>VWZZ01005027.1:2047916-2076452 GCA_013399095.1 Psophia crepitans
CCAAGACTGCTGAGAAAGTTAATCATGCCTTCATACTAAATCTGTCACGAACCAGAGAATATGTTGTTAGCACCCATGGCTGTCACAACAGGTACTGACCCAGTCACCTCCTGAAGTAATATAATCTGAGGTGTAACAGCTTCAGTTTAAGAGCTATGCCTCTGTAGTCAGAGACAAATGGGGATCTTTAATTACACACGTGGGCTGGGGGTGGGGGAATCATTCTTGTTCAGAGAACTGAATTTTAATTAGCAGTGGACAGAGAAATGTTCACATGCAGATGTGAATCCAGGTTAGGTGTAGAACTGGCCCTTGCTTTGATATTGACAGAACGCAATTAGTTATTTGAGACTGAAAGATGTCTGATTTTTTTTTTGTATCCTCTGAAACAGTGTGAAAGTCCGCAAATACAGAATCAAAACTTTTGTGAAAGTGTTGTATCTGTGGAGTCAGACGCCATACTTCCCAAAAATATCCTGGAAGTATTGCAGTAAGATAAATATGATCTGAAGCTACAAATTTAAATCCAACAAAGTCCTCCAGTTTGGACACTAATTTTTTTCACCTCTATTTTTTTCAAAAGGCACTATGTCTTGAATTGAAATACTACCCGATTTCATATTCTGTCTCCCTCAATTGTCATAGGTATACGGTACTCAAATCTGCAGTTTTGCTGTACACCATCTCTTTCACATGGTCTTTAGATCCACCCCACAGATAAAACCAAAATCTCATTATATTTTCATCATCTTATATCTCAGTCACTAAAATACACAATTTTTAATTGTATATTTGGAATGGTTCGTCTGTTACTTTGCTAGGAATTTTTTTCTTTGAATAATTCCAGTGGTTCTATTTCTGTTCTACAGACATGACCTTTTCGTCTTGCTTTTTTGTATCATCCTTAGCTCACTGTCAGTCTGGTCTGGGCCCGTACCCTGGACAGCCAACTATGGGGCTTTATAGCCTTTTGGTTATGAAATGCAGTTCTAGGCAGGTAGCTGCATTGCCTTTCCACTCTGCCTCATCACTGTGCCAGTCTTTAAGGTACAAACTATGATTCAACTAACTGGCTATTAAACTGCAATCTTCTTTCTCCTGTTGGCCAGCAACATAAACCTTTACCAAAGCCATGGTTTAGCCTCAGTTGGTAACTGAGCATCATGCAGTTGCTCACTGTCCCATCTGTCCCTCAAGGCGATGGGGAGGAGAATGGAAAAAAACACTCATGGGCCGAGATAGACAGTTTAATAGGATAACAAAGGAGGAGAATAATAGCAATAATCATAATAATAATTTTAAAAACAAGTGATGCACAAATGCAAGTGCTCACTACAATGGAATTTAAAAAAAACAACCCAATGCCCAGTCTGTTTCTGAGCAGTGAATCTGCCTCCTGGCTCCCTTCCCCAGTTCTGTAGGGAGCACAATGTTCTATGATAGGGAATTATCCCTCGGACCTGGCTGGGTCAGAGGTCCTGGCTGGGTCTCCCAGCCCCTTGTGCACCTGGCAGCGCACGAGAAGCTGAAAAGTCCTTGACTTAGTGTAGACACTACAACTACTTGGCAACAACTGAAACCATCAGTGTGTTATCAACATTATTCTCATACTAAATCCAAAACACAGAACCATACTGGCTACCAGAAAGAAAACTGACTCTATTTCAATCAAAAACAAGAAAACCAAAAAGAAATAATAATACACGAAAAAAGATCATGGTTTTGTCATGGTACTGCTCATGGTTAGGTTAGTTGGAACTGTTTAAACATCCACAAAGGTACTATTTCTATTTCACATAAGCATGGTGTTTCCTTAAAACTCTGATCATTGGTGCAAGTAAGTGGAGAGTGGACTTTACGTAGAGCCAAATTAGAAAGCGAGAGCCAAACACTGTAAATTTTGAGAAATAAAAAAGGTTGATAAAGTTTTAGAAAGTTTGGAACAAAAAGGGGGAAAACCAAGAAAGCTTGATAACTGGAATTAATTTATTAATTTCAAAACAAAATGCTTTCTTGGTTTTTTTTTGGGGGGTTGGTTTGTTTTTTTTTTTGCATTCTTCAGATTGTTTCATTGGTATCTATTTTTAAATAAAGAAATGAAAATTTCCCTTATAAATATAAAATTGAACCCTTCTGTTATTTTCTTGCCCTCCTGCACATTTTATTTGACAGAAAGAACCTACTCAATTCAACACAGAAATTCTGTTTTCCAGTAAATATGATATTCAGTGAAAAAAAGTCACCTGGATACAACATGTTTGACTAAAATTTTATTTAGTTGCTGTCTTGCAGGAACCACAGCCCATAACTGTGATGAAAATCAGATCTCCTTTGCCCCTTCTGTCTGTTATCAACCTCTTGTCTGTTGTAAACAAAATTTATTTTTTTATTCTTCCATTACCTCACATCATAGTGGAGTCTGAGGTCAATACTGAGACTCCTAAATGTTATCATAATACAAACCGTAAGAAATAAGACAAGATGATATTTTCTGATTTCAAAATTGGAAGAAATGTATTTTGTAATTATAGATGTGAGTTGTGTGGTCATCAAGAGGGATTAAAGAACACTAGTTACCCATAGCTTTATAAGGGGCACATGCCTAGACTGATATGGAAGGACCAAACCCTATATCTTTGTACTTCTTTTCTATAAAAGTAGAACTGAATAATATTTGAAAGTATAATTTGGACAATGGACTGTAGGACACAGTTGACAATTTATAAAATCAACATAAAGCTGTTGGGCATCCAAATTTTGTCTCTTAAAAAATATTTTAATTTGTGCACATTTATATGTACACAGGTTTAGCTTTGAGTTTGGGTTTTTTTGTTGTTATTTGTTTATTGTTTGTTTGTTTTTCCTTTGGGCTAATTTTGTTTGCTTTTTTGTTGTTTTTTTTTTTAAAGTATGGAATTTAAAGTTAACTGTGGTGTCAGTTTATGAATCTTGGTAATAATTTTCAGTGGGCAGATCTTCATTTGCTTCTTCCTTTTGCACATATGAAGGAATTGTAAACTAGCTTAAGATAGCACTTGAAGCTCCTTCATAGCATGGATTAACCATAACTGATGGCTGGCACCAACACCTTGAAGCGAAAACTGTCATGGTGTCACAGAAGAAGTCTCAAAAGTTTTCAAACAATTGTCCAAGCTCAGGAAAATTAGAAACACAATTTCTGAAAATATTTTGCTAATATTTTTAAGTATCTTATCAAAATGCACTGCAAACCAAAAAGAACCAGCCAGAATCAAAAGAAAGAAGCTCTGAAGTACTCTGCAAATGAGTGAAACATAATTAGTTCACGATACTTATTTTTAGATAGTTTTTCAGTTTTCCCAGCAAAGGCTTAAAGAAAATCTTGAACTCACTCTGCAGGTTAAAAGGGAGTGATGTCCTGGTAACTCTGTTAGAGCTTTGACATTCACATATCTTTTTATAAATCTATAGTACAAAATATACTCGCTTATCTTAAAACTGTAGGAATACCTGCCACTGACAGCAATCACTATGTAAACGCCACAATTCCTTTTTTTCTCATCACTGAATTTATTAACTATCATATGTGACTTCACATGTACTTGAAATATGTTTGGAAGAGTTACCAAGTTATTGTCACTTTCATTTAGATGTGGAAGAATAATTTCTGTGATTTCTTTGGGGAATGGTTTCTTTTTTAAAAAAAGTCACAATGAATGTCAAATGCTTCAAAAAGTAAAAGACAGTGTTTAGTGAGAAACTTTCAGCCTTTCAGCTTCCAAGTACAGCAGTCAAAGGGAGACTTTTCTTTCACAGTCTATCATTACCCCTTCAGGCCCTGTGACATTTTGACATATCATCATTTCCATGATCTCAAGCATGTATACATTGATTTTTCAATCATTCTCTATTAAACCCAACAAAAGAAATTTAATGATCCAATTGAATCAATCCAGGAGAAATAACTGCTTGTTTCTATGCTATTAAAAGATTCATGCTATTCTTAAAGTTTTCTTTTTTGTTCTTTTCTCAACTGAAATAAACAAAAAATAGTGTGTTCCCTCCAAAATAAAAAAAAAAAAATTATATTTAAGGGGACATTGAAGGATTTGCAGGCAGTGAAATCTGTAGTCATAGTGACTCGGGATCCTGGCCAGGGCTGGGGAGGAGTGCTTAGCTGAGAGAGACATGCTACCTCCTGAAAGGGCATTTGGGATTTCTTCGTGTCCGGTGAGCTCAGCTGAGCTCTGATGCAGCTTTTTTGACGTGGTCTCCATGTCAGTGCAGGAAGGAGGCAGGACCACAGCTTACCTTCCTTTAGGGAAGCTACTTCTGTACAGAGAATAAAAGTCATGATGCATTTGAGAAACGCAGCCCGTACCTGATCTTTGCACGATGGCACATACAGGTAAGATGCTTCTTGTGGACTAACACAGAAACAGTGACTTTGTGACATAGATACCTGCCAATGATCTGTCATGTGTTGCCTGTGTATCGTTAAAGAGTCCATCTCTAAATGTGCTGCCTATTGGCGTCTTTCCAAAAGATAAGAACTTATACAAAGTTAGAAGGATCTGTACTTTATAAAGAGGTTAGAGAAGTTCTTATGTCAACTCTGCCGAGATGAAAGTCTGATATTCTGATTCCCATATTGGCAGATTACCGGTCCTGTTGGTTCCCACTGAAGATTTCCTCTTTTATCAGCAGCAACGTTTCTGGTTTAGTCATGTGTATTGGAATAGCAAGTTCTGGCATTTTGTGAAAACTTGATGAGCAGATGTAAGTGTTGGCAAAGCATTTCTGGGGAATACTGAGTGACTGATGGAAAACCTACCCTGTTATGTCTTTAACAGCTAAAATAGGAAGGCTTTCTCTTCCTGTTCACTTGGGAAAACACTTGTATGTAACATCTTTTCCCTTATTAAGAAAAGATATGTCTGTATGGAAACAAAGTACTTGAGCTTTGTTTGTGTCCCATTAGGTGTGTAAGGCCACAGCTGCCCTGAATTCCTTTGTCAAAGATAAGAAGTCTGTGGGTATTTTTATACTGACTTTTTTGATGCCAGACATTCAGTGAAGTTCAAATTCATCTTGCATAAGCTCTGAACGAAATGATTAGCCTAGCATAACTGGATGGTCCCACAGGGTTGGGAGCTGAAACCCCAGGCACACATATAGAATATGGTTTGTTTTGGGCCATTTGTTCTGCCTGCCTGTTCCAGCTGCCCCTAGACCCTTGCCACACCAGACAGACAAAGTGAATGCAAGTCTTCTGAGAGATTTCCTCCATCATGTAAAAAAAAAAAAAAAGCAGATAGACCTTCTAGATGACTGAAATTTGACTTCCCTTTGTAATTTGGTGACTCCTACGTGTTACGACAGTGATGATCAAAGCTGGGCTGAGTATCTGGTTTGGTTTTAGTCATTTTTCTTTGGCCCAACCCTAAGGGATGGTATAGATGCAGCCTACCTGATTTTCTATAGATTAAGAGAATGGATTCCTGAGCCAAATAATGTATCTGAATAAAATGAAGACTTTACAGAGTTCTCTAGATTTCCATTAGCTACAAGCAGCTGGAGAAGACTACAGATTCATAGCCCTATCACATCCTTGACTTAGGCTGGTCAAGACTTCAGAAATGTTTTGTATTCCTGGAGAGATGATTGCCCTAATGCAGATACACTCATTCAGGATGGGGGGTAACATGTCTACATTAGGAAGTAGCAAATTTGATATTGTCAGATTCAGCACAACTCCAGCAATGAGAGAATTAAGAAAGCAGAATTTCAAAACCCAAAAAAGGGGATGGCATTTAGGGATTTTGAAACTAAGTAAAAGATAGTTGGACCTAATGGATTAGAAAAAAATCTGTATTTGGAAAAGACATAAGAAAGAACTGAGTCTATCAAGCTCTCACTCTTTTCTTAGATCTTTTCCAAGCAGAGCCAAATACTTGTAAGGGTGTTTGCTTTCATCCAGGGATGCCTATGGAGACTGTCAAGCAAATAAAAGGTCCATTTCAATTTTAATGTTTCAAATAAGATGACATAATTATTTGTTAGTTTACAAGAAGTTTCCTTTCCTAATCTTATTTTGCATATTTTTACAATACGTTGAGTAATTTCGGAAGCTAGCTGGATACTATTTCCTTCATGCAGGCAGATGCAATCTTTTATTATATCAATCAATTTATTATATCAATCATAGTTCTCAATATATTCAGAGTTTCTCTATGTTTCATACAAATCAGTCTAAAATAATCAGCAACCTGCCGTGCAATGATTGCAATTAGAGTTGTGCAAATCTTGGCCATTTCAGTTACAGGGCTTTCACAAGAATATTTTCCTTTATAAGTACTTTTCTTTTTAACTGATTCACTGTTTGAGCCTGAGGGCCAATGTAAAAATAAAATTGCCCAATGATTTTTCATAACATAATTGAGAAGTAACCTTGCATGAATTTGTAAGATACATTCATCAGCGCTCACTGGAACATCTATGAAACACAGCTGATATTCACACATTTTTATTTTCCTTTAGTTTTGCAGCAGCTTCCCTTACACTCAATTTTCATGTTATCCCAGTGATCTAAGATTCAAGTTGGTTTTTTAGCTCAGGAAGTTTAGTTCACTTGATCATACTTCAAAGCGTTTTTAAATTTTGGAAATAAAATAAATTAATGTATGATTATTTCTTCACTGTTACTTTCTGCTTGTACAGGATCCACAATGTCCTTAGCACATAAACCATATTCTTTACAAATATTTGTAATACAAATTTTTAAGATTACAGAAAGCATAAGACAACAAAACTCAGTCCCTTCACACTTCTGTAGCTTTAAGAAAAGTCTGAATTAAACATAATGGTGCCTCAGAGATACTCCTATTATAGCTGACAGATGCCAAGGTCTGTACATGATAATGTGTTTATATCATGGAGAAAAACAAAGCAGTATCATACAGAGATTAAGCAGCTCCACAGCTGGACTAGCCAGGCCCGTCTGAAAGCAGAACAATAGACACCTCCAATCCGCCATGACATTAAGTTGACAGTCTTTATCTGCCATTGTTACTTAAAACATGGGAAAAGTGTTTCTTTGAAAATTCCAAAAGGTACCGGATGTGCTGCAGTTCCCAGCCTACCATTTGTTTGTAAGGCAGAGTTGAAGCAATCTATAGTTCTGGACTACTTAGTTATACACCAGTGACCAGAGAATTGCAGACATGTCTCCCAACCCACTGTGTTCCCTGAAGCATGTCCTTTAGACTATTATCTAGGATTTGGACAATGAATCTTTCCCACCCCCTAAAATAAAGGGAAATTCTGAATAGACAATGTTTCAATTTAATATTGTTCTACTCTCCACTGTGTAAAGAATAATATTTTTTTTAAGTATAGCTACAATGGGGTCATGCAGCACATTTAGGAATGACAGACTGTGAAGATTTTCCAGTGTTAAAGAAAATACACCTATCTTCTTTTCTGGGATAAGAATAAAACTGTTACTTCTCAGTGTTTGTTATCTCTGAAAAAAAAAAATTCTCTCCATTGGGAATGAAAGTTTAATGCTGCAGACAATATAGGCGTATTATTCTAAATCATAATATGTTCCAGAATTCTGCAGTTCTTTGTAGCATGGTTGTATTTTAATAGGGAAGGATGGAATATAAAAGATTTTTGTGAACTCCTGTTTCTTGCACCAAGAAAATAAGTCTTATTATTCAGACTATTCAGATTTTAAATGGGAATTCTTGGAATTATTGATGACGTTACTTACTGTAATTTGGACACATGTATGCATCTGTATACATTCACATACGTAGAACACCTCCAGTATTAATTTTACAGCACATTCGTATTTCAAAGTGAGGCATTTTTGCACTGTAATGAACTGAAAAAATAAATAAATAAGGACAACTTCAAATAGAATTTACAATAACAAAATACAGTCTAAGAATGCTTGATCACCGTGTAGTGAAAGCAAAAAAAAAAAAAAAAGGAAGAACTTCACAATCTCTTGTTATTCATTTGTTTCTTTTAAAATACTAGCTGTACTTTGTCTCTTTTATTTTGCATAATAATAAAATGTGAGAGCAATCACAGTATTGGGAGTGCAATTAAGCTTCAGCACAAAGAGGCTGGAGTCTCAAAACACAATGGAGGTGCTGAAGTAGTGTTGTAGCTTTCAGAGGAAAGTATAATTGAGTGGACCTAATAACACTCTAAGTTGTAAGCACCCACATTTTTTAGTGGCCTGTCTTTGGAACTACTGCACAGAGTACTTCTAAGACAAATAGATGCATGTGTTAAATATCTTGAGATCGTGCTGGCAGAGACCTGTTCCATTTTTCCCAGCCTCCTTTCTCATGCATATCCCAGTATATGTAAAGTTAGGAAAAATGTGACACCAGTTTAGAGAGAACTGAGCATTTGTACTGAATTAGATTTAGCTTAGGGAATAAACAAAAAATACACATACTATAATATTTTCCAAGTGATCATTCAATTTACAGAATAACTTAAACCTAGTTAGTTAATTCTTCACCAAATTATGAACCAACCCCTCCCTATTTAGGAGTGGATATGGCAAGACAAAAGAAAAATCATTACTGAAAGTAGATGTTTAAATGATAACTAACGTTTAAGTTTGGATCCTATAACACAACACTTTGCTTTACAAACCCTGAGAATCGTAATTAATTGTACTGACAGATTCAAAGTTTTTGTTACAGAAACAATATGATTACCATTGTTTACTACTCATGAATGGTTTTGGGCCCTGTGGAAGACTCTCATTGGTACACCATCTCTTTTTAATCAATGAATTTCAGCACAATTTTTCATCATTATGAGAGAAATAGTTTTTCTAAAGTGTCATTCTGTATGGCCAAATTTAATACATGAGGAGTCTTCAACAATGTAAGATTAGGAGCAACAAGAATATCTACCCATGAGTTTATTTTTCATATAACTATATGGAAAAAAGACTTTTTCTTATTCTGTTGAGAAATAACACTTCCTACTCAAGTGATGTCAGAGATCCATGTGTGACATTGTTCAAAATATAGCAACCACCATTCAGCCAAGAATTTGGAATATAGTTCTTTCAAGGAAATGAGTTATATGTTCAACTCTCAAGAAAACATTTAAGCTTAAATTTTAAGCACATGGTTTTACTTTGTCCCATTTATTTAACATTAATCACATAGTTACTGCTTTGCTGAATGGGGATGGTATTACACATATGCTTAAAGTTAAGCATTTGATTAAGTGTTTTGTTACAAGACTTTGCACTATGCCCTGTAGCACATCTAAAAGAAATTTTAGTGGATTCAGAAAGCTCTAGAGAGAGCCTAGTGCTGCAGTGTAACTGTCATTTTATGTTGACATCAACAGAATTTTCCTAATTTAAACCACTGTAATTGAAAACAATATTGGACCTCAATGTGAGGCAGACACACCAGGTCTGCTCTCTGTCATTGTCATTATCATTATCACCATCGTCATCACCATCACCAGTTCATTAAATGAATAATTGGGGCAGATCACAAAGTTGTTCCAGTTACTAAATGATTCATGTGTGTTGCAGGTAACTTTGGGTGTTGCTACATCGCAGCAGCAGAAAGGAGCTGCTGGTAGCTCCTATGAGATAATTACAAAAAATTGACACTAGGACTGAAATTGTTTTACATCTCAGCCCAAAGGTATAGAACTGGAAACGTGAAAAAATACAGTTATCATAGGTACTGGCAGATACCAGTTATTTTGATCCCTACATTTTTGGAAATGCATTATTTAAACTGATTTGGATTTTTGTTGTTGCTGTTATTTGTTGTCAAAACAACACAAGAAAATTCTGTTCTTATTTAAAATTCATATTAATAATGTATCTTACCATAGCTAAATTAGTCATGGTAGGTTTGAACTCAGTACGCTTCTTTTCCTGCTTTACAATTATTGCCTTCTTTCCTCTCTCATATTTTTCTTTTTTTTTTTTTTAATTTTATTTTTTGAGTGATCCAATTATGCATTCATTACTATTTTAATATAAAATTTGGAGAGAGATCGGGGAGGGAGGGGAGGGGATGTGACATTTTCTACCACATCTTTTATCTTTCCATAATAACTGATAGTGCACATTCTTTGGAGTCAAATTTGCTTTTCCACATATTAAGAGATCATTTCCCAAACTGACAGAAAGGCCATATACCTCATTACCTTTTCTCACTCTTTCTTTTTACTTTTCCAAGAAGATTGTTGATGTATTTCACCCTTACAAAAATCCATTTTGTCCTGGAATAAACTTGCTAACAACTCCAAGCTTTTATTCCAAACGTCTCACCCCATACAACTTGCCACCAGCCTGGAAAGCCCTTTTTAGCAGCTCTGTAAATCCAGGTCACTATCTCCATCATGTTTCTTACGTGTCTTCGCTGTTGTAGCTGCTTCTTTCAACTTTTTTTGTTTTGGTTTGGTTTTATGTTTTTATATTCCTCCCAGTGTTCAGCCACACAGATTAGTATTCACTTCGCTGTATAGTCGTTAAAGTAAGTGAGCAGAGGAGTGCAGCGTACAGAGATTAGGCGAGAGAAAGGCAGACCCTTGGCTTGACTGCAGAACCTCCCAGCAACACCTGAGAGAAAGGGTTTGGGTTTGTGTCTCCACCAGCATTTCTGTTTTGGAAGGGTTTGGTTTTTTTTTCTTGAGTGTTTGTTTATCACTAACTTTCACTTCAGAGTTCGTAGCACTCTTGTTGCTGAGGTATCTCAGGAAAAAAGAGAAAGCAGCGTAAGTCCCTTGGGCAGCAAGGTTTCAACTGTAGCGTGAATCATTGTGCTTGTGCTAATGCCAGGACCCTTTCCAGGCTCAGCCTGACATTGAGAGAATTTTGTTTCTCCATAGTTAACAAAGCACCTTACTATGGAGATAAAGAAAGGTGCAAAAACAGAGCACTGAATAACAGCTCTCTATTAAATAGATTTTTTTCCTCCATAGTTAACCCAAATACATATTAAAAAAAAAAAAGAAAGAAAGAAAAACAGGAGAGGGACGTCAAAACAAAAGGCCCTTTCTGCCTTCAGTGTGAAATTATCCCCATCAGAAATTCATGTATGTCACTTAATGGCCAGCTTAAAAGGAGCATCTGCTTATCAATTGGCTTTTGCTTTTTATGTAATATTCCAGCTGGGCTGGCTGAAGCACAAACAGGTGAAAATTACTTTTCCAAGGTCATTCTACATGAACTGAGCCCATACTAACACTTAGGGCTTATTTATTCCCAGTCATTCCTATAAGTCCATGCATCACATATGCATTCCGGTGTGGTTAAATCTTTGAAATGATGTATTATCTTTTGATGATATATTCTTTAAGAAATCCAGTTGTTATGAACAGAAATTATATTTACTGTAAAGACAATGATCTTGTGACTTTATTTGATATGCAGGTGAGTGTTCACATTTCCATAGGAATTTCATTGTAATTCAGGATCACTTAAATACTAATTAAGTTGTCTCTTCAAGGTTATTTTATTATAATGCTCATACAGTTCATGGTTGGGGTTTTTTTTCTTTTTTTTCTTCAAAGTAAAATTTAAGCTGATCTGTCAAACTCAAATTAAGGTCCTAAACCTCGGACTCTAAGGAGTATATAAGCAAAATGGTGCAAGCAGCTTTAACTGCTTCAGGGATGGAAGAATTTAGTATGCAAGGTGAAAATGCTATGAGTTACCCAAGAATTTTTGAAAAGAAAGAATGCAAAATAAACCCAAAATAAAAAAGCTGTGCTAGCTAAATTCATATGCCTATCAGAAGAGTCCGGGTTACCAAGTCTAAGTCCAGAAGTAAGCAAAAACTTTATGTAGAGATTCAGTTCCCTAAGACTGACATAACATCCTAAAGAAAGTAGTGCTGAGCATCTTGAAATTAGGAGATTCAGAAAAGGCAGCTCAGCGTTAGGGCTGTTTTCCTTTAGAGAAGTGTTGCAGAGTACTGAGATTCACTTCAGGCAAGTCAGGAACAACTCTTGGGTACACAGGAAATCTGTGCCTTTTCTACAGCTTTTGACTTACTACAAGATGGAGCCTGATGGCATTATTTAAGTATCTATCTATCTATTTGGTTACAGTTGGAATTAGCTGATTCATATTTACTGTAGGAGGATGTCACTTATGATGTGATGACTATTCTTCTAAATACTAGCTGGGCATTTAGAAAAATATTTCATGCCAGCAGCTTCTTTCTCTGACCATCCTATCCTCCATCCATATGTAATACTTGTAAGAGAAGTATGCGCCTTGCAACATTCCACCTTGAGGAATGATTTGTTCTTCAGAGGTAGGTGAACAAAATGAAATGCAAAATTTGCATGAATTTTTTTAACCAATTACTTCTTTTCTCATAGACAAAACATGAGAGAGAGATCAAAGGAGGGAAAAACACAGTCCTGCAAGTAACTTCCTTCCTTTTCATTATCCACAGAATGCTTTGGTTTGTGATCAATCCTTTCAGGGGTCCTGGGTTCCTCTTGTGGTCTTCTCTGTTCAGCCCCAAGCACTGGTCTTTCACTCTGATATCAATCTGTTCACATCTGGTAGTCAATTTGCCTATTGATCATGCTCAGCCCTTTTTAACAGAAATTCTTAATATCCTCTTCCATTGTTTCTTCTTTGCTGATGATTTTACGCTGATCAAACCTTGTGCCCTGCAGACAACTAGATTTCTGTGATCATTAGGACTCGATTCTTATTTAACTTCCAAGGGTAAAAATTTGCTGGGTAGGGAATGAAAATTCATCTTTATAAATCTATTTTCAAACTCTATTCTTCTGAATGCTGTTTCCTGGATTTAATTAACTTGTAAGATCACAAGAATGCATGGATAATATCAACACAGTCTCTACACAATTGCTAGAAAAAGTGGTTTTCAAGCATAGCTGTCCTCCAAAAGTAGCATACTGCAAATTAATAGGAGCTCTTGTCTATCTAATAATGTCTCGTGCCTTCTGCACTCAATGTCACTTAGCTTTGAGTAAATAACAAAACAAAAAAGTGAACAAACTGAATTAGATTAACGGTTTCTTCTTTTCCTTGTGAAAGTTGAGACTTTTCTACTGTAAGAGTATATAACTAACTACAGAACACGATACAAGAGAAGTTTTGTTTTGTTTTGGTCTTTTTTTTTTTTTTTTCAAAATAAGGGTGGTCAAATACTGGAATAGGTTGCCCTGAGAGGTTTTGGAATCTCTGTCCTTGGAGACATTCAAAACTCGACTGAATATGACCTTGAGCAACATGGTCTAACTTCGAAGCTGGCTCTAACTTCAAAGCTGGCTCTGCTTTGAGAGAGAGGTTGGACCAGGTGATCTCCAGAGGTCCCTTACAACTTAAATTATTCTGTTTCTGTGTCAAATGCAGCATTACCTTGTGCAGTCCAAGAAGAGCTTTGTATAACATGAAAGCACAAAATACGTGCTATGTTCACAGCTTCTTAATAGAAAGAACATCACTTTATAGTGAATCCCTTAGCAGATCCTTTATTCAAGTGCTTAAATTTCACTTTGCCTCATTTTTGTCTGTAAAATGGGAATATTATTACATTTCTGCAAGTGCTTACATTAAATTGCAAATGAATGCAGTGACTTTTCTTCTCAAATAACAAACAAAAAAAATCAACAAACTAAAATGTTAAATTTTGTCCTTAAATTCTGTTTTATTACAGCTACAACTGTATCCACTGAGTTTTTTAGGAAGATTATTTGTATTACCTATTTCAACCTCCAAATCCAAGCATGCAAGTCTTTGCATTCCACTGCTTTGTCTCTCACTTGATGTATTGAGGAATGGTTGGAACAATTTTGAACTTTACCCAGCTACTGCAAAGATATCACAAATAATTCAGATCATAGTTTTCTCTGAAACTGTAGTTCCAGGCTGTAAGAGAGCTCTATGTGACTGAAGGCTTGTAAGTAGACTTGTGAGATTAGTAGCAAACATTTTCATAATTAGAAATAACAGCTGCCACTTCTTGATGTTTGGTCCTTTAATAATATATTTTCATTAATTTTGTTTCAAACACATACCTGTAGTATAATAGCTATGGTTTATTTCCTTTTTTAAAAGGAAATGTAATTTTTGAAAGACTGCCTAGATTGTTGTTTCAGTTGGTCAACAAGTATTCAATCCATGACTCTTCAAATCATCATTCTCATTTGAATGATTTTTTCTGCTTACACATTTAAAAGCTAACAGTACATAGTAACAGTAGGAAACATAAAATGTCTCTGCCAAACTTGGTCAATAATTACATAGCGTTTCCAGCTATAATTAAAATTTTTCACAGTCTATATTCATATAGCATTCTTTGAGGTTAATTTGGTTTAGATCACTGCAAAATCATTTTCATGTGGTATATTTCACTTGTTACAAATTGCACATTAGTTCATTGAAAATGTACAGCATGTATCTTAATTTGAAATTATCTAGAAATTTAAGTTACAGTATCAAACCAGCTAATTTCTAGTTTCTAATGGTATTAAAGAAAAGAAAATCCTTTCCATTTTGGAGATAATGACATCAATGAGTGTTAGCATAACACTGTGAAGGACAGGCTCTTCCAAGTACTGGGATGTCCTGATTTCAGCTGACATAGAGTCAGTTTTCTTTCTGGTAGCTAGTATGGTTCTGTGTTTTGGATTTAGTATGAGAATAATGTTGATAACACATTAATGGTTTTAGTTGTTGCCAAGTAGTTGTAGTGTCTACACTAAGTCAAGGACTTTTCAGCTTCTCATGCGCTGCCAGGTGCACAAGGAGCTGGGAGACCCAGCCAGGACAGCTGACCCAGCCAGGTCCGAGGGATAATTCCCTATCATAGAACGTCGTGCTCCCTACAGAACTGGGGAAGGGAGCCAGGAGGCAGATTCACTGCTCAGAAACAGACTGGGCATCGGGCTGTTTTTTTCCTTCCACTGTGATGAGCAATTGGATTCGTATATCAGTTGTATTATTATTATTGTTATTATGGTTATTACTGTTATTATTCTCCTCCTTTGTAATCCTATTAAACTGTCTTTATCTGAGTCCATGAGGGTTTTTTTCTATTCTCCTTCCCATCACCTCAGGGGAGTGAGGGGTGAGCCAGCACCTGCGTGGTGCTCGGTTATCAGCTAGGGTTAAACCATGACATGGAATTACCTCATCTATCCAGTTATGAAGCTGAGGGACTTCCATCCACTTGAACAAGATCAGAGGTCCTAATTTTAGGATAACCCTCAGCACTAGTTGAGTGACTTTTGGGACCATCCTTCTTGAGCACCTATTTTAATACATTTCTTAGCTATGGAGGCAAGATGCAGTGAAGGGGAGCATGGATATTAAAAAAAAAAAAGGAAGAAGAATCTGCATTTTTTTTCCTTTAAAACCCTAGACTGATGTCTGATAGAATTCAGGCCTTTCAAGCATCGAAGATTGGGAGCCCAAAGACAGTAAATTACTGGAGCCTTTTAGAGGCACAACTGAGATTTCATTCTGTGTGAAATATGACTGCTATTATGATTTGAAATCATAATATTGAAACTCCTGAAAATGTGTTCATACAAAATTTGAGTCATAATGGGAGTGAGTCACTGTCTGAAGTGTCTAATTTGGAAAGCTAGTCTCCATATGCTCCCTTCTGAGCCATCACAGAGTCTCCATAGTGAGACTCTGGGCTCCCCAGACCTGAGACTGTGGAGTGGATGATGTTTTTCCATTGGCTATAGAAGAATTACAGTAAAATTTCTATTTCAATTCTGTAATTTCAGGAATGTCAGATCTCATTCCTCTCAACATCCCTTAAGAGTATTGAGGAACAGATATGCATGTGGGACAATGTGACATACGAAACCAAATTGTATCAGATTTGTCAGAGTTTTAGTACTTCTTAAAAATGAATGTATTGTTTGAAAAACATTTTTAGCTATACAAGAGTAAGAATAAACACAGAACAAAAATATCATGTATTCGTGCTTTATCCTATACATCTTTTATTGTCTATACTTTTGGTTAAATCTGAGAAATTGTAATAAAAGAAAACACACAATAGCATAGACTGCATACTCTCCCTCACCTTCCTTTTTAATAGCTAATTATGAATTTCCAATTACTTTATAAAAATAATAACAGTTTAAATGTTTCATTACCAGAGAGGACAATAGCAGATATATGGAGGGAAAAGTTAATGAAATGTAATGTATGCTTGAAAGGTGGCACAAAACATCTCCTTGGCAAAGGTTATAGGCAAAGTTGAACTGTCCAGAAATGTTCTTTGCTGACAATTGTCAGACTTAGAATAAATAATATATAACAATCCTCTCTATTATTGCAGCACTTCACCGTTTCACGTTTTATATGCTCAATTTCAACACAAATCTTATAAGGGAGGACCTTATATTTTAATATAAATGTAAAGTACTCTGGGAATTTGGTGGCCCTATGAACAATAAAATGTCAAAACCAATCATGTCATCTTTTGTTTCTATGATCTCACAGGACACCTTTTGGTGTAAGAAGACAACCTCAGCTCCTGGAGTCTTGTCAGAGTCCTAAATCTTCGCCTGAAGACTGTTCCTCCTTATCCGTGGTTCTGTGTAAAAGGGTCATGTACTAGGCACGTGTCTGTTTGTACATATGTATAACTATGCACACACATGTTTTTATTTATGCACTCATTTTCTTAGACATGGCTAAACCACTTTGGAGTTCAGTTCCATAAATATTTCTAGGAAATTAGTGTATTAATTAAAATCCTACCAAATAAATAGTTAAAAATTAGACTGTAATGGTATTCATTTTCCTTCGCCTGATGCCTTAGTCCCCAACGTAGTTGACATTTCTTAAGGCAGCTGCCAAACCTCAGGCAAACTGCATATATTTTAAGTGCAACTTATTTTATCTAAGTGTATAAACCAGGCTGAAAACTAAATGGTCACTTAGCATGTGGAGTAATCCTTTCTTTCAGGACTTTCATCCCAGTGTCAATAATCAGGTTCATAGAACCAGTTCCCTTTCAAAACCTAATTCTCAGTAAAGCATTACAAAAAATCCCTGCTATTTTGTACTACTTACTCTATAACATCTGCTTCCACACAGAACTTGTGCTGACAAAAACGTAATATGCAGGTCTACCAGAAACTAATAATTTTTACTTTATGTTGAAATGAATGCTTTGAAGATTGTCCTTAACAACACTGGTTTATTATACAATTAATAATCAAAATGTTTTTACCTTTAAGCCTAATTAATTATAAGATTTATGATTATTCAATTAAGGCACAGAAAATCAGTGCCATATATCAAAAAAATGAGTTGTCACTTATGTGAGAATCTCTAGCAGAACTGTAACAGAGTGGATGTTTTTTCTTTTGTTTAGTTCATTGAAGGCCTCCAGTTGTCACTAGATACAAGTATATCACACAAAAAACCCTTTAAATATTCCTATGGAAACACATGTATAACTGAAGATCAGGGACTTTTCATTGGAAAATATTAATGTTAAATTAATTCCAGAAAACTGTAAATTTTTTCACCACTGTATCAATACAAGAAACTAATACATTTTCTTCTAATAAGCTCTCAGAAGAACTAAATATATTACCATAACAAAAAATTCTGCAGCAGTTGTGTCATAGCCCCTGCTTTTTGACTGAAATAGGTAAGCTACCTTCACCAAATATTTCCTCGGTGTAAATATAGCGGAATTTAACAATTTTTGGTATAGTCAAATAAATATACAAAAATAACTCAAAATAAGATAAATTCCTAAATATGCAATGGTGCCTAGTCAGACAATTTCTTACCGATAATCTGCTTATGACTAGTAGGTATAAAATTTTAATTTTTTTGAAAGATTCTTCTCAATGAATTATTAGTGTTCGCTTTCTTCTCTGATTATTGCTGTTAAGTAAAAAATTTATGAATAGGTAGACTTCATGTGATACAGCTATAACCACAGTGTAAAGAAAAGACCAAAAATATTATCAACACAAGATGTAGAACACTTTCTTAGACAGAGTCCCTTGGTGGGCTCCTGTCTATGGAAGAGGAGTTTTCTGTCAGACCAGACATTCCCTCCCACCCTCGTGTTTGCAGCCTGGCTAAGATAAAACAAGCTGAACAGAAAAAGGGAAGGGAAGTGAATGAAAGGGGTAGGGGAGATCTGACAATAAAGAAAATGTTTTCTCCCTCTGTTCTGCCAATCTTGTGGCACCTGTGGATTTTTTAAATAGGAAGTTTGAGGAGTTATTGCATGCGATGAAGTGCTGTGGTTTTGCAGATGACTGCAGGCAGACCGATGACTGCCCACTTTGGGAGACAAAGGGTCCACCAGAGCAGCGGGGCAGCACCAGACCCTCCTTGCCCCCATGGGATGACAAGTCCCGTGCCCCTGTGCTCCCTGCCTGAGGTCTCATGGCACTCAGGCAGATCAGAAAATGAAGCAGTCGCCAAGGCCCATCAGGTACTTCATTGTCTGCTGATGAATTAACTGTAGCTAAGAGCATGCTCTGCCTCATGAATGCTTTTTGTAATCTGAAAGTCTCCTCTGTCAGATTGTTTCGCCTCCCATCCAGTGCAGTTGGCCCCACCAACATATGCGTCGGAGGAGATTTTTGTATTTTCTTTTCCCTGTTTCATCAAAATGGTTCTTGTGCACTGGGACAAAAGCCAACCTCAAACAGTAGGTTGTTTGGCTGCTCTGTGCAACAGTATTGTGCCACCCTGAGAAGCCTTGGCAGCTGTAATGAGAGACTACAGGGACTGAGATCCATGAAGTACATGGCTTCTTTAGAAAAATGCTCTCCCTAGTGCAGAGGAGCTGAATGGGGTGCTGAAGATGAGGCTGAGGGTTTTATAAATATTCAGAGCCACTGGAAGTGCACCAGTGCACAGGGGATCGTTGTGTGAGCAGAAGATGTCGGCACCCTCAGGCTGCAGTTATTGCTGAGCTGTGCTTCTGCATCAGCCAGCCCCTTTGATGCCCTGTGACAAGGTTGGTCTTGGGAAGCGGGTGGTGGATTTGTCCCTGGCTTTATTATATTAATTTAACATAATCGCTATTGCACATCTGATTCTTATTATCTCTTTTATTGTGGGAACAGGCGAGTGCGTGATCTGCCTGACCCGTCACTAGATTACTTTACCGAGCAAACGGTTGGCTGACTACTGCTGGTGGCATTAAACAAAATATTTATTTTTTAAAATATGAACCTCTATATTTAAAAAAGTAGTGATGTGGGTAATTCTGCATAGGTCATATATGACAATCCCTTCAGCTTTATTTGCCCATTTTGCAGCATTTGGCCTTGTACAATGTAGTTCTTATACAAAACCAAAAGAGTTTGAGAGAAGTGTTTCCATCAGTTCAGCTTGTCTGTGGATCAGGTTCAAACGCTATTTTAAATGCCCAGCATTCCATGTTTCTGATATGAGATAGGAGCAAGTTTGTAAACAGTAAATACCTTTTTTTTTTTTAAGGGATCTTTCAATTTAGTGATTGTGAAGCAGTTTGATACAGCTGAAGTTATTTCACGTCAAGGCAGCCTGTCTGAGACAGCTGGATCAGAGGAATAACAGAGTATGTCTGAGTGTGCAGGCTGGAAAAAAATACATGAGTACAATAATAGCTATAGCTTGCACAGTGATTTTGCTCCATCACAGGCTACAGAAATGAAATGCATACAGAAAGAGGTTAATACCAATTATAAACTCACAGCTCATTATATACTTCTCAAACTAATACAGATACAACATGATTTAAGATTGGAAACTGTGGCTAAAGGAATTAGTTGGCTCGGCATGAAACTAGGTTTATTTAATCAATGTTGCTTCCACTAGAAAAGTGGATTAGTTTTTCTTTAAGACAGAGTTAAAAGTTTTGCAGCTAATTTATTTTAATAAGCATTCAGTCACTGACTGCTGCAGAAAAAGGCTAAACTGTAATGAAGAGCCAGGAAAGAAAGCATGACTTAATTATTTTTCTAGGGTGGATAATGAATAAATTAGCTACGCTGTAGGCTTGCCGTTTGTATAGAATTTATTACTTTTGCTTTAAGAACCATATCATGACAAAGTCAATTTTTCTCCTGACTGCAAACTGATTGATGGGGTAATGTCTGGTTGTGAAAGACTTCCTCTTCATCATTGTGTTGCCAATGTTGGTATCACAAAGTGAGTTTGAAGTTTTCCTGAGTGCATGTTCTCCTACATAATTACAGATGACAATTATTTTAATTCTTTTTTTTTTTAACAAGCTTTCTAATCATGTAAACTACAGAACGAATAATTTAGATGACATGAAAGATGCACGTAGCTCGAAAATCACTTTCTTGGTTCTGAATTTGTTGCCACAATATCTTCTACATGAGGAGCTAAGTACTGTATTTAGAAAGACAGCAGGTGTTTTCACAGGCAGATGTGCATGAACAAAAAGGTTTTGCCAACGAACAACTAAAGAATGATCTTGCAAGTGTTAGAAGGATGAAAATTTTAAGGAGAAAAATTAATAATTTGACATGGCATTGGGAATATAGGTTTGATTCAATTCCCACTAAAGTCAGTGGGAGACTTTGATTTAAACAGGAGCTGGATTTGGCCTGCTAAGCGTAAGAAAAATGGTGACTATAAAATGAAGAAAAATGTAGAATAAACACCAGCAGAAAAAATAAAAATGAACTGTGTGATTTACTGCAGTGTGAATCCTCCCAGTAAAATGAAGAAGCACACTCAGTTAAGATAATGAAAATGAGATTAAATAAAGCATTAGAAAATGTATTGTGGAAAAGTTCATTTTGACGAGCAAGCTGACTGTTTTACAGGCCCTGTCCTCTTGGGACTTTTCCTCTTTTTTTTTTTTTCCCCTTGACATGTACATTCAACGTACAAAGTCTTCAGATATATTGCTTAGGATATATTTTATTCTCTGCTCCTTCTCAATCCAAGATACTAAAAATTGATATTGGAGCTTTATTATCTCTCCAGTAAAAAACTTTCCACTGCATAATTTCCAATGCACCCTGAGAAAAAGAATTTCTTTCAAATATTCTCTTTCTTGGTTTGATAATGAAGTTAGCAATGCATCATATTTTAATTAAAGAAAGGAAAATATATATTACTTGTTTTGAATAACTTTCTCAGAGAGTTTGGTCAGCATTTGCTGGTTTTGGTTTGGGTTTTTTTTTTGAGGGAAAGAGTTGCTTTGAACTCGCAAAGCAAAAATGGAAAAGATCAAAGCAGCAGATTTGACTCTGAAAGATACATTACTAAGCTGCTCCCTATATTGCAGTCAAAGGTCCTTACTAGTTAAGGGTCAGTAAAAAAGTAGAAGGAAAGAGGCTGAAACAGATAATCCTGTCTTTTTTTACAGTCCCCAGAGTACTATACATTTTTGGGGGTTGTTCATCAGCTGCAGAGGACATTGAGCGCTTATCTGCCTATTTCCACAGAAAGTAATCATCTTTTACTCCTTTATGAATACAAAGCTAAAATCATTATGACTTATTCCATCAAATGCTATGCTGTCAATTGGAAAAGCTTTGGGAAAGGTCAGTTGTTTGACTCTTAAGCTGCAGCATTTGCCAAACAGTGTTTGTAGCTTGTGATATTTTCTATATAACAGGCTAAAAGGCACAGCTAGATATTTCTGTAGTTATTTCTGTGTGTTTGGATATCCAGTTTAATGACCATTAAAGTCATTCTAATGAGCATTCTATTGTCAGAGTTATAAACTCTACAAGCTCAGTACAGAAAAGCAAGACACAATAGATTCTGTACGTTACAAGCACGTTAGTTTTCTCTTCTTTTATTGAATTTGTTGCTACTCTGATGGCCCCTCCAGTGCATATATCATCTTTATTAAAATTAATGTAAAATGACTCACAGGATCTAAATTAATTACAGTGATACATAGAGTTTTATTCTGTTCTAAACAAAAAAATTAAACCTATTCATGGTTGTTCATGGTTGCAGTAAAAAAAAAAGCAAAACAAAAAACCACCGCCCATGTTCTTCAAAGATGACACTATCTCCTGCTAGTTTGAAGTAAAGATAAATAATGGCAGAATTCTGTCCCAAAACCACTGAAATTCAAGCAGTCGATTGCAGGCTTTGCATATACAGTTAAGAAAATTCACTATTGTATCATAAATGTTGACTGGGATAGTAAAATCTGTTCTGAATATAGTATATAGAGGCTTATGTTTTCTTAGGTCCTCAGTAAGACAAGATCATGTTATAATTTATTCAACCTATAAGGGTATAGCCAAAATTACTTTTTTTCTTGTGTAGATGGGAGCATGAAAAGAGCACGGGCTACCTAAGATTCTTCAGCTATTTGTTTTCTCACTATAGGATACATCTTCTTTGCTGCTGAAGCAACCTAAACAAACATACAGAAATAAGCTTTAATCTGAGTGTCCCATGACTCAGAGTAAGAAGGTGCAGTCTGCAGGCAGGTGCATTGGCAAGTTCACACCTAAACTCTGCAGCAAAGTGTGTGCAGGGAAATCTATGCCACCCAGCCAGGAGGCATTCCACTTCTGCAAACGTCCCAGTTCCTTGAATTTACTTAGATGTCCCTTGTATTTATAAACACAAAGACTGTACACAAAGAGTGGGGCAACTGATTGGAAAATGAAGTAATAGGATATGTATAGGTGGCCGGTCACCATCAGCAAATAGTGATTTGTGAACAACTAAAACCTTCCAACAGTTTAAGTGTAACCTTTATACTTTGCAAATATTTCTTCAAGTATTTCAGCTGCTTTGCAAATAAATTGCAAACATAAAGTCCAAATATGCCAAATACGCCAAACCCATTATTTCTTGCACATCTTGTCTTGCTCTATGCAGCAATGTCATTACCAGTGAGGCCTTGCAAGAGCTTAGAGTAGAGATAAAGAAGGCAAATGGACAGTGACAGCCATGTAATCCAGTGTCTGATTGCTTTTCCACGTCACTGGTGAAACACACCACTGTCCCCTCAGCCTGTGTGAGGGTCTACAGTATTCAAACTCGTTCAGTCTAATGCAGTCCATGCAGAGAAACAGTGTCTTGAAGGAATACTTTGCTGAGATTTGCTCTCTGGAAATGTTTTGACACCACTATTCCTCATCATTAAAAATACATCTGCAAGCCTGAGTTATTGATACGAGTTCGAAACTGCTCAAAAAGAAACAAACCCAAAACTTTTCAGTGGGAGCTGAAAAAACAGAAATATTTTTGTTAACATTTTGTTAACATTTTTCAAAAATATTTGATCCAAACACTTTTGATGACACCCTAGCCACTGATCCCTGTAGTCTAGTTAAGAATGTTTCAAGAGAAACTGTCACCCATTCTGTTTATGTTCTTTTAATTTTAATTTTCACCCTTATTGAGAAAATTTGTTTTAAATTCCAGTAATGTTAGTCTACTTAAAATATCATTCAGTATAGTCTTGGTGTTTGGGAACAAACTCTTTTTTTTTTGCTGTTAGTCTTTATTATCACCTGTGAGAATTTCATGACTAGACAGTCTCTTGGTCTTACAATTGCTCTTAAATCTCTGCATTTCCACATCCTCTCAAAAACAGAAGTTAGACAAAATCTGTGTAAACTAGTCCTGCTGCTTTTTGCATTGTCAGCAGCAGACAACAGCAAGTTTTAAAGTGATATAGTGAGTGGGGCAGGAAGGACCTGGTTGTTCAAAATATTATATGCCTATTAACTTTGTATTCTTTCAAATTCACTGTAGCTCACTTAGTGTAAAACTGGAGGAAAAAGTGATCATGGTACTGATAGTGCAATATTAAATACGGAAACCGCCTTTGTTGTGGCAAAAAGATCAATTTATGAACACCTGGTGATGTTTTGTGCAGAAAAACACATTTTTTTCTTTGTGAGTCATTGCAGAATAAGGATAAACCACTGCCTGGTAGCAGGCTGAATGTTGAGCATGTTTCCAGTTAACCTCCACCCACTTAACGAATTTTAATGGAAACCTCCCCCAGATGTTTGCTGGGAATGAACACTGGCCAGCATGAGAGCAGAGGCCACCAGACCACCTGAGCAGTGCTTTGCCCAGGGCAGGTAGTGCCAGTGGGGTAACAGGCGTTGTGGTCTTTGCACCTCTGCTCTCACTGGTCATACGCCCCAGCACCAACCTCAGCCTAACCCCAGGACGTGGGCACCATGTTCACAGTGGTTTCCCCTTACAAATGCCCGGCTGACCCTGAGCTGTGGCATGCCCACACTCGAACTGCTCCCCAGCCTGGCAGTGCCATCCCATCCTGCTCTTGCTCTCCATGAAGCCTCCAGAGAAAACTCAGAGGGAAGAAGGGCACATTCAGTGTTCTGACCTACAGTTTAAAAAAAAGTCTTTTCTGTTCATCTTTTATCCCTGTCCTGCCCCCAGCTGCCCGAGTCTTGGAGCAGCAAGAGCTCAGGGAAGTTCTTGGATTCAGGAAAACTCCTACTCTGGTATCTCCTTTGGTTCAGATAATGGCAGCTGCATTTCTGTGCACATGATCTAGAGATCTTTAAACATCTTCAAGCTCAAGTTTTTCTTTTCCTGGAAAAATGTCATCAGCAATATCATTAGTCAATTTTACAAATGTAAACTAAAACACAAAATATTGTTTCATCCTATTTTCTATTAAAAAAAAACAAACAAGCAAACAAAACAAAACAAAAAAAACCACAAAGCCAAACACAAACCAACCAACAATTGTTGTTATAAAGTTCTCTTTGCAGTATGCCCTTTACCTCCCGTCTTGGTGACTAGATTAAGGAAGCTAAATTTTAGACCTGTATTTGTGTGCATATTGTTTTTCTTTTCCTGGTACTATAACATGCCTAGCAGTAATAGGGTTTGTGATTACATTTTGAGATCCTTTTTCTATTATACTGGCTTCCATTTCTATTAAAAATATATATTTTGAGTGGGTTTTATAGCTTGGTGATGAAACAGTCTCATAACAGCTTTTTTTTTTTTTCATTTTACAAAATGTGTTAGCTTGAGATTGGGCTCTTCTTCAACATATTTTTTAAAATCATGTAATAATTATTTAACACCTTTCATGTAACAAAATTTACTATTTTTCTAAATACTATATTTTTAAACTCAAATCTAAACTCAAACAACAGCTTCAAATTTCAAATAAATAGGGTTAATGAAACATCCAGATCTTATTTTTAGCACTCTTCACATCTGGCAGTGTCTTCAGTGCTGAGTGTTTAATACTTTACATCAATGTTCACAGTGCCAATAATACAGAACACTTCAATATTAGATGTAATTCCACAAATGCTTGTTACATTACTCTAAAGTAAACATTTCCATTGAGTAAAATAAGATTATTAACATGAAAATTTTCTTGTTTACATAGAAACAATTCAGACTCTCAGATATCCCTCTAATTAAAAAAAACCAACACTTTCTGAAATATTTGATTTTCAGTAAGGTCAAGTTTTGAGACTTGATTCCCAAATTTTATAAACTTGTTGAATTTAAATTAAATTTAATAATTTTAAAAATTAGATGGAGGAAAGAATGAGTTCAATTCCTAGTTTGTAAATTACTTTAGCAAGTACTTAAATTTAAGGTAACGGGCCTCATATTTTGCAGGACCTCACCACAAACTCAAATCACCCTAATTCTTAAACGGATTACTGGCTTAAAGCTATGGCTCTGTTTTCTCATCATACATATACATAGTTTATACTGAAGTAAAAATAATCTGTATTTATTAAAATGAAATAAAAATGCATTCGTGTTGATGCAGTGACTGCTTTTGTATTAATATATTTAATGTGTTTAATTTAATAATATTGATTTATTGTAAATTTCTGTTTGCAGTCAAGCATTTTTAGGCAGTCATTCTATAGGTATGTATACATATATAGAGAGAGAGAAATGTATGTAGGTAAATAGGTGTAAATATATACAGTATACATCTACTCAGAAATCAGTAATTAATACTTGGTCTGTTAATTCCAAGTTATTTGAATATGCATTTTGAATTTGAATATGCATTTTATTCTCTGTATTGTTCAAGGACTGATGATTGAAATAATTCAATTTAATTCACAATTAAGCCAAAACCCCCAAAATGTGTGAGAGTAGAGAAGTGATGAATAGTTGAGCAAAATTAACCTTCAGGTGTTTACTGGAGAGAGCTGACAGGAAGGTAAAATCAGGTTTGGTTTTGCTTTATGGTATGGTGAGTACAATACTCAGGAAAACAATAATTTGCATTTAGTTAGTGTTTGAGGTAAATGTAATGATTATTCTCATTTTTTCAGATGAGCAAATGTAGAATTTAGGTCACTGCCCAGGGCTAAGGGAGAAATTGCTGATGTAGCTGGCAGTGCACACACTGTCACCTGACCTTACAACCTAGCAGCAGGACGGCTCTGGCTCGCGTTGCACCTCGCTGAGCGAGGCTGTTGTGCACAGGCTCTGCAGCGGAAAGTGAGGAAAGGTGGTTTTTTATTTACCTACCACACGCTTTGTACAAGGAGGAGCAGTAAGAGGCTCTCAAGCAGGTGTCATGTGATTCCTTTCTGTGTCTGAAGGGTTGTAGATATGCTTCACCCTCCATGGTGTATTATCCGTTACTCCATTAGGATGTACCTGGTCTCAGAGAAGGACGTGGGTTAAGATTAATTTTGCTTTCCCCAGCAATTTCTCACCACTAACACTACCCTGTTCCCCCTCAGCAGTCAGGCTGTTATGAGCCTGACTCCAAAAGGTCCAACTGCCTCCATAAAATTCAGCAGGAGCCTGGGCATCTTGCTCAGGGCATGGAGCAGCTACAGGGAGCAGATGCCTAACTGTTATGTGCTGCAGTTCTTGGTGTTGTTGCACATAAGTGCGTTGGTGGATCTAGCTGCTCATGATTAATTTAGTTTTATTCCAGTGCTTATTTAATAAAGATTTTATTACGAACAGAAGGAATTTGATTTGGAAATTAAGCTTTTTCCTACGACAATCTTTGTGTGCATAGAAAATGCTATGGAGACAAAACTGGACACACACACACAAAAAAATTAATGTCCTTACATCTAGGCTGCACAGCCCATTTTCCCATTTCCCTTTGACCACTGAAACATTTCCATGAATTATATGTATAGTAGTTAAATCGTTTTAGCATCTCCAGTGGAACTAGCCCTCCAGCAAAGAGGAGCAACCAAGCTTCCTTTGCTTTATATCACTGCCTACAAACAATCGAGGCAGGAATACTTAGTAACGTGGAATATACAGTGTTTAGCTCAATATGCATTCTGTTCAAATTTTAAGAACAGAAGACGCAAAGTGGAAAGGAGTGTGTTTGCAAATTACCTCTGTTCAGCAGGAAAATAATCTAATCGCATGGATGAAATTTCAGTCATTACTGCCAAATGAGGATACCTTTAAATCCATAAGATTCAACCCATTCGCATAGATCAAGAACCATGGAAGTTAATTGTTGATATAAAATAAGCAGAAGCTCCCAACAGCTTTTCTCTTTTACCTCATTAAGCCCTGAGTAGACTGCACAGTCATTAAGCAAATCCGTGGGAAACACGTTTTTTCTGCTGCCTGATACGGTGATCCTCAGGTGCGGGTGGTTGCCCACTGTTGGGGTGAGCTCCGTCCTCGCAGCTGTGCTGACAGAGGCACCAGGCAGGACGGCAGAACGGAGCAGGCTGGTGGGAGGAAAGTCTCTTTCTCTGACGCGTTTGTTCAGGAAAGCGTTGCTGCACCAAAGGACACTTAAGCACGTGCTTAAGTTCTAGTGGGACATAATAAGGAGCAGGAAATGTGTGCTTAAGTGTTTTCCTGAATAGGGTCCAACACTGAGTAGGTCATAGGTGAAATCTTTTCCTGCTATGCTGTGCTGCCTGCATCATTACTTGCAGCTGCCTTTCCAAGGCGGTGAAGTATCCTTCTACATCTCCAGCCTTGAGCTGGCTAATCTCCAGCTGAGCAGGAACAAAATGCTGTCATTTCCAGCCTTCCTCTGAGACCTGCAGGAATACCAAACTCCATCCAAAAAAGTGGCTGAGGGAAGTTTCAACCAAGGAAAATAATTTACAGTGTTAAATAATGTTAATCCTTTTTTAAATAATTTTGGTGGTGACCAACCTCATCTCTTTCTATGACCAGGTGACCCGCCTGGTGGATGAGGGAAAGGCTGTTGATGTAGTCTACCTAGACTTCAGCAAAGCCTTTGACACGGTCTCCCACAGCATTCTCCTGGAGAAGCTGGCGGCCCATGGTCTGGACAGGTACACTCTTCGCTGGGTTCATAATTGGCTGGATGGCCGGGCCCAGAGAGTGGTGGTGAATGGAGTCAAATCCAACTGGCGACCGGTCGTGAGTGGTGTGCCCCAGGGGTCGGTGCTGGGGCCCATCCTGTTCAACATCTTTGTTGATGATTTGGATGAGGGAATTGAGTGCACCCTCAGTAAGTTTGCAGACGACACCAAGTTGGGGGGAAGTGTCGATCTGCTGGAGGGTAGGATGACTCTGCAGAGGGACCTGGACAGGTTGGATCGCTGGGC
>VWZZ01005027.1:2077043-2113093 GCA_013399095.1 Psophia crepitans
ATTCTATTCTATTCTATTCTATTCTATTCTATTCTATCTACTTACCTAAGTGGCCGTAACTTCAGCACAAGGTATGATGGGGGCAAGTGTTCACCTGCGCAATTAAAATAAATGAGGTAGGAATCTTACCTTCTTTAGATAAGATGTTTTAGCTGAAATATGGTAGCGCTGCACGGGATGCTCTTACAGATTGCATTTTGTTATTGATTACCCCTTTTAGTCTGACACAAATTTATTTCCATTTGTAAAAACTATTTGGGTTATTTAAGCTAATTTATTTTTTGCTGTCTAGAATGGACAAACCATTCGGAAAAACTTGATTTACAAGATCCCTTAACCTGACAATGTACAACTCACATAACGCACTGTGCCCGTGAGGCTCTGATGTTGCAGGCCAGTTAGGGAGCAGCAGGTCATTGCAGAAAACATAGTTGGAGTGTCACTGTCCTGGCTCTTCAAAACCTTTCATTGTTTTTCCAACCAGGAATAAAAGTAAAGAATCTAAGGGAGGAGATCTTTAAAAAATAGCAACAGACTTCTACATGAATCCCAGTGTAAAATGAATGAAGTTTTATTTAAAGGGGTCTTAATTACAGTCATGTTTGTTCCTGCTGTATTTCAAGGAAAGAGTAACGAAACACCATTTCATCTTTTGATCCACCATCTCCCAAATCATCTTAAAGAAACTCTTTCAGAGTATTTTTGATTGCACTTGTGTAAAAAGCAGAACTGAAAAATGGCTATTTATCACAGCATGCATGCTTCCATTTACTGCAACACTTGTAGTATTTCTCATTCTTAAAAAGGAAACAATAAACATTGCCATATATTTAACTACTATCAGTGATTTAATGCCCAGTTTTTAGTGTCCTCTATTGACTGTGCTCTGCAGTGTTTCATCACCCTAATCTTTGCTGGAGTTAACCATACAACACAAAAGTTCAAAATATATTGGTGTGTTAGGGCTACATTAGATCATTGTACTATAACTATCACTTGTCTTACATTGTAGACAAGGAAGAAAATAGAAAGCATTAAACAAGTACTTTCTTCAAAGATCCTGCAATGTTTTCTGTAAAAACTGGCAAAATTACCCATGCCTATAATGATCAAATGCTATACTTATTTGATCAAAATAATTATAGGAAAACATGACATTTAAAGTTGAAATTGTTTCAAGCACCACTTTGAAAGAGTATTATATTAAAGACAAATCGATACTCTTTCTGCTATCTTCAGGCAAGATCTTCAAAACCTGAGATAATTGAGTATTTGAAGAACCACAAATCACATATTGATCTGAAGAATTTAGATACAGCACTGAGGAGACTGTGTTCCCATAACAAACCACCATGTGTTGACACTACTGCTGCCTATTTCTATGTTTCTCAGCAATTTTAAGGCTCATCTACTAGCTACAGAAATGTGCAGCCAGTGGCATTGATAATACTGTGAAAGTCAGAAAATTCATAAACCTTTTTTCCATATATTGTTGTTGATGTACAAACACAGTAAAAATGAAGACTGGCTGATGTGTTACCCACTGAATTAAGGCAGAACACAACAAGACATGGTAGAAACGTGTGGCAGCTTCCCTTATAACTCTCTAAAGGTGAGAGGAAGAAAATAATAACAGAAAAGAGAACTGCACTGCAGTAAAAGCCTTTTTCTTGGTGTTCTGTAGCACAGCACTTATTTTTTCAATATGTGAATTTACTTCTATACATAAGCAGATAAAATCCTGTTACTCCAAATTCATTCATCAATTTACTGCTGTTTTTTATTTCTGTCATATCATACCTAAGTTTCAAATTACTCATTAGGTTTAGTAAATATATATTGAGTGGTTAAGGATGGTTTAACAGGTTATTTTATATTTTAGATAAATAATATACGCTATAAAACAGATATTTAAAACCTCATTTAACAACAGAACAAAACAAAACCACAGAAAACCCCACATATTCTCCATATAAAGGCATAATCCAACAAAATATGAAGAGGACCTTTAGGGGCGCACAAGAAAACTTTGAAGAAATGTCAAGCAGACATAAAAAAGGTCCAAGTTTCTCAGTGCCCTGAAGTCCTTTGTGTTTTCCTGTGTCCCATGTTTTCCTGAACCTCCCTGGGTTGTCTACTTTCTGTTTCACGTATGTACTTGAAATAAAAATTGAAATATGCATCCCTTTTCTGTAATCCACAGTAAGCTATAAGCACTCAGCCATACAAGCATCTTCTGCAAGAGCTGCCTCTCCTGAAGATAGAGGTCTACATGATCATAACTCTAAAGCTGCAGTAGGAATCTGCCACCTCTCCATTCCTACAAAGTATTTTCCAACATGTAGATGAGCTATTTGGTGTAAATCAGGAGGTGGTATTTTGGGGCTAAAGTAAAAGTTAATTCTTTTATAAAATAAACTATATTGAAGTAAGTGCTGTTTTCTGTAATAAAACTCCCCTTTTGCAGACTGCCAAAAGGCTGCAAAGTGTTCCGTCAGGGAAATAAAAAGAAAAAAAAAATCTCAACCAAAAGTAAGAAATTTTTGGCTGCTTGAGAGAGAAGGAGGGACAGCCATTAGATTACTGCTTCTGGGGAACTGAATGATAACAACTATTTAATAAAAAACATAGGTGTCAATGAAAATTGGAATATAACAACTTAATTCTGGAATTTTATGTAAAAATATTGGACATGATCTGAACTTTGTACAGCTAATTTCAACAGGTAACACTGATTCCAAATGAGGCACAGGTATCTCGAATTTTGCCTACATTTGTAGCTTGTGTCTAAATCTTCGCCCAGGACTCAAAAGGTCCAGAAGGAAAACGACCAAAACTAGAATACGATATATGCCATTTTCATTGTAACATGTTAAGTTGCCCACATTTCTGCATACCATGTAGAATTCCATCAGCTCTTAATATTTTATAATATTTATTTTCAAAGGCAGCTTCTGATGTGTAGCATACAGCATGCAATTCTGTTCTTGATTACGAAGGGAGGTTGATACTACCATATATAAAACCCTGGTGACCACCTCAGTACAGTTTAAGATAGAAGAATAAAAAAATCTAATTCCAAAAATACAGACCACATGTATACTTCAGTATATTTTCCTTGAACTCATGGTGAAGAAATGTTGTTTTAAAAGAAGTGTTTCCCAGACAGAAAGTAGATGCAATATTGCAGGTATTTAGAAGAAGATTTTTAAAGTGTGCTGCCATGCTTTTCACAATCATTTCTATATTTAAGAAAAAAACCCTACTTAACTATTAACTATTAAGAAGGCAAACACTTCTGTTCAATGTCATTAAACTTTTATTCTACTGAAAATGACATTTTTATCCAGTTGTTATAAAATATTTCCCTTACATGCATAATTGTCTAATACAAACTCAAATTTATTCATATTTATAGTCAGCAGTTTTGAGGAACTGTCCCTCAGTGTTTTCTTTTGCCTCAAATGTATTGTCCACTCTCATCAGACTGATCTTATTGAACAAAGACTGACTAATTCAAAGAGATCATATGTAGGCCATAGAGACGTCATTAGATGAGATGATAAAATTCTAGAAGGTTATCTCTTGGAAATACTTAGCTCATTAATTTTAAAGGCAAAGTCTGATACAATATCATGTACTTACACAGAAGAATGCAAATATATTTGTGATTTAACTACCATGGCACAAAGCACTCTGGAGGATCAAGCACGCTTGTTAAATTAGGCTTATTTCTCTCCTGAGTGCAAAATTGCAGATAAAATAGTGTGTTGTGGAAATTCTATGAATTCATGATAGAATAAGTAAAATTTGCAAAATGTAACTGACTTATGAATGCCTGTATGGAACACCTATATTTAGCATTAGTTAAGATTTATTATCCTTTTCATATGTGCTGGGGCTTGGATAAACAAACATGTATCTTAGTAAAAGTTTAGCAAAAGTTACTTAAACAAAATGTGATGACATTTCACTCACTCAGAACTTTTCTGTTTCCTTAAAAACCTTAAGCTTCTATGATATCAGGTACTAGTTTGCAATTATTAAAAAAAAAATCAAGAAGAAACATAAATGGAGGTTTTTCATAGTAAATTGGAAAGATTGTGTTTAAGGTTAAATCTTTTGTTGAAATAATTAATAGCTGAGTTATTAACAAGGGAAATGGATACTTTCTTCTTTCTATAAAAATAGATACTATTTTTGAAGAGGGTCAAAGTCATGGAGTTCAGTCAGCAGGGTGAGGACTGGGAGCCTGATTGCATCACAGACAATATAAAATTCATGTCTCAGGTTCAGCCTGGGTTCCCCAGCAGACAACCTTCATTCAGCTTCTACAAATAGGTCCCGTATGTTTGGATGTGTGAGGTTTTAAGCTCCTGAGCCTGTACAGAGTCTATAGACTAGGTTTCAAGCTCGAGGCTTTGAAACAACTTTCATGTTCTCTGGCTCTCCTTAGGACCACTGTCAAAAGACTTTTCATCCCCTGAAAGGTTTTCTTTGGTCATCATTCCAAGTTTACTAATATTAGCTTTATGCACTCCAAGATCTCTTGGAACTAGACATTGCTGAGCACAGGAAGGCTTTTCTCTCCTATCAGCATGGCTGCAGTGTTTAGACCATTAGAGACAGCACTGGCACAGCCCGGCTTGCACTGTGTCCCTCCCTGTTCTTCTATCCTATACAGGCCAGGCTGCATCGTAGGGAACATTTTCCTACGGGATGTCAATTCTCTTTTTTATAATTACTGCTGCTACCAGGGTATTTACATTTTAGGTCTGTCATTTTCAGCTCTCCAATTTATGAGAGCCTTTTGGATGCAGTGCTGAGCAACAGTATGAATCTGCACATGACAACCCGGCGATGCAGATACATGCAGGATCCCTGAACCAGGATAATTGATTCCTGTTCTCCATGGACCACATTAAGCAAGAAAAGTATCTGATGATTTGGAAACAGTTGTAGCAACTGGATGCATGGTACAGTTCAAAAGGAACTGAAATGCCAACATAATGGATAATTGTGGCAATGTCTAACTGTCGAGGGAAATACATTCTGACAGGAGGCAGATGTTGTTTGGAATTATATTATTCCATAGGAAGACAGAAATTCCTATTTCTGAAGGAATAAGAAATACGGCTGTGTTCAAAAGATGTTCTTTCACTACAGGATGATTCAAAATTGTCTGAAATAAAAATGAACAGAAATACTAATTCTACAGCAGAGTGAATTTATTTATTTTTTGGCAACTAGGACCGTGCCTATACAATTATGGTTAAATTTGAAAGTAGATAGGAATGTTTTAAAGAGTTAAATATATATATTTTTAAAAGAAATACTGTGTTTCCATCAGGCCCACTGAAACATTTTTGGTTTCTGTTAAAATTAATCCAGATTTTAAAAATTTCCATTTCTGCTTGACCCAAACTTGATTTTCCCCCTAATTTTTTTGTTCAGCCAGTTATTTACACAGCTGTAGATAATTTATTTTGCTTTCATAACCAAGCTGTTAGCAATTATAGCTCTATATGTAGTAAATCTTAGAAAAAAAGAGAAATCAAAAATAATTGAAGAACAGGCTTCATCTCCCTGTAAACAGCATTGCTATGCCACTCTCCCTCTGGCTTATTATGGCATTATAAGTGTCACAGTTATTCTAAAAAGAATAATTTCAGATTTAAGGTGATCTTTTTCCCAGTGTCACATAGTTGATACTGGGTCTGTTGTCAATGTATGAGAGAGAAGATTATCAGTATGTCAGTATGTGTGGCTATGCTTTTGCACAACTTCTCAAATGATACTAACATTAGTACAAAATCATATACAAAACTTTTGTGTCACAAGCTGGACTAACCTAAGTTTTTACATTTTCTATCTTTTTTTCTTCAAGTGTTCTTATCACAGTTTATGTGTATGTGTATGAATATGCGATTCATTATGTGTATGAATATGCCTTTTACCCTCAAAACAAAGTTGTTAAAAAGATTGAAAGCAATGCTTATGTTTGACCTTTAATTCTTACTCCTTTTTCCACTATCTGTAATATTTTCCTTAATGCTTCTGAGTAAAGTTGAAAAATAAAAACATTTTAGAATCATAGAATGGTTTGGGTTGGAAGGGACCTCAAAGATCACCTGGTTTCAACCCCCCTGCCATGGGCAGGGACACCCTACACTAGACCAGGTTGCCCAAAGCCCCATCCAGCCTGGCCTTGAACACTGCCAGGGATGGGGCATCCACAGCTTCTCTGGGCGACCTGTGCCAGTGGGGCAACCTCTTTCCAGTGAATGATGGTAGCAAAATTATTTTATACAAATAAAAAGAGAATACAAGCATTCCTGATCTGAAATCTTTTCAAACTTTCTTGCTGTTTTTAGTATGTATATACACATACATATATATATATTTGCTATTGGTAAACAGTAAATGTTTTTTGAAGCCAGTATCACCAAGCAATCATCCTGCATGTAGTGTACTTGGATTTTTGTTTTTTCCTGCACAAAACCATCCACACACTTTCAGTCTAAAATTGCTTTTATTTTAGAATAAGAAAAAAATGAGAGAGCATAGTATGTGTCTTTCAGGTAACAGGCTGTAACAACTAATGGAAGGTTTTCAAAAATAGTCATCACAGAGTGGCTTGGGGAACAAAATGGTTACATCTGTTCTTGTTCAAATAAATCTAATGGTGCTGGTCAATGAAAGAAAAAAAGTCCTGGCAATTAGGTTCCCTTAGAAACAAGTTTCAGTTTATGAATAGGGTGTCATTAATAGTGAGAAGGCAAGTTCTGTAAGTTTTGTGGTAATCATATTAAATTAAGGATTTCACTAGAATAATTTTCCACTTCATCCTGTGTAAAACTGGCAAGCAGACAGGGAGAGACCACAAAAAAAAAGGTATCATTTGCCACTAATAGAAATATTTTTTTCATGAAAACATATATCAGCTTTACTGAAATTACGAATGCTACCCTTATTAATGTGCGTGCACAGGGTAAATGAAAAGGATGCACCTTCACAATGCAAATATGAACAAATCCTTAAATCTTATAAAGATCTACTAAGCAGGTTGGTTTGGACCATTCATGTCTGAAAGACACACACCAAAAAAAACACACCAAAAAAAAAAAGAAAAAGAAAAAGAAAAAAACCAATCTAAATGTCTTTGCATTGAGAATCCCTAGGATTAATTGTTTATACTGCCTAAAGATAACTGACAGATCTTCATCTGACGTACGTTGATGTCATTCAGCAGATTATTTTAAATTGAAAAGGAAACATATTGGACCATCATTGTTGCTATTTTAAAAAATAAAATTCAAGACAAAGTAATAAACACTGTGGGATTCTATTTAAGCTCCTACTTAAGTTTGTGAGTTCTGAAAGTTAAACATTGCCTTGCTGGGCAGATTTTTCAAGTTCTTATGATCATAATTCATATTTACATTAATATTTTAGTTTGTGGTTTACCATGATCGTTACTGCCAACTCCTTACAAATATTTTCCAAAATCTTGGTTTCTTATGGGAATATTAAAGGTTTCAATTCTGCAATTTCGAGAAAAACATATTTAAGAAGTAACATGATTGATAAACACAGTTACCCATACAAAACCTGCAGAACATCAAAATAATTCTGAGGAAAGATACAGAATGATGAGTGTCAGAGAAGATATCAATAAATACAGAAGAATATGATTGAATTAAAAATATTCTTCATGATCTTCTCTGCAACTGCTGCAATCACTCCAACTGTGACTGTGTATCAGAAAATTACAGCAAAATCTCCTGAGTTAAATCACTTTTTAAAAAGATGCTATGGGCTAGTTTAATAATTTCTGTGTGTTAACTGAACACAGGACAGTTTTATTTCATATTTAAAAAAAAAAAAACCAAAAAACACCACCAACCTTTCTTTACATAATATGAGGACCAGCTAGGCTTTCTGTATCTCCTTGGAATGTCCAGGAAAGAAGAAACTTGTTTAGCAGAAATAGAAGGGGTAACATAGAGGAGGACAATTTTAAAAATGTATTCTGGAACGAATACAAATATGCTCTGATCCTAAAACTTGTCTTAAGGCAAGCTGGCTACAACGATAAGTTAATGCAGAGATGATGTTGCCTCCTGTCTCTATCTTTTAAGAGTTCCTGAAAAACTTTTCCATACATGCTTGTATCTTTATGCCAATGTTCTGAAGTTAATTTATTCAGATATCTATCATTTTTACCTTTTGGTTTTCTTCTCTGACTCAGTTCATAGTTGTATTTCTCAAAGATATTCTGCTCTGTTTGAAATCACTCTGAGTTCAATGAGAAATCTATGTAAGCCAGAAGAACAGTGTCAGAATCAAGGGCTAATTTCCCTTTCCCAGCTGATGCCTGGCCCTTACTGATGCCACAGAGTCTGATGTCACGTGCATTAGTTTTGCACGTGGAGAAAGACCAGATTTGCTTTGAAAAGAGATACTATGTGAGCCAGAAAAACATTTAAAAGTCAATATTCTGAACAAATTAGTGTAAGCATAAGAAAAACAAATATTTTAAATAGTGTCCTTTGTGGTGGAACTTGCAAAAAATATAACGTCTCGCGAGGAGAGCAGTTTACACAGGATATTCTTCTTTCAAGATCTTGGTTTCTGATCAAATAAAAAATGAATTGGAAGAATATTCTTTGTATCATTTCTGGTGTGAACTAAATTCTTTATTCCTCTTTAGAAAGGGAGCAAAGGCACACATTTTCGGTAATATTTACAGCTTTCTTTCCACAGCTATCTTTGTGAGTCAAAACCTAATACTTTCACACAGCACAAGAAAGTGCTAGTCAGCATACTCTGTATTGTAAATAACTTAAAATGAGGAGTGAATCAAATGGGATTATTTTTCACTGACTTCTATAAGCATTCAATTGGTCGTGAATACTAGAAATCAGAGAGACCGAATGTATGTTTTCTGGTTCAGTGACTTCCCTTTACAGAATTACTTTCATATCAAAAGGGGAAATGGTCAAGTTGACTCAGAAAATATTGCTGGAAATAAAGTTGAAAAGAAGCAATTGTTTTGTCAGCTGGACTTTTGAACAGCAGAAAAGGCAAAGTCATTTTTATCTTACGTTTGTATGCTAATCTTTGTAAGACCTTGACAGTTCTTCCTGCAGAACAAGGTCCAACTGAGAAACAGTAGTGAATTCTTTACTGTCAGTTTTTCAATAACTTATCAATGATGGCTTAGGGCTAGACTGAGACTTTCATCCCAGTCATAAAGCACAGGGACTCGGACTGCACCATTGTAGAAGCAGTCCCAAGAAGAGCTCTGGGTATGTATCATGCCGATCTCCTCCTGAGTTGTGGGGAACAGTGATTTGTAGCTGAGTTATGCCACCAATAAATGACCTTTTTTTTCACGTTTCCCTTCTCTGGGTTGGATGCTGTGGTCAGCAAGCAGTAAGAATGGAACTACACATCTGTCCACTCACTCTCAAATTCATTCCTCTCCCAATCATTATTTAATGATGTGCTCCAATATGTTATCACAGGAATAGAAAGGAAATTCTTCCCTCTTATGATCCCCTTTAAAAGGATGCTTAATTAAATTCACAGTCCAGCCTCTGCGAGGCCTCTTTCAATTCCAGTATTGGCAAGGAGGTGAGAGAATCTCTTTGTTCCACACGTTTTAACCTTCTGTTCCTTCCCAGTGCCAAAATGCAAAGTTTAAAATGGTGTGCAGTGGCATGCAGCTGTGAAAACAGAACGATTTTTGGACATGATTACATTGAGAACCAAATTTGCTATCTACTCTCAAAGGTGAATATTCAGTGCATTTTTTCCCTTATCCACTTAACCTCTGAAATGTAATACATTTGCAGAAAAAATTCTAATCATTTTGCATCCACTGCCTGTATTCCTTTGTGCGCTTTTCAACATCCCCAGTGATCAATGCTAAGTATTTTATCAGATTCAAGACTGTAATAAACAGTGGAAATAGAGTGGGTTCATCTTATCTTATCCTACTCTCATTTACACTGAGTAGAGTAAGTTAAACTGTGCCTAATGTAATGAAACTATCCTCATCAAAATATTTAGACTTTAATTTTTGAGTCATTATAAAGGCACTTCTATGCAGTTCTGAAACAAAATCAATTTGGCAAGAGTCCCTGCATCATGATTTTGAATCAGGATGTCTAGGTGGGAAGTACAATATACATCTGAGTATCGTGGCCCAGTCCTATTCTGTACATTTACTATGTTTGTAGATACATTTTCAGCAAAACTCCCTCAAGAAGCGTGCTCATTTTTGTCATTTCATGGTTTAGCAGAACCAGAAAAAAATGGGGGACATGTACCTGAGAAAGTTGTTTAAATATCCATAAGATAAACAAGTTCAATTTTCAAATTGTAATTCAATGTTCAAAACAGATTATGACTAAACACTTTTACTAATTGCATAACTAGGTATCATTTAAATAATCATATAAATACGGTTGATTAAGAATGACTGATCTTTAAGAAAGCAATCAAAGTAACACAACCAAAACAGCATTGAAAGAAAGGTGTCAAAATGTTGCATTGCCACAAGGAGTTTCCAAATGTGCTTACATGCATGAATTTAAGCAGTACAAATCTAAATGTAATAATAAGCACATAAATAATTCCCGTAGTTGCAGCAGAAGTGCTTATTTAGGGAAGGCAAAAGAATTTTACCTTATGCCACCTATCCAAGTCAGTGGCCACTTCCTTAGCTTATACCAGCTCCACTACTAAACCGCCTTTACTTCTGATTCACACTGAGCTCAACCTCCAGGAATTTCCTCCAAACTCCACAAGGGAAAGTTTTATATTTCTTTCTTGCCCAAGCAAGTTCACTGAGGCCTTTCAGTGGCAAATACCTAAATGTTCCCAAATAATTTAATGCATTTGCAATGAAAAGTAAAGTCTGCATCTGAAAGACAGTTCAATGCTTTCCTCAGTCTACTATAGTCTTCTTCACAGATACTTACTTAGAGCTCTAACAAGGTACAGACACATGAAGACCTGACTCTACAAGAAACTTTTTCATGAATGTATTTGAGTCCCAGAATTTTGCAGCCTTTTCAATATAATTTTGTAAGGTTTTCCAACTGTAATGATAACATACAAAATATTATCAATGTTTTACCAGAGCTATGTATGCACACTGTCATTAAACAATGGCCTTTTAAAATATTACGGTTTGTGCACTGCACGAGAAAAAATGATAAATACATAAGTGGATGACATGAACACCAAACAGAAGCAGCATTCATTTTTAAAATTATTTTGCACAGAACATAGCTTCAACACTAAAGACAAAGCAATAGGGGAGAGAAGGGAATGACTTATTTCTATCTTCAAGAAGTTGCTTCATTTCTTTGCTAGCAATCTGGATACCCTTCATTTCTTATAATTTTTATGTTAAAAATATGAAGGCCTAGAGCATCTTCTCAAACTTGAGACAAATCTGGTACCATTAAAAGAACAATATGTTATATGTCACTGACTTAAAAAGGCCAGGGTTTAGCCCAAACATTATAGTTCTGAACCACTTTAACATAGTGATTTTTTTTAAACACAGTGTTATAAAAATAGCAACGTGTCATAAAAGCTGACTAATTGCAGATGACTTTGCTTTTCCTATAGATCTATGAGTGAATTTTCAAAAGCATGTTTATGAAGTATCAGCTTATGAAGGTTATTTAGAAAATGGTGCCAACGTTCAGCAGCAAAAGTCTACTGTTAAAATTAGGAATCCTGTCTACACGTCAAAGCTTTTCAAAGTCTCTTTCAGAGTTTCCTGTATACTGGTTGCCTAAGATAACTCATGAACACTGTGGCAGAGCTTTCTCTCAGCCTCTTTTCCAGTAGCTGAACTTTGGGACTGATTTTGCCCAGAAGTGTTGTGTGGGACACTCAGTTCCCACGTAGGCCCCACACCCTCTGTCCCCAGCGTACCAGGACTGTTACAGCTGTCAGTTGTGTCCCGTAATTTTTGGATAGATGTAGTTGCTGAATGCCTGGATGCAGATGTGGTTAACAAAGCAAACAATACACCATACATGGTTCTATATATCTCCCACAAGAAGAAAATTTTATTTTAACTGCAACCATGTAAGTATTTTGAAAACTTTAAATTAAACTTTTTAGAAGGCGTCTTTCCTAACATATTATCCTTTCAAGAGGAAATGGTACCATTACACTACAGAACAGAATTAAAAATAATACTGGTAATAATAAGGTAGTACATGAGTAAATATAGTAATAACACAAATGCTTTCTTTTTATATGGAAAATACTCAGATAAACTACCGTTTTTGTTCTCAGAAACACATATCTTCCAAATAATTTCTTTATCTAAATTCTTCATAATTACATTTAATGACTCTATTATTTTATCATAGCGCAAGATTTAAATAATAAAAGAATCCTAATCGACTGTAATTATTGTAATCTATCTGTAGATATTAAAAACACTTTTGAGAGGAAAGCATGTTTTAGTTACTGGTAATATAGTGTCACTGCTGAGCTGCATTCATATTCCTCCTCTCTAATCAGGATTACGGTGTTCAACAGTTTCTGCTTAGCTTCAGCAGTAAAGATTTAGGATGAGAATAATGTGCACACAAAGTACAGCACGAGCTCTAGTGTTGCTACAATCCCCATGCCTGATCTTGGGCTCTGTTTAGCTAACTTTGAGATTTTGAGGGAGAGAACTAAAGAACAAAAGATTTAAAACACTCCAGAAAGCAAATCCTTGCTTGGCTTGTCAAACTATACATAACTTGCTTTACAATTTATCACAGCTGGTATTCCTGACCTGACTTCAGGCATTAGAAATCAAGAGCAGCCGTCTTCTTACCTTAGCATACTAGCCCATAGAGGTATTTTGATGTTTCCTTTGAAATGGTATCTTATCCAAAAATAATAAGAAGCACCAATGTGTTCTGTCTTTTTTCCTTAACATTTTAAATGCTGAACATTTTTCTCCATCTCAGCTAATTTGCTTCTCCGTCCACGCTAATTCTGTCCCCTAAACTCCAGTGGTTTTTTTAAATAAATTAAATTAACATAAATACAAATTACATGTTACTATCTATGCTATTATGCAATTTATACCGATGTTAATCTAAAGAAAATATGTGACAACACATCTCATTAAAATTTTCTAAGATAAGGCCTCAATTACTTTTTAAATGTTTTAAGTCTTTTCGATAGTTTCTTCCATTGGTACAACATTGGCACAACAAGCCACCCAAATGATAATTTGAACTGTGTCGGCGCAATGCTATTACTTTAATTTAAGTATGTCTGAAAATTAACTGTCAGAGTAGCAAAAGGGACTGCTGGTAATGAATCAAAGCTAGACACTAAACGTATGACCTATAAACACCACAGACAGACACTAGAGCCTCTTCTTAAGCAAGAGTCAGAATTACAGCCCCAGTAAGATTTTTCATTTTCAGAGCAAGATAACAACATTATTAGTCTACAGTTATTTACAAGTAAATGTATCTATAAAAATGTGTGCATAATCATATATGCTGCATTTTGTACTAAAATTTTAAAAATTGCCAGTCTTTGCTATATCTCTCTTTTGAGGGTGGAAATTAAAACATATACATTACACTCAGTAATCATCAGAAAATAATTTACCATTACTGTTCATGTGTTTTTCCTGAGTTGATAAGAGCATAATTTTGGGTGTTTTTTTGCCCTCAACACCTGGGAAATAGGGATTACCTCTTTGGTCAGGGGTTGCATTTCTTAAATTCCTGATCCATCTCAGGTGACTGTGGATTACAGCATCCTTGTGCTGTAGTTCTTGTCTTTCCAAGCATTTCAAAGAACTCCAAAAGTCCGAGTTTCTGTTGAAGTGTATTCACAAAAACTGTGTACACTCTCACTGAGCTGCCTACCTGCTTGTAAGTGCTGCTTATCACCCTCTGCTCTTTTCCCACTTTCTTGAGGACCGTATATTGAAGTTGGAAGGCAGTTGACATGCCCACCAGCTGCAACAATGTAATCATAGAAGACACAAAAAAGAGATAAAAAATTATTGGTTTCCTTATTTCACTCTGCGTCATAACACAATGTCTACAGCTCTGCCCCATTTTGTACATAATGGTGATCTTTAAGTGATCTTTTAAACCTTAGTAACCCTTTGGCTAAGACATTAACATTTCCGGCAAAGTTTTATGCTTACATTTTAGTCATGTGCATGGTAAAGCAGAAAACATATGAACACTGAGGAAAGGTCTCTGTTCCAAAGTATAGGAATGACTGAAAACACGAAAAATAGACAAAAGATATAGGAAGAAAACAGAACAACCTAGGTGAAAACTTATTTCAACTCATCTATCTGCTGTCTCTTTTTTTCATGTGATTTGTATGCGTATGGTAATACCTTCATATTTTTTTCTTACCTGTAGTTACATGTAAGCAGTCCCAGAAAGTTTAATAAGAACTTCTATTAGTGCAGGGGTCTAACCAAGAAGATAAATCTATACTGGCTAATTTTCTTTCTGGTTTACTTTTCATAATGCCCTAATTAATACCACTTCCAATAACCTTCCATTGGAACGTGAACTGATATGACTAACATTTGCCATAGAATCATAGAGCCATGCATGTTTTGATCTTCCTCTTAGTGTCAAGTGAGAGTTGTTTATGCAGCATGGTGTTGGGTGCATGTGGCAAGGTTTCAGTAGCAGTGTAGGAAGGCTGCAGGGGTGGTCTTTGCAAGAAGAGGTAGAAGCTTATGTTTTGGAAGCCCTCACCACTGAGAAATGGTTGCGGGTTTAGTGCACTCACTGTCTGCATTCATGTAATACTAGCTCATGTTCTCATAAGATCTTCTGTGTTCAAATATGTATGATTACTTCAAATTCACCTGGTCAGGGAAAAAGAACAGTGAACTAGATGATCAAATGCACATAGCAGCTTAGTTCAAAAGTAATACTTAGGAGTTAAAAGTAAACATCAAATAATTAGAAATCAACTAAGCTGTCCAGTAAAGAGAAATACTGAATTGTGTATTTTAACAAATTCAGCCTTCTTCAATTAATTTCTCAATTAATTTCTTTGAGTTCACAGGTGAAGACTAGAGATAACTTAAAAATACCTCCTAAAATAAGCCCCAGTAGGCCAGAACCCAGATTTCCAACATTAGGATATAATTAAAAAAATATGTACTGCATATATATTATGCACATATATATAATATATAAAATATATGGAGAAGATATAGAATATATCACATGTGATATACCCATAACTTTCAGAACTTAGGAGAAGACAAAATCTTTGGCTTGGTACTTGAATTAGTCTCCACAGTTGATGTTTATCAGTCACTGTTACTGTTTACAGTTTACTCTAATCCAACCATTTATTGTTAGGGAAACTGATACAAACTGGTTTTATAATTATTATTTAAGCCACATCCTTTAAATCAAATGCTCCCTGATAACTCTGTTTTTTAACAGAATTCTACCATTGAATAACTCCATTACTTAGTGCATAGTTAGAGTATCAGTGGTGTATTTCGTATGGATTCCCAAAAGAGAGACAGTTTCAATTCCTGTTTGTTCTTTCATAAGAAAGTCATTCTACTGCTGGATTTGCTAATTACTCAGTACAGGATTTATTTCAGGTCAAATATTTTAGGATATAGTTACCTGAGATAAAAGTCAGATTTGCTGTTAAAATGTGAAGCATTATCAAAGAATCACATACCCTACACAGCAATGTTTCGCTTTGAGGAATTCAAAGTACAATGACAATAAAACAGCATATTATTCAGTACTGTTTATTTTAGGACTGGAAGTAGAAGCAGCAATACAGATAATAGCACAAGTAAGTACAATCAGTATAACGTCTATTTTTTACCAGAATTGTCATTTCTTCAGACCTATGTAAATGAAACATTTCTCTTCTGTTTAATGTTTTTTATAATAACAAGTGATTTTATTTCAATTTACGTAAATAAGGAACTAAAAGGTAATCCATGTAATAGCAAATTTCATTCTAATGGAAATAATGAGGATTAGTGTGATTCAAATATTTAACTAGTACAAGCATGGCAATCACAAATTTGTCACCATTAGTAGCTCAGAAATGGAACTCAGTTCTCCATCCTTTCAACTTCTTGCTGATACTTACTGTAAGCACATCTGCACCACAAATGACAGAGGACAAAGAAAAGCTGCTTCCTTAGCAAACTTGATTTTTCAAACCCTCTTTCACAGCTCTGAAGCTGTCTGTCTGAAAAATCTGTCCTTGTTTTATGTTGCTTACCAGTCAGCGCCTCGCAGAGAGACGGCCAACAGCTAGTGCAGTCAGAGAAAAGGATGATTCAGGAAGTTCTTTTTAAAAAAAAAGCACCAAAGAATACTGTAGAAATGTTACATATTTAAAAAACATAAATCTTGTCACTACCCACAATGCTGAAATGAAATTTTGATTACACATCTGACTCAGGCTGTGTTCTGAATAACTAGTAATAGAGTTTTAATTCAGTTTCACCAGCTATCTCTCTTCAAATGCAATCTTTCTTAAAATTAATGAGTACAGCTTCAGACATCTTCAAACACACAGTGCCAGTCTTTAAACAGAGAGCTCTGAGACATCAAATTGATGTTCCAGAATTACTCTATAGACAAAACCAACGTAAATGATACAAGCTTCCCCCAAAAAGCAAACAAACAAATCCTCTCATTCCATTTTTCTCATTATGTATTTCCTTCTTCATGCAAACCCTTCACTTGATACCCTAAGATTCAGGAACCTGCTTCTACTCCATCAATTACTGACCTCAGTGCTGTTCATTTTCAGACAAGAAAGGTGTTGAGACAAAATTTCCTAAAATGGTTGGCATGGGGATTAAAATAAATTATCATACTTGAATCTGCACTCTGCTGTGGATTTTCACTATTCCTAGATGAAATGTTAACATAAAGAGTTAACGTCAAGCCTTTCCACAAAATAATTTAGCTGTGTAATAAATATTCAGCATACAGGCTATAAAATGGTTCCATCTTAAGGAAACAAGCTGGCCTATACTTTTGCATCAATATACTACTTGACAGCCATAAAGTGAAGATGATATTTCACTTCAAAAATTGTTTGTGCTTTAGAGAAAAACTGAGCTCCTCAATAGAGAAAACAGTTGAGAATAAAAAAGAAGTTGCTAAGAAAGTAGAAATAACTAGTTTGCTAAAACTTTATTTCCATTCTTCCCATACTAGTTTTCTGTTCTTACTCATTCCTTGCACCTTAATCCACAACTTTTAAAAAATTTTCACCTGATTAAAGTTCCATGAATTTGCAGATAAAGCAGCCTCACTTATCTATCCACTTTTAAACAAAACCTAGTGAATCACCGGGAGTTTAATGATGCCTTCCTCAATCTACCAGTGTCTCTTCCAACCAAAATGCCATGCCATCCAATGTTTGCCTGCATTCTTCAGGAAAGCATTGGAAAAATGTACATGGTAATGCCCATTACCATCTGAAAATTACTTGGGAAGTGAACTGCAATCAATGTGTTATTTATTCACCAGCTATGAAGTAGAAGTGGTAACCACATGCTTCATACAAAGGAGTCTATGCTACTTTTGGTCCTTAAAGATCTACTTTTGTGGAAAAACGTCTTCAAGAACTTTTATATCAAATGAATCATCATTTAAAAATATATCTGTTAGGAAATAATTAGAAACAAACATTACAGAGAATTAGACCATGTACAGCCAGCTCCTCACATAGATCAGTCTATCAGCTTTAAAGTCCAGAGATATTTTTCCATCTATTTTATATGAAATCACAAAGTTCCGGTTTTGTCTTGCAAGGGTTGGTGAAGCTGTACAAAAAGCAAACAAAAATTTTCACATTTAGTGAAAGAAGTTCATGAATCACTTCAAAGTAGCTCAAAAACACTTCTTTTAAAAAATAAGTTGTTACAGTTTAGAAATAACAATTTCATTTGAATTTAAAAGTCTAGTCAGGAGCCTTAGTTCTTGGTGAGAAACACTGGTACAAGGAAGGAAAAAGAGACTAAGAAGTTACAAACATTTATCACATTTTCAGTTCAGGATTTGGGGAAAAATGTACCTATGGATCAGTTGCTTAATTGTTAACAACAAACATCAGAACATGGAAAAGACAGGAATGAAGGTTATGCATCTTTGAGTTTGATTTGCAGAGAAAACTCATCATAATAATTAGGACTACAAACACAAATAAAAAAGAGGCTGTATTTGTAAGATTCCATTGTTGATGTGGAGCAAATAATAAATAATTATAAATAATCTGAAGATGCTCTTCAAGACAAATTAATATCACTGGTCAAACACCTTTGAGTGGCAAGTTTAAGTGTGACTGTTACACTCATCTGAACTACAAGAAGACATCACTGAAAAAGAACACCTTTTATGACCTCAATTATCATCACCTATTATCTTGATACTCGTGTTCATGAAAACAAAACTGCTTAATACACTTTATTATGTAAGACAGAAAAAGAAAGCAGGGAGTTACTCTGTTTTGAATATGATTTGAAGTGGCATTGCCTCCTTAGGATAAGTAGTATCTCCCCCAACCACATTTTAATTCTATTTTCATTCAGTCTTATGATTTGAGGATTTAAGGCTGTTTGCACTGTAAATAAAGCAATCACCACTCTGTCATGGTGGTGGTGATGGCAGAAAATGCTTTAATTCCAAAGAAATGGAAGTCAAGATTTAGGTTATGTCCCATGATTCATGCAGTTTGGAAAAAGACCTTTATAACGAGGAGTAGAGGAACATGCAGAAAAAAATATTCGCTGTTTTTAAAATACCACACAGTAGGTTATTTTTATTCTTTGTAAAGCACAGTATTTTACAACATTGCTTTAAATGTAATTTGACTTCCTGACATGATTTTTTTTCCTTAAAATTAAAATGAGAGAATGAACAAATCTAGAGTTCTATTCACCTATAAAATGTTTTCATATATGTACTTCAAGAAAAAATAAACAACTAGGGAAGGTACCCCGCTGGACCTGCTGTTTGCAAACAGAGAAGGACTTCTGGGTGATGTAATGGATGGATGCCATCTTGGGCATAGCAATCACCAAATTACAGTGGGTTTGCTTTTCAGAGAAGTAAGGAGAGCCATCAGCAGAACCATTACCTTGGACTTCCATAGGACAGAATTTGGCCTGTTTAAGAGACTGGTTGACAGAGTCCCTTGGGAGGGAGTCCTGAAGGGCAAAAGAGTCCAGGAAGCCTGGACATTCTTCAAGAAGGAAATCTTAAAGGTGCAGAAGCAGGCGGTCCCCATGTGCTGAAAGACGGGCAGGTGGGGAAGAAGATCAGCCTGGCTAAACAGAGCACTTTGGCTGGAACTCATGAAAAAAAACCCAGTTTATGACCTTTGGAAGAAGGGGCAGACATCTCAGAAGGACTACAAGGAGGTCATGAAGTTATGCTGGGAGAAAAGTCCTATGAAGAGCAACTGAGAGAACCAGGGTTGTTTAGCCTGGAGAAAAGGAAACTGAGGGGAGACCTGATCGCTCTCTACAGCTACCTGAAAGGAGGTTGTAGCCAGCTGGGTGCTGGTCCCTTCTTGTAGGTAACAAGCAATAAGAAAAAAGGAAATGGCCTCAAGCTGTTTCAGGGGAGGTTGAGATTGGATATTAGGAAAAATTCCTTCACCAAAAGGGTTGTCAAGCATTGGAATAGGCTGTCCAGGGAAGTGGTTGAGTCACCGTCCCTGAAGGTATTTAAAAGACATGTAGATGTGATACTTAGGCACATGGTTTAGTGGTTGGACTTGATGATCTTTAAGGTCTTTTCCAACCTAAACAATTCTATGATGCTATGATTGTCATTATGTCATATATTTTAGATATTTAAGAACTATATATCCAAGTTATAAGACTCATACCAATCCTAAATTATTGTAGAGAGGGCTTATAAGTACTATGCAAACTTAAAAAATTTTTGAATAAACTAGAAAAGATAAATTTTAAAATTTATGGTGTTTTTCTATAAAAATAGAAGTATTTAACTAACATTGAAAATGAAAATAATTGACCAAATCTCATTAATTTTCCACATTTGGCAGAGGAGATGACAATGCCTATTTCTGGAATTTGCAATTCTGCTGTTATGCCATGAAAATCATCATGGATAGACTTTTCCTAACTTTAGTTGATACTGGCATAAAATAACTCTCATCAAGCTAAAAACTAAGATAATGAGCACAATTCACAATTCACTGCTGAGAAATGTCATGTTTCTAGTTTGTGTCCTCACCAACCATGATATCAGAACACATCCTTTGAAGAAATTGAATTGAAAGAGAATTATTGGTTAAATTCTTATGTGTTAAGTATTAGGGTATTTTGGATGAAACAGAGCAATGATGAAGAAATCACACTGATTTATACTTACATGGGAAAATAATATTTTAAAATAATAAAATAGTGTTTTACTAAGTCTTTGAAATGTTGGCACCTATCTGAAATTACAACACATCATATGCCATGTATTTGCTAATAATGTGTATGTCCCGGTCTCCTAAATAGAAAAGAAGTCTTCAAACATGGCCTAAAGGTATAAATCCTTGTCTAGTAATAACAAAAATATTCCCATAGTTTAATTATTTTATCTTTTTTAAAAATGTTTTCTTTAGAATTTTTAATCACCAAAACATTAACAAGTATTTCATTAGTTATCTGCAAAAATTGAAATGCCAGATTTATTTTTCATTCTGCATTTGTTAGGTATACACTATGCATAACTATTTAAATCAACAACAAGCTCACTGATTTGCAGTCTTCTTCACTGAGATAGATCTTTGCAATTATTCAAGTTCACAGTTAAATCAATGGGGCATAACTTCAGATTTACATGTAAAACTGTGATCTGGAATATTAATCTTCACAGTAGTATTCCTAATGGTTAGCAGTTCTTGGGGGTGAGGAAGAAAGAAAAAGGGAGGGAAAAAAGTAAATGATGCATTAAGGAAATTAGGTCTTTTATAATTTCTGTACTTGATCAGTTTTCTGAAAATAATTGAGTGTAAAGGCCTGATCTAAATTTTATGATGTTTAATACAAGTCTGTGTCAGTGCAAAAGGATTTTGGATCTCACTCCTCACATTTTAATAGAAGGTCTACAGGTTTACAAACTGGTTATGACACTTTAACTACTATTACCCTTTGAAAACTTTCTTCCACTTCTGATTTAAGTGATATTGATAATGCATAGGTCCTGCTGATTGTAAGGTTCTAAGAATCTCTGAAAATTAGAGATTTAAGTACATGCTAAATAAATCCATGTGGGTATTAGTGATATCATTAAAATGTTATGTTCATTATCTAAATGTCATGCTGGACATTGAAACTGTTCAGATAATTGAGTGAAAGATAATTATGGGATTCTTAATGTAATTAATAAGTAGGAGGTTTTGACCCTATTACAGATAAATAGGAATTGTGTAAGATAACTGAAGACATACTTTTAACTAAGAGTATTTCAACAATTCTAAAATTACACTGTTCTTCCTTGTTCTTCCTTGTCATTTTTTGTTTCACCGTTTCATTAATCCTTTTTAAAGAACAGAAATATCTGTTTTCTAATATTTTTTATAAATTTCGGCAAGAAACTTCTGAAATAATTCACCGTGAATTTTATTATTACGCATTTATCTCTTCTTAGTATGTGAAGTATATGAAATTTTAAATTCACTAACCATCTACTATAGCAGAGTGTAATAAAAATGAGCTTATGAATTGCACTCAGAATATTAATGCTTAAAGGGAAAAAGTCTATTTTATATAATTACTATCTTTATAGCAAGCAAGTCCATATTTGAGATTAGTTCAATTATTTAAAGATTAATATGGGATATGTTTTTAGAAAAAATAGCAGCTTAGTGAATAGACTTACTAAGTCTATTATACCCCTGGCTAAATACTACAAATAGATATAACGAATGGGTGCTTGTTAACTGAATTTTGATAAATATTTGTGTACTGATAGTCAAGAAATACATCCAGCTCCAATTCAGCAATGCATCTTTTGATAGAGGACTTAAAAGATGTCTAGGCAACTGAAGATCCTAAGAGGCAAACCAAAATAAGCAGGCTTTCTCCATACGTCCTCTACTGTTTTCACCACTGTTATCAGGAGTGGACCCATGTCTGCTTATGCACCCTACCTGGAATGTGCTCTTGAAGATGTTCTTAGCAGCCTGTGTGCATTCTTAACTGCCTACATAACTGAAAATTTAGCCTAATCATGTACTTGTGGCCCCTTGCTGAAAAGAACATGCTTAAAGATAGCACCTGGTTTAAAACTCACAGGATATTTGGAGTTCTATGAGATTATTTTGAGTAGGAAAGTCATGTGGGAGTGGTGTGTACTTTATAGTTCTTTAATTTGACCAGAATATGTTTTAACATGGCAGATAAAGAGATTAGCAATTGCTTTCAGAATGAGAGAAATTTTTGAATTTTCCAATGTTTAGGCTCTTATCAAAGTAAATATATTAAACATAAATCCATGAATATTAAAAATGGAAAGCAATTTCATACATAAGAGCTCTGTCTATTGGTTGACATTATACTGACCTCTCCTTTTAAAGCAGTAAAATAGATTTTTCCATACCTAAAGTAATTTAAAGTCAACTAACTGCAAAGTGTGTGAAGAGCAACTCTGGCAGCTTTCGTATGCAGCTGCTTGGCTCAAACGCAGACTCATTACTGAATAAGAAAAACAACTTTTATAACTGGAAATTTGAAGAACACTCAAATTTAAACGTTGAAATTATGCCATATTTGGTACAGTGTAGTTAAATTAAAAATAAACATAGTTAGGCATTTGGGTTTGAAAATGGCAGGTTAAAAAGTATTTAGATTACAACTACTTTAAAATATAATCATGTTGGGGCCTGGCGATCAAGAAATTTGTGGAATTTAGAGTAATACTTCATCTGCATGAAAAATACCATTTGGGTACAGATCATTCATAGTTGAACACATCAATTAATTCTTTCAATGGCAGCTGACATCCTCAGTTCTTTGGCTTTTGACAGTATTTGATGGACTATATATCTTTTGATAAGTTTTGTTCTTTTCAAAATGGTCATAGGCTAAGGACCTGACTTCTGATCTGTTTTTTCTCCAGTATTCATGATTTTAACCACAAATATGTCAAACAGGCATTTTTCTTTATGCTCCTTCATACACTACTGGTTATTCTCAGATACTACTCTGAAAAGTAGTATGTACAAACCAAAACAGAATAGCAAAGAATTAAAGTAATCACTAAGGTTCAAAACTAAATTATTCAGTGGTACAGGAATTCACTGCGAGGATCAAACCAGAAACTAAAGATGTCAATGAACAGCTTATGGGTACACAGAGAGTATTGGTAGAAGTACAGAGAGAATGTACTATCAGCTGATGAACTATGTCACTATTTTAGAAAAAAAAATCTATACATAAAGATTGTTTTTATACTATTCTACATATTTTTATGGTTCACATAGAACCTCTGTTCTTCTGTTAAAAAATATGAGTTAAATAGGTTCATTTTCCAGATTGTTAAACACACATTTTTGTAAACTCTCTTTTCAACATGCCTTCATTAAGCATGAAAAATTAGGATACAGAATCTCAATGATGTATCACAGTTTCAAGAGTATTCATTTCTTTTTAAAGAAGGGAAATGCTAGGGAAATTTGAAGTTCATACTCGAAATATAAAAATCCAGGATGTTACAAACCGGTTGGATTCTGCCTTAACCAACCTACTACTGTAGGAGTGCTCCTCTTAAATTTTGTACTGATGTCATGACACATTAGTTCTGGAGGAATGTGAGCAACAAAATATTATCCTACTAGAAGCCACAGGGATATTGTGTTTTGTTTTGTGGTGTGGTGTGTTTTGTTTTGTGTTGGTTTGTTTCTATCGGGAACAGATGAATTTTCATTTTAATTGAGAAAACTTTGGAAGAAGTATACCTTAGTTTAGGCAGATATGAATCAGGTTTCCTGTTTTACACACAAAATAACAGTTTAATTTCAGATTCTCAGTAAACCTGGCAAAGGGTCTTTCAGGCAAGAATTCCAAATCTGAAGCGTTAATACTGAAAATCTTTATTCTGAGCAACAATTGTTAAGTGATTACAAATTTCATACTCATTTTGGGAGGAAACAGTTGATTACCTTCCTCTGACATTAAAGTCAAAAGCTAAAGTGATATCTTTTAAAAGAAAATAAATTGTGGGTGTGTGTGTGTTTATGTGTGTATATTCTGGTCAGTTTAGAAATGGTATTTTCCCTGCTGTAGTTTTTCTAATCTCAGATTGCCAGACAAGATATTCTTTGGTGACATCTTCTTTCACCTGAAGTTGTGTGGTAAAATGAAAAAACTGAGAAACAGTTCCGTTAACCTTGAACACATGCGCCCAACAAAGGCAGTAAGCCTTGTTACTGCTGCTTTGCAGACTGCAAAACTGAGCTTAACCCTTCACCAAGATCAGAAATACAACTGACATACAGGTAGTGCAAAGTTGCTTGAGTACAGAGAAGACTGGAGCCATGGGGAGTACTCCTGGCTGGCCCCTGGGAGCAGGCAGCCCTTTGCAGCAAAGCCCTGAGTCCTGCTCAGCCCTTGGGCCCCCTTAGGACTCTCCAGACTGGCTGGAGCAAAGCTGGCTGATAAGGTCTGCAGTTATGCTTCCCAGCTACAACGTGGACTTACAGATGGAGGGTAAGAAACTGAATGAAACCATTTAGCACATTTGCAATGAGAACTCAGCAGATTTTGACAGCTAGCATGGGTCTTATCCTACTAAAACATGTTGTTCTGTAAACCCCCATAGCTAGTTTCTATTATTGTTTCAAAAGAGCTCTTACTGCCTATGGTGGTTCTCATGCTGGTAGTGACACATTACATGTGACAGATGGTGTAAGGAAGAGTTCAGAAGGCCAGAAAGATTGTTCTGTCACTATAACAAAAGGACAATGTTGTGTCTTGAATCAGGAATATCCTTTGTGAGAGAAAACTTATTTTGTGGTACACACAGCCCTAAACTATTATGTAATTGGCATCATTTACTCTATATTTATGGCATTATGAGTTTACTGTATTTGGGTTTGTTCAAATAATTTTACATATCTTGGAGAAATTGTATTTTATATGATGATTTAATCTAACCACAGCTGCAGCAATATAAATTACACTTAAGACTATGCTGATTGATTATAATCAGTTGTAATCACGTCTTATAATTACATTGCATTCTGGAAGCAAAGGACTTTTAAGCCTACTCAGCACCCTGCTACATAAAGAGGATTAGCTGTTACTTCTGACAATCTCAGCCAACACTGAAATATGCATATAAACACCAAGTTTTATAAATTTATTGTGCAAGAGTAAATTAATTTCTTTGTGTGTCGATAAAAAACAAAATAGAAATAAAAAATCTAAAATTTATTGAAAACCATACCTGTATAAAATATCCTCATTAAAATATTTATAGTCTATTTAGTTTCAGTATGCTAATAAATATAAGAAAATCCATTTTCTTGATATCCATCTGATCATTATTTATTGGGATCCCAGTGTTCAAGCATCAGCGGAGTAGTACAGGATAGATTGAAGGTATAGCATGTAAAAGTGGCATATGAATACTGTGTATAAGTCAGTATTTCAATACAACAGTTAATTCGAAAGTCTTTATAGGTGTATGTAATATTCCATTTTCGCTCTGGCAGTTTAATAGATCTCCTTTTCAAACAAGTCAGTTATCTTATTTCACTCAAGCACAAGGCAGTTAAGTACTTCTACTCATATGGCATATTCACGCTGGGGAAAGGAGCCACCCCGTTGTCTGAGATCCAGTTGCTGGCAGACCAGCCCCTTTTGGTCCACTTGGAAAAATAGAAGTCTCCTATGTTTGTTCAATAAACTCAACAAGGAAAATTGGCCTAACAGTTCTGGTTGTCTGTAAGTTTCCTGATCCAATCTCATCATTTGTGGTATTCCATAACACTAGTCATTCTCCCATGTGTACACTTTGGCAGGTAGAGGTAACAAGTCTACTCCAGTCTTGTTCAGCACCTGTCTATTCTATTCCTGCCTTCCCAGAAAGTGTGGGAGCTATTCCATTTTGTAACTGTGAGATGGCAAATGACAAGCCAGGAGGAAAAGCATAAACACCTGAGTAGTATTTTACTTGTTTTCCAGAATGGTTTCATTAGGTGTTATTTCATTTCAACTTTGCCTCCAATCATTTCGCTTTTTTTGTAAGTTGCCCTGTAGGTACCCAGTCCACAGGATCACAGTCAGAAACCTAATCTCTGCCCTGGCAGAGAATACTTACAGTAATCTCAGTTCTAAAAAGAAGGATTTCTTAAAGGAAAAAAAATGGGGTCATATGATAAGAATATACAATACTTTGTTATTCTTTCAATTTTTTTTTCTTTCAGCAAATCTGAGTGCTCATTGAGACCCAAGATTAAAGTTAAAAATTCAGTATGACAAAGTTGCAAACAGACCCTTGCCACTACCACAAAAGTGACATTTCTGTACAACGTGTAAAGCTACTGTAACGTCTGCATGAGCCCATATGAATTTTGGGTGTATTACACAGCAAATGAAAAGACAACCTACCACTAGAAATATTCTGAAGCATGCCTAAGAATGAGCTTACAAAAATGTCCGGGTTATTCCGAATGTTTGTAAAAAAGTACGCTACTCCCTATTAAAACGTCTAAAAGATTGCCATAAGCATTTACAAAGTCTGATCAGGCCAACAAAGCATTTCTGTAAATAAAGGTACTCTTTCAGAACTGTTTTGGTTGCATAGACCTTCAGTCCACCAGAGAGTTCTCAGCTAGGGAGTCATTGATAATAACTGTGTCCCTGAATTAGTACGGAACAGGCCTCCAGAGGAACCAGCAAGAAATTATCTACAGAGCTAAAGAGATTCAAAATTAAAATGTTAACTGTACTGCAAACCATACATGAAATTAGAATATATGAGCTTTTAGAGAGTTTGATATAGTAGTTTTCTAGCCATATAATATTGCTAGCTATATTATACTTTTTAACTGCCAATATCACTCATTGGAAAGGTCTGACTGAACTGAACAGCAAGTAGGAACCTTTTTATACATGGTCAACAAGCCTATTGCAGCATAAGCCTTAAAAGCCCATTCTTTGAAAGCCTGGTAAGAGCTCACAATCTGTATTTGCTAAGAGTTGAAAGAAGACATCAGGTTTAAATATGTTCCGTTTACATATAGTATCCATGCTAAATAGTCAAAAGAAGCTCAGTAAATATATTTTGCATTGATATTTTATTAGAATATTTAATAATGCATCTCAGAAGATTTTTGCTTGAAAACATCCATTCCGGTTAATTTGGATGGAATAATGTCATAGGAATTGAAAAATATTAAGAGAAACAGGATAATATGGACATCGTTGCATTCGCTTGGTCTGTATCTGTATTGAGAGATGGGTACCCAACAGGTTCCTCCACTGCCTAGGATGGTGTCCAAGTGGGATTCCCACTGCAGCTTCTTTCTGGCCTGGTTTGCTGGTTTTCCTTCCCAGCATAATCTGAACATGTAAGTGGTGGTGTTGTGCACCTGAAAGGGTTATTTTAAGATCAAAATCTGGACCTGAAATCTCAAAATTATCTTTCTCAATCAATTTATGCATAGCATCAGTAAATTACAGCCTTATCTCCTATTTTTTTCCCCTCTCATTTCTATCTTTGTCATTCATCTGCGGATAATACCTTGACATCATTTAGGCAATAAAATTTTGGAGTAAAGGCTGTCATTTATATATTTTTTTGTTTTACTGATATGTTCTATTTATGTCTTTTAGATATAATTTTAATAAAATACACCCTCATCCAGATTATGTGTAATCTAAGTTAAACAATTCAAGCAAAACCAGTATATCAGCACAGGTTTCCCCATAATCTTTAAATGTTTTATGCTCACACCTATGCACTATTTAAGAAGTTTGTTTCATTTGTCCTGATGCATGTAATTTATTTTGCGTACAGTTTTACTTGAGGCATATTCTCACAGCTTTAGTGTGCTTCTTTGTAAATGTCTCTGCAAAGTTTGCTAATGTACCTCTGTCCCTGATGTGAAATTCTCCTTGACATTTTAGACAATGTCTTAACTGGTAATTTTTTTGAAAAGAAAATACTTTTGTGTACATTTCATATTTAATCAAATATCCTGGTTATTCAAATTAATTATGCAAATTAGTTGTTTGACAGACTCTGCCTGTGATCTATCTTGCTTAAATTTTATGGCATGTATGTAGCTGGTTAACTGTTTTAGGGGTTGCCAGTACACATCTCAATATGCTGAGAACACCAGTAATTACAGTCCCTGGTGTTTCATTCTCTTAAATCACGGTTGTGCAGAATGCTGTTCAGTCAGGTCTGATGGGGACAAGTCATGATGATGAGGACAAGAGTAAAGAATTAGAAAACAGTATTTAGAGGAGATGGCCTAGAAGAGGGAAAGCCCTGGAGGGAGAGAGAAAATGTGTGTGAAAGAGAAATAATTGGGAATCAGATGAGAGACCTCGGAGAAACTAGTTATTCAGAGCCAAGAAAGAGAATTAAGCACTGAGGGCCAAATTTTGCATTAAGTTACACCTTCAGTTAGGGTTTATATCAGTGATTTCTTTTTTCTTAGTGATATGGATCTGATAGCAAGAAAGAACCAAGGAGGATTTTGGTAGAATAATTTTGGATTAAGTATCAACAAGGGGCAGGACAATTTTACAGAGATTACCCTCTACCCAGTTTGTGCAGGTATTTCAAAATACTGCAAAGCACACTAGCCAAAATATGAATACTGAATATGCGAGTGTGCATGTGGGTAGGTATACGTTACCAGTATTCTGGGTTGCTGTGTTTTTAAGAGGATGAACGATGGCACATTTAGAAGCCACTTTAACAAGTTAAATATCATAAATTATGTCTAAAGAAGAGGTGGCACTTTTAAGACCCATAAACTGCCATAAAACTGGTTGAGCAATATGATGAATGGGCTCAAATCCAGCTGGATGAGACCCAGCATTAGGAAAACAAACTGACCAAGCTGTAAGAAGTGGGTTCCAAAGGAGATGAAATGAGACTATGCTCCTCATTAAGCTAATAACAACAACAAAAAAGTCTGTCTGCCTGGAAGAAATGTGGATTCCAGTTGGAGCAATTCATAAATTAGGTTTCGCAATTATTTTTGTGACTTCAGTCCACATTGTTCCCTCCAATGCAGAAATAAATAACATCTAATAAGGCTTCTTGCAAACATCAGTACTATCTGGCTCCAAGTTAAAATAATTCACTCACAGAACATGATTTAAACTGATGTCTTTGTTATAGAGATTTTGTGTCACCAGCAGCCTAAGTTACTGAGAGGGGTGTGTGCACTGTGGGGCAGCGGTGCTGTGGGCTGTGACCCAAAGTGCTGACTCCAGTGCAGATGCACTAGTCATGCCCTGAACATAAGAAGGTAGCTCTCCACAACGTGTCCTGGTCCACGGCTGCCCCAGGAGTGACCACACACTCCAGCATCCTTCCAAGGAATGGTATGCAGCCTGGTACCTGCCAGAGGACCAAGATGTAGACAAATGGGGTCACAATGTGGGGTGTGCAGTGTGTAACAGCTGCTCTGCAGGGGACAGAGCTGAAAGGTTCACTGGGAAGCAGACACAGCAGCACACATTTCAAACATCTGTACAAGGGGTGGTGTTTGCCATCCCCTGAGCTTCTCTGTTGTCTTGAAGACATGACCAGCTGAACAGCTCGGTTCCTATTCAGTCTAGTTAACATTCACATTTTACCTGGTATTAGTTTAGACTAATTCTTCTGTAAGCTTCATATCTGAAGCTAACAGTGAAAACAGTATTGTGAGAAACTTCCACCTAGCACAATTTAATTGAGGAGCATATAAACGTTATGTATTTGATTCTCTATAAACCCTAAGGATCTAAACTAGCCATGCTACACAAGCATTGTTTCACTTTTAAAATGAATTTTTTCACCTCATGCTACTTCATTATTCAGATATTTATCCAAATGTCACAAAATTAAGTCCCCTTCATAGCAAAAAAGAGAGGAAAGGTCATCAGCAGCAGTCCCGCTGTAGTGAGCAGTGGTCTTCTCTGGGAGAGATGCTGTGACGGGTAGTAATTTTCATCTATGGTAGATCATTACATTAACATACTAAATACTTGCTACTGTGTAATTATTGTGATTACTATTGTAATATTTCTTGTGAACAGGGGTAACACTATAGGATGGAAGAGACAAAAAAGGTTAGAAAATTAAACACCAAAGAATAGTATGGTCATAAGTTTTCAGTAAGCAACAACACCAAAAAACAAACAAACAAACAAGTTATGCATTAGTATGGCAAATATTTCAAATTAATTATATCTAAATATAAATGGTTGCATGGGAAAAGGAATAAAGGTGCTTGTTTGTAAATAGGTGGCATTTGGTCTAATCAAATAGAGATTATAGTATTCCAATATCTAGAAATGTCATCTAAAAATGTAGACTGACGATCCCAGAGTAAGTTGCCATGTGAGAATAGATACAATGCAGACAGACAGTAACATCTGGGAAAATGAACTAGCTCATATCTGGGAAAATGGAAAAAAGGAGCAAAAAGAATAAATGGGTGAGTAAATAAAGTAACAGTCTTCTGGTTGCTGATGAATGGTCATGGTTTCATTCATCAACACTGGAAATAAAGATATTGCAGCAGTGAAACATTCAACAGTGACAGACTGGGTGAATTTTCTTGTAAAAGTATAGGAAAAAGCACATTTCAGCAATGTAGTGCGTTATCCACTGGGTTATGAACCTCTTATGAACTCACATTATGGAGTAGTTGAGAAATGGGTTGTAGTAGGGAAGTGAATCAAAGAAAACAAGAGAGGAGACTCAGAAAGGCAGAGAAAGGAAGGAGAAGCAAGCCACTCTTGTTCTGCCTTCTTCCCCCTGCCCCCCATATCCTCTTTCAAGAGAGACGCCCAAGTCATGAATATGGTTATGAACCATTGACCAAATAAAGAACAATGCTTTACTAATATTTAAACACTGTTTTCTACTCAGTGTTCGTCTATTCTACTGATGCGTTCGGTATTTCACTATGTATTTGCATCCTGATCTATGCACTGCATTCAAGGCTTGAATTTTGAAAGAGATTGATACCCTTGCTTTTGCTTCTGTACTCAATATATGATGGTGCTTCCACTGAAAGTGACAGAAATGTTATTGAGTTTATAATGATGCACTAAAAATGTATACATACATTTCCAACTCTGCCTAACTCCTTTTGTATATATATGTTACAATGTTTCCAAATCTACATAAAATGCAGTTTGAGAGTGAAGGTCTCAATACAAATTTCACAGGTTTAATTTAATTATTCTTATATGGACATATTGTCCCGCTAGCCACATATATTGTCTGAAAAGCACATCCACATTATTACGTTTTGAAAGTGAAAAAACCCTCAAAAGAAGATTTTTCTTAAAAAATAGGGAAAGTATGTCTGTTTTAAGGATACTCTTGGGAAACACATTCTTGGAGTGAAAATACCTTAGAAACACAGGTAATGTGAAATATCATAATGAAGGAGTACAGCTATTCAGTTTAGAATGATGAGGTTGAAATAATGCAATAACTAATCCAATAGAATCCTCGTGCAATTCTCCTCCTCAGTTATCTTTACACTTGTAAATAAAAACATGGTCTTCCCTTCTAAAAGTGAACAAAATCACATAATGAAATAGCACAACAGGGAAACTGTCCCTAGTCTCATGCAGTTACTCTGTTATCCTAGAAAGTGAGTGCTGTTACACATCCAGCTTATTTTCTGATATAATATTTCATTATTTGAATTAACACTTAATCCCTTTTTAAATCTTAGTGAACTGTCAACCTCAAAATAGCACTTGATTCACAATCAATTACAAGGCACTTTTTAAAAAGTATGTATTTATATCTCTATCTTTGACATATAGATTCACTGGTTGTCTGTTCTTTAAAATGATAAAGAAGGAAATGAATATTTTTATACACCTCTACATCACGAATTTTCTCAGAAAAGCTGATGGTCAGTGCATTAAAAAAAATACAAAAATGAAGCTGGTGTTTGATTACCAAACTAAGTGCTTCATTTTAAGTGACCAAACTTGAGAACATCAGCCTTAATTCATGCCTCAGTTTCCCAGTTTTTTCTTCTGCAAAATAAAGACATTTCCTATTCTCTAGGAAATGGGGATTCTTAAACTACTTCATGTTACCAAAAGTTTGAGAAGTTCATAAGGATGGTGTGGGATGAGTGAAGTATCTGAATTTTTTATTCAGATGGGACAGAGATATCTTTTTCAAGTATGTTTTTATTGCAATTGTTGAGTAAATCCTGTGAGTAAAAAGCCAGATGATATTATTCTGCTTTACAGTGGCTACTGTGTTTTTATATCTCTAATAGGACAATGTAATGGCACCATTAATATTGTTGTACGCTACTATATAAACCCATTCCATCACCTTAAGATGCTCTTTGAACCACTGTTCAGTCCTATTTCCTCTTCTTAACCTCCGTATCTTTGATTTGTTCTGACCCTGTAACCTGTCAAAGTGATTGCTACTGGAGACATATTCCACTGAGAACTGCTATAATATCCAAGCTGAATTCTGTGTATTACTTAGGCAGTTTTCAAAATGTGTGTGTGTATGTATATACGTATACATCAATGTATATACAAATATGTGTATACATACACACACACCGCGGCAGTGGTGAATTTCAATTCTTATCCTCATGCATGAAACATATATGTGTATAAGATAATAACAGCAAACTAGGGAAATGGCATATAGCTAATTAGAGAAAGTACTATGTCTCCTACAACTCATAAAACATTTCCTTTGTAAGAATTCCACAACGCTAAGCATCGAATTCATCAATAAGCGTTTGCACTAATACATTAAGATCCCAGTCTGGTGGTAGAACAGAGTGGTGTTATTCAGGTTTTAAATTCTTGACTAGCGAATCACCTCCTACCAATTTGTATATGAAAAGGTAGAAATGGTGCTTTCAGTTAGAGTGTTGTTAGAGCAAAGCACTGGTATTTTTCTTCAGCAATTTCTTTCAGAAAACCAGCCAACTGATTTTCTTTCCAATTAAAAATGAATACTGTTACTAGCTAAGATTCCAAATCAGGAAACTATTGACAAGACTTTTCCTGCTAACTCAAAGCTGAATAGTGTCCATCAGCTGCTGAGGCTGGAGTGTATTAAGAACTTTATTTTTACTTAGCTTTTGAGAAGAGTTCCCATTCAGGCACTACGTTCTGCGATACAAATACAAGTGAAATGCTGAAGTGTACGTCTTCATTCTAGGGAATTACAGTCTCAGAGGTGGAACTGCTCCTGTTAGAACATGAATATTAAATTTACAGATTGCAGATCAAGGAAGAGGTCTGTACTCCAGGCAGTAGCGGAAGAAAGGATGAGTAACCAGAGCATGAGGATAGTTATGGTAGCTGGATACTCAACTCCCAGAGATGCTGTTGCCATTGCTTTTAAGGGAGAAAGATTTCTCACATCTTAGTACATCCGTACGTAAAATTATCAACTGTCCAGAAAAAGAAGATACGGTTTCCTATTTTTTTCTTAAAACTATTATTATGAACTCTTACTTTATAATCATGCATTACTTCTGTGACCAGACCTCAACATTCAAAGGAATACTGTAGCATATATGCTCTGAGGTTAGTTTTTCTATCCTGATTAATTTCTCTAAATGTGTAGCACAGAAGTGTTCTAACCTTTACAGATAAAATGAAGAATATAGTATTTAAGTAATCAAGTCTCTGAATAGGATTAATTTCCTTCCAACCATAACCACCTGCAGAAGAGCGATGTTTGTTTCTGTGTTGAGTCCATAATGTTGATACAGGGTCTGGTTATCAGCTGCTGACATACACACAGTGCAACTTGACTTTAGGCTTCAGATTTAGATGTGTGTCACCTTCACACTTCCAGTCCCACTCCAGATACATGCTGGGCCAGATTCTTGGCATCAGATAGAGAAGTCTGAATGCTTTTCTAAATTACTCTGGCTACTAACTGTGCCAAACAGCCATTATGGTACCCAGTAATCCCAGGGCAGAGTGCAGGTTTAGCCACAGTTCCTACGCCAGTTCCAGGCAAGCAGGTGGTTGGAGAATTATGCTGGCGTTTACCCCCTTGCTAAGTCTCGATGCTCTGGGTGATGCTTCCACTGGTAAATGCAGGCATTAGTGACACTTGGCACTGGCAACAGAAGACAAAGGAGCTTGGAAAAGAGAGACACTATGTGCCTAATACACAAGATGATTAAGAGCTGTATTACATATACCATATACCATCTGAAAGGTTTGGATTATTAAAAGAGTATATTCTTGAAGTATTTTCCATTTCAGTCAATTTATTTTAAAATGTAGTTAAGATTTAATGACAGATTTTCACATTTGTAATTGTATTTCTTTCACCAAGATCCCTAGTAAGGTGACAGCATCTGTGACCTTGCAGTGGATGCCTGTCAACTTCCACAGGCTACAGAGGACAAGCTTTTATTTGCTACAAGGGTCATGTAACTTTTAGTTCATTTTAGGTATGCTCTTTATCTGAATATGCACCACTGATCATTTACCATTGTTCTGGTATGAAATATAACATCCGCAGCTGGAATTCTTACAGGTGTATGAACTTGTTCTGCTAGAGGATAAGGCAGACTGATATTACCAAATGCCAAAGAATGCCTCGATTTTGCAAAGACAAAACTGCAATTTTCATGCTAATGAACAAACTCTTGTTGTCATTATATCCATCAAAAAGTTATAAAAGAATGTATTCATTAGCAGACAGATCAAATGTATCAAACCAGGCTCAGGTAACCCTAGCCTACAATTAAATGTCATTTCCTCTTGGGAACAATTCTTCAACAAGAGAGCAGCAATAGTGCCAAGAACGTGTCAGCAGCTGCAACTGCAACTGGAAAACAGCAGGTTATATTTCAGTGTCTTAATTTGTTGTCTTAAACACGACCATGAGAACTTAGGTCTAAAAAGGTAACAAAGACATGAGGTTGGGTATGTCAGTGATCTGAGGCTGACATTAGAGAACTGGAAGCTGTTTTCTGGTAGTGCATCCACAAAATCAGCTCCTTCTCAATTCATTGCCTTGCCTCTGCTTTTTACATCTTCACCCAAAGGAAAAAAAAAAAAAGAGAGAGAATTAAATATGTAGATTTGTTTCATTCTTCAAGTTTCCAGAAAATTTAAATGAGAGAAAATACAACCATTTAAAGTTCAATATCTGACAAATAAAAATCAAATGTCAGTCTTCCATTCTCATATGGAGAATTCAGAAGTCAGAAGAAATTGCTCTCTTACAATCTGATTTCAAGAGAAGTCTAGATCAATGTTATTGATTTAACAAGAATCTTAATTATTCATTTTATATTTAGTTTATTACAAAAGTTTGCCACATGTTGACTAATTATTTTGGTAGGAAACTGTAACTGTCTAAAGAGTGCAGAGTTTACCCTGAGGCTGCAAAAATTGGGAACAAGCAGGAAAAACACCCAGCTGTTTTAAGGAAGCTAGAAATGTACATGTGATGAAAAGCCTCAACCTAGCACCAAAATAAAGCATAAGGAAAACTGCAGTTACTATTTCCCACTAGAGGATAATTAAATACAAATAATAAAGACTGCATGATCTGTGAGGTTATACACCTCTCTTTGTCAGAAAGCTTATTCCTGAATGACAGCTGTCACAGGCCTTGGCTTGATGTGACACAAAATGTTTGAAGCTCTAATTGCACAGAGAAATGCACAGTCCTCAGAAGACATCTCATTGCAGGCTGTGAGAGGAGTCCTTTTGCTGTGGCTGGAAGATCGTGTGACCACAACACAACTGACTTCAGATGGGGGGGGGGGGGGGG
>VWZZ01005027.1:2113107-2147986 GCA_013399095.1 Psophia crepitans
AAATGATTTAAATAAATATGGCCTTAACATGAAGGTCACAATCAGAACAAACCCACTTTTCATAAAGAGAAAATCTAAGAAAGCAACTTTCAGCACCACCGAGGCAAAATCAGCAGAAGACCAAAATACATCCTTTGAAAATTAGCTGAGGGGTGGCATGTCACATAATGGTAATCGGTCAAAAAAATTCTATGACAGGAAAATTCACCAGTAAAATCTTCTATAATACACCACTGACACTTAAGAACGTAAAAGGAAACCTTCCTTTAGAGCTATTAGCAAGGCATCATCCTTTCCATTCTGAGTCAAAACGTTTAATATAATTTAGAAAATGTGCAAAAGCAACAGAAAAGTGGTAACTTCTGAAGCATTAACCATCATTAAAATTGCACACCTTGTGTTATTAGAGTACTTTTCCCTGAGAGAAAACAGAATTGCGTCTTTTTCTTACCAGGAACCTAACTTGAATAACTTTGGTGTGAAAGTTAGAAATGGGAGGAGAAACCACTCTAAAGGTGAAGTACAACTGCAAACACTGAGTTCCTCACATGACCTTCAGGGTCTGGATACACACAACAAGCAAATAAACAAATAAACAAACAACTGTTTCCATACCCACACTAAGTGACAAACATTGGGAACTCTGCATGAGACCCAAATGCCTGTGAACTATGATGTTATGTTTATTTGGATGGAGAGAATGGTCCTTGAAAGCTTTTGTAAAAGAGAGCTTGGAAGCTGGACTATACTATGTTTCATTCTGAGTAAATAACAATTAATAGCACAGGGAAAATGTTCCTGTGGGTTGTTTTGGTTTGGGCTGGGTTTGGGGTGGGGTTGGGCTTTGCTCTTTAGGAAGCAATAGTATAAATACCATCAAGGTGAGACAGAGTGTGATGAAGACTCACACCAGCTGTAGAAAAAAAAAGTCTTCTGAAACGTGTTAGCAACCTCTTTCTTTTCAATCCTGTGGTATTTCAGGACGCTTAGAATGTAGTCAATATAGTGTTCACGCTCTGGAATGCTACAGGCATTTTTTTTATGTTACATATAAATGAGTAGACATTAATGGTTGTAAAGCCTTTGCCAAATAAAATGTCAGGTCAAACAAGGAAACTTCTTCTACAAGTTCTTGGAAATTCAAGAAATAAGATTATAAATAAAAATATTTTTTTTCTACGTTCATCTGTGTGCATTTAAAACATTTTTTTGTCATTGAGCTAATGGAAATGTCTTGATTTCTGGACTTGAAGAAAGCATGCTAAAGATTTTTTATATATATATTATTTTTTTTTAGAAATCTAGCTTTTCCCAAGACTGTGCTCACATTATTCATTTATTTTTGTTTTACTAGGTTTTTGTTCATAAGAATAGAAACTTCACAGCTTGATAAATTACATGTCAGAACCTGTTCCTGTTTATTGTTTGGCGGCTTAAGGGATTATCCAAAAGGTTTTGACTTTCTGTTCTCAGGTTTTTTATAGCCACTTGAATCGTATAGGCAGTCACACAAATGTACACAGAGTACTTTAGACAGTTGATGGCTGTATTTTTTTATTATTATTGCTATTTGTAATACATTTAGCCATCTCTCCATGATTTTCTAAGGATGCTTTAGGCACATCTGTTTATCTTACCTTTTTCAAAAAACACAATTTTACCTGCAGAAATAATTGTTCCTTTGTATTATAAATCACAGAGACGCAGGCCTCTAAAGCTCTACTGTGTGTGATTTAAAAACTGAAATAAGCTAAAAGGCTTAACAGAGGATGAATACAAAACCTGAAATTGCTTTGACAGTAAGGATGCAATAATTTATTTCTGCTCACTATTAGAAGTTCATTGATTTGAAGTCCATTAAATATTTCTGTAAATGAATTAAATATTCAATTATTATTATATATTAATTGAATTATCTTTTAAAATATAATTTGTGATGTAGTGTTCACAAGACCTTTTTATGGCATAGGATATTTTTCCAGAAATTAAAAAAAAAACACATAAAAAAAAATCAAAATCAATCCAAGTCTTTGTCTGGAGAGGTTTTGTTTTGTTTTGGATTTCTGACTAGTTACAAGAACTGTATCACTCTGTCAGATGTAATCATTTAGATAGCTCATTAACATTATGTGACTAACCATATAGTGAAGAAAATCAGAATATGAATCTTAGTAACAGAATATTAAGAAAGTCTGTATTATTACGCTAAGTTGGTATCTTTTCAATGTCATTTTGATAGCTTGATATTGAATTATAAAATGTAGGAGTATGCTTGTTAAGGCAATTGACGAATGCACAAGAGCTCTGACCATACAAACTTTGCCAACTCTGTGGAAAAAATTGCTGGTGGATTGAGGCTATTTCCATTCTCTTCATGTCTATTAGCCAGCTCTGCTGCAGGAAGATGAAATATGGTAGCTCATAGGTTCTACATCCAATAGTGGTGTGCTGCTTACTTGTTGCTTCGAGAAATCATTAAACGTTTGATGGGTTTTGTTGACTACTCAGTGTTTCACAAAAGCGAGGCAGAGATCTCTTCAGGCAGTTGCTCCACATGCAGATTCAATCAGCAGCCAAAGCAGCTTTACATACTGTAGTGCAGATTGGAGCCTAAAATTCTGCCCTGACTTTCAATCTGCAATTGAAATGTTTGAGGACCTTCTGATTCAGCTTTCCATCACATCAATTCTCACATATGACTTCAACATTTGGTTTAATTATACTGCTTCTGTGCAGTGAAATTATTATCCTTTGGTTCTCAAAGAGCTGCCTTAAGGCCAGTTTCTGAAGTTCTGTGACAAAGAAAACTCTCAATGGCTCTGTTTAAATAGATTAATTGCAATGAAATCTTTGCTGGGGGTAAGACTGGAGGCTCTTAAAGAGAATAACATTGATTGAGACTGGTGAAATGCAATTTCCCTGATATATTATGAGCTTCACAGAGTTTAACAGAACAAACATTTTCCCTGTCATGAAATCATGTTTTTCTTGCAGGAAATGTTATCTCTGGTTTGGCTACTGGTTCATTCCTAAGTGGCAGTCAGACGCTGCTGAAACTGGCAGCACCTTACTTTAGCATAATACTTTTACACCGTGCCTGTTTCTAAGATCTATCTAACTAACCTCTTGTGTTATTTCCGTCCAACATAAATCTCTCTAAATCTGTATTTACAATTACCAATTTGTTAGTTACATTACAATAAATCAGCTATACTGACACAGGACTTACACACAGCTGAACAGGAGCAAAACAACCCATATGCCTAACAGAAGTGGGAAACTGTAAAGAGGACAAAATACAATATGCAAGAACAAAAGTAGCAAAGAGTAAGATGAAATCTTATTTAGAAACTGCTCAAATTATTCTGGAAAATTAACATATGCGAATCAAAACCTGGAAATTTAATTGGTAAAAAGAGAATGAAAACAAAAGAATTTGGGCTGTGCCACTCAATTTTCTACCATTACAAGCAAAAATTTACTGAGCTGAGCAAAAAATTCCATCTGTAACTTTTGAGTTAAGGAAAAGTTTTGAAAATCCAAGTTGCTTTCAAAAATTTTCATCTATGAAAAGAATTTAAAAATACAAGGGTTAGCAAATTTTTTATAGTTTCTAGATGAGATATTTACTTTTTCAAATTCAAAACATTGTTGAAAAGGTACTTTCATTGTGCCTATTTCTATGTTTATTTTCAAATGAAATATTGTTAAAAGACTCATTTATTCAAGCAGTTTTTTAAACTTGCTTCACTGAAAATTAAACAGAATTTTTTACAGAAAATAAAACTATTGTTTCTACAGCACAATAGTGAACCTCCATGAAAGAAAGGTCTGATATTCCATAGACCTAAAGGATTATGTCACATGCAATAATTTCAGTGACTGAATGGGTAAATAGAACAGCCATTCCTGTTCCCTAGCTCCTTTTCTGTTTGATCCTATGGGTAAAAATGAATTTTACATCTGGGATTTTGAGGAAATGGCCTATAGCAAAGGGATTTCAAATAGAAAAAATAACCGTCATCACATTGCCAAAACAAGGCTCCTGAAGTCTCTCTTTTTTCAAGCTAGCAAGAGTAACACCTAAAAAATACAGAGCTATTGAAACACAGACAGAAAAAGCTAAATCTGCAGCCCTTTCCCAAGGTTTTAAGATCCACATAAAAGCTGGGACATTAGCTGCTGCAGCTGCTGGAGCCACATGCACAGCCATGCAATCCATGTGGGGGATCTTGCCTGTGTCTGGCCCTGGCCTTCAGATTATTTTTCTGAAGTATTAATACGGGAGGAAACATGAAACGGGCCAGGACTGTAAAATCTAAAATTTGTACAGCTACCAGAATACAGCAGCTGCAGAAGCGTCTCTCAGCAACGCCTACGATGACACGCTCTGCCGTAGGCAGTGTCAGAGAGCCGGCTGGTGGCTAGGGCTGGAGCCCAGGATGCACTCGCCTGACGCGCTGCGCCCCATGAGAGCTGCAGTCCCCAGGACCGCGGGAGCAAAGCGCTGGGCATGAGCCCCACAGCTGCCGAAGCAGCGGCAAGCCCAGCAGAGCCGCAGAAAATGTAGCGGTATGAGTCTGACATTATAGATTAACTGAAAACTGTGTGAAAAAAACAATCCTGTCATATTTGCCAGGCCATCACTACAGACCATCTCCACTCTGCTGCCTGCCCTAGGCAGTGGGGAGGGACCACGTTCATACATATATCAACAGTGCACTGTTCCATTTTTACCTGAAAAGATTATGCTCATTTCAAATTATTGCATGCAGTGCCAGTCAATCAACATTTTTTCATTCTTCAGATCACACTGTGCTGGTTTCAAAAGGGGCTCAGGTCGTCTTTTATTGCAGTGGGAAGAAAGGGATAAAAGAGCTTAGTTGATTTCAGTTAATGAAATCAAAACCTTGCCTTTGTTTTTGATTTTTAAACTAGTTCCGCTGGTACATATTTTTTTTTTTTTGCTTTTAAAATATTAAAACATAGAGATTTGATGATTAAATACTACAATTAGCCATGGCAACATTCTCTAAATTTAAAATATAATTATAAGGTAATGATCAAGGCAAGTGGGCATTTTTTGTCTGATAAAAGTAGAAGAACTGCTGACCTGATATATGCCAACCTCCATTATCTTGTTGGTAGCTAACCTCCAGGTATTGCATTAATCTGAAGCTATTATTACAATTGCTATATATATTTCAGCCCAGATGTCATTGTTATAGATGGTATTATAAATTCTTTATCTTTGTGAGAAATACACAGTCTTTGAAGATACTTTTATAACCCAATAATTCTGGGAGTATCCATAGCAAAATGCACAGATTTTAGTTTGCTTTATTCAAACTATTGTCAATTCTTAATGAGGAATTGTGCTAATATAGCAGGCACTGGTGTTTGGATTGAGGTTTCTAAAAGAAACGAGTCTGTTCAGTACCAGTGAGCACAGTGCACATAAACACGTTGCACTAAAACAGCACTTGAATTCACATCACTGATTTTTTTCAATGGGAAATTATAGGCATGCCTGATCACATACTTGTGATCAGAACATGTCTGAACGATACTTGTGACTAATTCTATAACCTCAGTTCACCAAAGTACGCTTACTTACATGCATGACTACTTATTTTCATGATTGGACACTTATTTCTAGTACTTCCAGAAATGTATTTTCATGTGTAGTGATTTGGTGCTTACAAGAGTATGTAAAAAAGCCAATTGATCACTTTTAAAACACAGCTAAGTCTTTGAGTAATGCATTACTGTCAATTGAATTCTGCTATAAATATTTAATTCAGTCTGTATTCATTGATATGAGAATAATTTGCTATCCTTCAAAGTCAGGTAAACAACAATTAAGAACATTATTAATCAAAAATTATTAACCTTTCCGTTACCATTATTCTTCCAAAAGAATCTGTTCAAATACAGTATTATTTTCGAAATTTTAGTGAGAAAATACTAAGAAAGCAGTTTGTACTTTTCATTTCAACTTGTTTGGTTCATTGCAACCCATTCTGATTTTTAATATCTGAAACCCATTTTAAGTGTCAAAAATAGAATATATTTCTGAAATCTATGAAATGGCATGTAGCTTTTAGAGGGCATGTTTTGGGCAGTCATTGATTAACTTGTGAAAGCACCCTCCTGAATTCACAGTGGCCATTCAGTATCTGCAGCCTTTGACTCCAGCCCATTGTCACTTGAAGGTGTCTGTGACTGGTGGGCAGGTGGTTTGCTTCTAGTCTTTCACCTCCTGGTTTGAATAACAAAGAAGTCCTCCAGGCTGTTTAGTGAAATCTGTTACATGTCAGAGTCCCAGATCTTCTGGTCATGGGCATCTGCCTGATTCACAAGACTGAATGATAGATGTGGAAGAGAAATACACTCAGCAACAGAAGGACCCCTCACAAAAGATCCTTTAATGGCTTTGTCAGATATGAAAGAATTCATTTGTTATTCCCTCATCCTGACCTGCCCCTGTTATTTAGTAATGTGCAACTTGAGGATCCACAATACACCTAATTTTGTGATTAGCAGCCAAGTAAAACTGAAAAAAAAAAATAGGTAAAAAGAGTCAGAAATTATGCAAAACTATGTGCAATATATGTATGCAATGGTCTTGGTTCTGTGTATACTTCTAAGCAGGCAGAAACACTGGGAGCAGTAAGAAGACAAGGAAGAGCTACAGTGTAGGAAATAATGCTAGATGTATGACATCGTATAGATCGAAAATTATCAATAAATTTCAGGCAGTAGGACTACTGAGAAAAACTATTTTAAATATAATAATGGCCATTTCAGACAATGTCATCACTGAATTAATCTCAGGTTTAAGGGGCAAAGCCTCGGATGTCATAGCTTATCATTACAACATTGATATCAATGGAGCTATGACAATTTATGCAAGCTGAAGATCTGCCCCTCAACATCTGAAAGGTAGTTTCTGTGCACTGCTGAGCCAGTATACTAGCAAAGTGTTCCTGGCTCTTATTGCCACAGTATCTATGCTCAACACCTAGTTTACCAAGTAAATAAACAGTGTTCTCCAAAAGAGATTCTGCAACTGAAAAGCTTTAAAAAAACACACACGAAAATCAATGAAATTAATAAAAGGAGTCTGCTTAGGGCAAAAACATGCTGAAATTGGAAGGGTTTTGGGTTGGGTTTGGTTTGGTTTGGTTTCGTTTTGTTTTGTTTTGTTCTGTTTTTAAAGAGCAAAAATATAATATCCACAGAACACGATGGATATGTTATCATCATAGAAAATACTGATTTGTGTGCCCTACCAGAAAAGCTAAGCAGCTGGTGGGTTACAAAAAATATGCAAGGAAAAAATATTTCTCTCTTCTCATTTAATAGGAGTCATGAGCTGAGAAAGTTCAGAACTCGACTACCCTTTCTATGATTCTGAAATGTGTCAGATAATGCTTGAAATGGATCAAGAGTGTTCTCTTCAGCTCTGTGCAAAAAATGTCCTGGTCTCAGATGCGTCGTTTAGTGTGCTGCATCGACAGAGAATTGTCTTAAAAGATGGATCATTAGATAATGTGCCAGTGTATTCCAGCATTTGTGAAGAGAATATTGTGTTTTTAAGAAAAAGAAATTATTAGTATGGCAGTGATCCAAGAGCTGCAGTATGTCCTTCTTTAACCATTGATTTAACCATGGATTCAGTATCAAAAGGTAGTTTCTAAGTATACCTATCATGCCATGTGCTGTACATACAGTACATAAAGTATTCTTTAAAATACTTCTCTGCTGCAGGTAGATATGTTTTATCAGATATGAGATCACTGTGTATGGGCCTGATCTACACTACTACTGTATCTTTCTGTCCATAACAGAACAAAAATAATTTCTTCTTGAGAAAGTAAATTCACTGAAATGAGTGTCAGAATTTTTTGTCCCTTTTTTTTTTTCTTCCCACATAGGTTCTCCTTTTAAATTTGCAGGTTGAATATTTCTTTCACTACCATAGCAGACTATAATGTTGATCTGAAATGGAATCTGAATTTTTAAATTTTCAAATTATATTTGTCAGACTACAGTTTCAAGACTAACAATAATTAGGTCCCACAAAGCTGGGATGAGAATGAAAAATAGCAAATAGGCCTTGACATATATTTTGAAAGAAAATGTTTTGGACTTTGTTTCTTCAAACTCTAGAAGTAAAATTACAAGCCCCTCTCAGGCATGACTTATGCAATGATGCTGACTTATCCCTATTGAGGCTTCACATACATAAAGCTGGTGAAAAGCATCTCTTTAACATTATAATTATATTAGATTTTTTTATTCTCTACCTTCTCATTCTCTACCCTCTGTAGTAGCTGATGGTCTTACATCAACACGCTTCAGGAAACTCTAGTTGTTGGAGCTCAATTTCCACAGCTACTGAGATATTCTTGCTGTAGCATTAGAACCGAGAGAGACATAATCTGAACACTGGGCTCTGTAACAGTACCAGGGTCCAACAAAAGTCACCTTAAATGTGAAAAAGCACAGAGCAAGGCTGCTAGGATGATCAAGGGACGGGGAGCCTGCTTTGCAAGAAGGTCTTTAAAGAATCTGAATTGTTCAACTGAAGTCTGTGAGCACATATGATTCCTGTCTAAAAAACACATTGCAGGAGTAAATATTGAGCAGTGATATTGTAAGCTAAAGGACAATGCTGTCACTAGGAAAAAATGGTGATGACTGTAAATGTGTTTAACTGGAAATGAGACAGTTCTAAACTATTAGAATAACGTGTTTCTGGAACTGCCTTCCAAAAGAAGGCACAGGGAAGCTAGAATTCAGTAATGAGATGTCTTAATAGTTATAGAGTTGGTTATTCTTTCAATATTTGCAAATGTCATTATCAGTTCTTGCAGTTACATCTGTGCTTTGAATGAAGAATCTACACTCATCACGAAAATGACATAGAAATGTAAAGAAGATATCTGTCTAGGAACTGTAGATATGAACAGGGCTCTAAAAACTCATAACCGAAATATGGTCCATATCCAGGCATACTCTGCACCTTCTTGCCTCTCCGTATTATAGCATTTTTTTGATAGACTCGATGGCTTCTTTCCACATTTGTAACTGATTGAATATGGTTTCAGAAACTTGTTCCCTTCAGCATTTCAAGCCGCAGTGGACCACAACTTGCTTGCTTACTTCATACTTTCATATCTTTAGACAAAAGTGTGTGCAAGTTATAAAATAGCATTATCTATTTTAAAAGTAGGCTCAACAGAACAGCTCAGGACAAGGGCAGTGATGTAAATGAATTACTATGATTAGCAGTATTGAATTACTACATCTGATTTTGAATTATCTTTATTTCCATCATTAGCTCTAAATAGTCTTCAGAAACTACCACAAAAACATATATTCTTACATCAGCTCTTCAAAACAGAAATGTGTCTGTACCTGGACTTTTCTTCTATTGAATTTTTATTAATTTAAAAAAAAAAATGTTTGGTGACATAACTCTCAGCAGCAGCTGGCAGAGAAAATCCAATAGAAATCAGTATTTAGAACTTGCTTTTTAAATTTGCTATTGCAAGTAGCCAACAATCACCGATGTTTTTCATTTCTTGTAGCTCAGTTTATGTGTAAATATACTCTCTCCTAAAGCAGTCTTCACTTTTAAGGAGTTGGAGCATTACAGATTTATTTTTTTATTTTTTCCAATTGATTAGAGAAGAATATGTATCTTCAGGAATGCAAGGGTGCATTTTAGTTGTATACACATCTTGAGGCATCAGCCATCATTGTCTGTTCTGTGAAAATCTGAGCTTCATAAAGGAATAGAATGTAGTTGCAGGTGAGTTGTGAGTTCAAACATGTAATTCCAATAGAGTCTGTCCTTTGGGCAGGCAGCTATATGCTAGATACGGCCTTTAAATCCTGACTAGACAGAGAACTTAAATCATTACACTTATTTAATCCTCTCCCAATTTAGCAAAGTTTTTAAGCACATGCCTTGCTTAAGAAAGGCTCAGGTTTTGATAGAAATTCAACAGAAAACATATCATAAATGAAAATACATTAAAATATAAAAACTTCAAAGAATTAGAGCATTTCTTTTGAAAGACATCCATTCAGATAGGATTAATGAAAAAATACATACTTTATGAATTTTGCAAAGGTTTTCAAAGATATAATCTCTGGAGTTTAAAAAAAGTTCCATAATTCTTGGCCTATGTTCTCTTATCCCCAGCTGTAAATAAACTTTAATAGAAAAGTAAGTGTCAATAATCTGAAACCCATTTTTAACCTGTCTCCTGCACTAGCCTGACGTCTACAGTAATGATCTTCCTCAGATGGAACACAGCTGATCAGGGTCATTCACTGATAAACGTATTTCAGAGGATTTTCCCCCTCTATCTCAGTTTGAAATTCTTATCCTATAATGGTGTGTCCTTGCAGAAAATGCTTTTGACTCCCAACTTTTTATTTCTTTGTGTCTAGTCTTACAGTTTTACTGGTAATTTGCCATTTCAAACATCTATGACTAACTTCTTTCATTTACATATCTACAGCTGTACAGGTATTAGTGTACAGATTAGGATATATTTAGGAAGAAAAATACTTCAAACATCATTTCATAAAGAATTTTAAAGGGTTTTAAAACAGAGTTTGCCTCAAAACTGCTTTTCCAGTTTTGTTTCAGTGACAGAAATCAGGTTCTACCAGAATTGCTGTCTTTTCCAGAAAAAAAAAAAAAAAAGGCATCTATGATCATGCTGTTAATACATGTTTCTCTCATTTTCTCTGTGAGTGATTTTTGTGTTTGACTGGTCATCCCTTACTTCTTTAAGTAAGTTTTTATAAAGGTGAAAAAAAAAAAAAAGACATTGTCACTTTAAGTTGGTTTTGGAGACTAATTAACTGTGCCAAAGGCACAAGAGAATGCTGTCATACTGTGAAAGTTAACAGCAGAATCTGGACAAACTCAGAAGCTGTTCAGTTGAGAAATGGTTCAAGTTTCTAATTTCTCAGGTTTTCAAGTATTTTAAGGATTACTCAGAAATCCCAAGAAACTTCTTCCAAAATTTGTAAGGTTCTTTTTCCTTTATTTATTCACAAATAAAGTTTAAGTTAAAAATTATAAACGAAAATTCAAAATCTAGAAGTAGTTGACTATGTGTGTGCAGAAACCAGACGTGTAAGATCTGAGAAGTTTTCTCTGCATTCCAGTCCACTTCCAGTCCATAGAATCATAGAATCATAGAATCATTAAGGTTGGAAGAGACCTGTCTGCCATTGTGTAGTCCTAGCTGTTCACCCAACTCTGAGTATTTGCATTGCATATGGTCACTGTCATTGTAAGAATATCGCATTACAAGTTGGAACACAAAGTTCTTCCTATTTTCAGTTTCTTTATATTCTCACTATTACCACAATTTAATTTTTTTTCTTCTCTCAAACAAAGCAGCCACTCCTATTTCCTCATGGTAAGGAGTCTGATTTTGCAAAGTTGTAGTGATCCTCTAGAAAGATATGGCCAACCTTTTCTAAAGTGTTGCGATGTACGCAGAGAAGCTCTGAATGTTGCTGTTTCCCATAAGACTATCAATAAGACAGGAGATGTCAGAGACGACATCTTGGATTTCCTACAACTGCATTTTGAAGCTTTTAAAGTTTCATTTTCTCTTTAAAATGCTTCTTTGAACATTACCTATGCCCAGAGGAACAGTTTAAAAATGAAAAACAGGCTTTTAGAGCTTCAATTGCAGCCACAGGGGACTCTATATTCTTCCACTGTTGCTTTTCTCTAGTATTATGCTTTATTAGTTCAAAATATAAAGACCTGATAATGCAGACCCCTTTGGAATGCCTAAGATTAACAATGGGAGTTCCAGTTTGGAGGACCTGCAATATTATTTACTTGCCATCGCATTATATCAGTTGTACACAATTTCTCTTTTGCTGTAGGAAAAAAAAAATCCTAATCAAAACAATTAATATTGTTTTTATTGGATTTAGACAATACAAAACAGTCAAATGAAGTTTTTAACCATTTGCTTGCAATCAGGGATCTATGTTATTGTTATCAACCACCCTTTCCTTAGTTGAATCTTATCCCTTTTTCATTTCTGTCTCTTTTGAGTTTTACAAGAGATGAAAGAGGCCCTCAGCAACTATTTCCAGATCAGTCCCTTGTCAAATAATTCAGGTTACATAGACTTCATCACTGCATGTGCAATCTGCTAGAAAGAAATATCCTATTAAGAAATCCAGTCTATTAAACAACTTTTCTGCATAAGACAAATGTACTCAGGTACGTTATTAGAATAGCACTACTCCATGTAAGCATGGAGTGCTGGATAATCCTCTACCGTAACAGGTTAATGGCTTAGTGCCTAAAATACATTACTATGTATGGGCAATATCTGTACAAAAAGCATGCCAGATTGTGAAAGGTGAAAGGTGTATATGTGATGAATTCACGTTCCGTATGACGGACAGATAATGGCTAGTAAAAAGACAGTACATCAATAAGAATTCTAGCATATAAATCTATATATTGAATTCTATCTTCTGAGAAAATTTATAAACCTATTCAAGAGCTGGAGAATGCTGGCTAAACATCCAAAATATTCTGGGCCTTCAGTCCAAACATCAAATGCTCAACAGAATTTGGTTCAGAATTATATTTAGATTTTCATAATAAGTCTGTCACTCTCTGTTCTCCAGCAGAAATATGTTCACTGCTAATATTACATTTTTCTGGGCTGGGTGTTTCATTCATCAGCCGAAGTATTTTCTACTTCTCAAGGTCTCAAGGGGAAAAAAAAAGCTAATTTAGGATACCCCTAAAGCTTAAGTATTTGTTGGTAGAAATACAGGCTTGTCATTGTGGATGTATAATAACCTTGCTGGTAATTATAGCTGACTATGCCAGTGGCTCAGAGTTAGGGAAAATATCTGTACTGTTAGCTTCTAGAGAGTCTCTGACCTGAGATCTACCCATTTGATAAATTATTTTCCTTTATATTAAAAGATAGAGGAGACAGCTCCAATCCAGACATGCTCAAAAGCTTTCTGTGCCTTTATCTTTGTCCTGAGACAATACATAGTAGAGCACTTTGAAAAAGTGAGAGCTTGATTGGAACATGTTTATCATATACATTATGATGTTAAAGAAGGACTTAGGAATCACAGATTCATTTTCTGTAAAGCCAGAAGGAACCCCTGTGATCATCTAATCTGACCTCTTGTTTAAAAGAAACTATAGGATTTCCCTGAATTATTTCCCATTTGAACAACAGGATATCTTTAGGAAAAAATCTAATCTTTATTTAAAGATTTCCATTAATGGGGTTCTCCACCACAACTTTACTTCCAGTAGTTAATTATCTGTGCTGTTAAAAACGTGCAGGTTGTATCTAGATTGAATATCCAACTCCAGCTGGATCTTTCCTTAGATCAAGCACCTTCAGTTATAAACATTTGGTTTCTTGCCTGAGTATTTATACATTGTGGTAATTCTGAGACACGGGGGCTAATAGAGCCAGTTCTTTGAGAAACTTCATGTCTGTTTCACAGTCCTGAAATAATTTCATAGCATAATCTAAGTTGGAAATGAGCTATGGGACTCATTTGGTCAGATTTCCTAGCTCAAAATAGAGGTGATCTATATCAGGTTGTCCAAGCTGAGTTTTGAAGATCTGCAGGGATGGAGATCCCACATCCACTCTGAACTCTTATTTCAGGTTTTGACAGCCTCCTTCTAACCTTTTTTTCCCCCAACATCTTCTCAAAATTTCCCGTGTTGTATTTTGTGTACATCATCCTATCATTGTTCACTTCTGAGAAGAATCTGGCTTTGTCTTCTCTATGGCCTTCTGCTATGTAACTCAAAGTAGAGTGATAATATTCTCCTTTAACCATCTCACCTATACTATGGTCTCTCAATCTCTCCACATAATCTGTGCTCCAGTATCTTAACCATCTTTATGGCACTCTGACATGATACAGCAGACGCAATCCTACAAGTGCTGAGAAGGGGGGGAATATTCACTTCCATTTACCTGCTGTCAATGCTTTTGCTAATACAGCACAGCATGTGGTTGGATTCTTTTTTGCTGCAAGGGCACACTGCAGTTTCATGTACATCTTGTTGTCTGCTGGCACCTTCCATGTCCTTTTCTCCAAAGCTGCTTCCTATCCATTTCTCATCCAGCCGTACTCTTGCACGGACTGGTGCAGGACTTTGCGTTTATGTTTATGAGGCTTGTGGAAGCCCGTGTCTTCAGGCTGTTGAGGTCCCTCGTGATAGCAGCCCTGCCCTCCAGTGTGTTGTCAGCTCTTCACGGTTTGGTAAATCTGTGTACCTGCTGAGGGTGCATTTTGTCTCACCTTTCACAAAGACATTAAATAGTATCTACCTCATCTATTTACCACAGTAAAACTGCATTTACAAGTGTTTTCTCTGCACTATTTGCAAACTATAACATCCTTCTTTACCTGAGGATGCTGACAATAAAAAAGTGTTTCTGAAGGGGTGAGGCTAGTGCAAAATAACTGCCTGTGTTGACCCAAGGATCTCCTTTACATGTGTACTGCATTTGCCTTTCATTATGTGAAATCAAGTACAGCTGCTCATCTCTCATAATGCCAATCCTTTTTTATTGTTACTACTTCTTGGGTAGTTACTCTTTCTGCAAATTATGCTTCTTTGTTAATATATGGCATTATTAAAATGTATATTATCTACTTATACTCACTTTCCAAAGCAAAAAGGATCATGCAGTATCAGTGACTTCTCTTTATTTAAAATTCCTCTCAGCCTTTGGATCATTTGTAGAACTTCTTTGTAAATTTTTTCTATTTAATTGTTCAAATGTTCAAATAACAGTACTAAGGATCTTACTAGAAGTATTTGATGATGCTTGCGGTCTTACAGACACATTTAAATTTGTTTATTTTGTACTTCTTAATCACAGTGACAGATAGAACCAAGGATCATAAATGACCACATGCATTATTACATCAGCAGTACTTCTTGATTTGAAACATTTCTCATTTCATCAAAGCCTTCTTCACTCACAGGAGTGTCTTTTAGAAGACACTTCCCAAATATACTATTCATTGGATTCCCAAGACAAAAAAAGGAATTTATCAATTAGTTTAGAAAAATACAATTATCCAGTTTACATCCAATCAGTAATTTTCCCAACACAGAGAGAGCACACAGTGACTAAGCACTTGTGACATCGGAAGATACCAGAACGACCATCCCTTTCCTTGTGGTCCTCTCACTCATCCTATTTTACACTTTCATTTTGTTGTTATGAATGAACAGTCAAGTCTGGACAACTTGGGAAAAAGCTCAGCTCCGTTTCTAATGAACTATCAAACTTTGTGAGAACGTTTGGGGTTTTTGTTTTTTTGTTTGTTTGTTTGTTTTGGTGTGTTTTTTTTTTGTTTTGTTTTGTTTTGGGTTTTTTGGGTGTTTTTTTTTGGAGAACTAAACCCTATGCAGGATTTTGTGTGGTCACAGCAAAACATTAGGACAGATTCATGCTGACTTAGCGTATTATTTTTTTGACCAAGATGTTGCAAAATCTTATTTTGATAAGACTTCTTCAGTCACTTTGAATCAGCAGCATACATGACATGCAGTTGATAACCGCAGAGTGCATTTTACACATGATAGGAACAATGCCCTTTGGAGGAAATTTCTGAAGGCAACCCTACTTTTTATTATTAAGAAGCACTGTTAAAATACACAGAATCATATGTCAGAAAGAATGTCAAAACAGCAAACACTATGTAGCTATTTACCAACTATGGCTTATGCTGATTTTCCATGTGCAACATACCATGCTTTTATGCTTCAGCATAAAGTGTGCTAGATGCCATCATGAAGGATTTCTCTAATTTATCACACCAAATACCTGTCTAACCATATAAATATTTTCCTCCTGAAGGCAAATCATTGTGTTCATATGAAAAAACCCAATAAATTCTTCCTTAATTTCAGTAATGTTAATCATAGAATGAAGAGGACATCAAGGACAAGAAGGTTATTGGGAACAGTCATCATGGTTTTACCAAGGGAAAGTCATGCTTGACCAACCTGATAGCCTTCTATGAGGATGTAACCAGGTGGATGGATGATGGAAGGGCGGTAGATGTGGTCTATCTTGACCTCAGCAAGGCATTTGACACTGTCTCCCACGGCATCCTTGTGGGCAAGCTGAGGAGGTGTGGCCTGGATGATCAGGTAGTGAGGTGGATTGTGCGCTGGCTGGAGGGCAGAAGTCAGAGGGTTGTGGTCAATGGGGCCGAATCTAGTTGGAGGCCTGTGACTAGTGGAGTCCCTCAGGGGTCGGTGCTGGGTCCGGTGCTATTCAATATCTTCATCAGCAACCTTGATGAGGGAACGGAGTGTACCCTCAGCAAGTTTGCTGACGACACTAAACTGGGAGGAGTGGCTGACACACCAGAGGGATGTGCTGCCATTCAGCGGGACCTAGATAGGCTGGAGAGCTGGGCGGGGAGGAACCTGATGAGATTCAACAAGGACAAGTGTAGGGTCTTGCACCTGGGAAAGAAGAATCCCATGTGCCAGTACAGGTTGGGGACTGACCTGCTGGAGAGCAGTGTAGGGGAAAGGGACCTGGGGGTCCTGGTGGACGGGGGGATGACCATGAGCCAGCAATGTGCCCTGGTGGCCAGGAAGGCCAATGGCATCCTGGGGTGCATTAGAAGGGCTGTGGTCAGTAGGTCGAGGGAGGTCCTCCTCCCCCTCTATTCTGCATTGGTGAGGCCGCATCTGGAGTATTGCGTCCAGTTCTGGGCCCCTCAGCTTAAGAAGGACAGGGAACTGCTAGAGAGAGTCCAGCGCAGAGCCACTAAGATGATCAAGGGAGTGGAACATCTCCCTTATGAGGAAAGGCTGAGGGAGTTGGGTCTCTTTAGCTTGGAGAAGAGGAGGCTGAGGCGTGACCTCATCAATGTTTATAAATATGTTAAGGGTGAGTGTCGGGAAGATGGAGCCAGGCTCTTCTTGGCCTCACTAAGCGATAGGACAAGGGGCAACGGGTGCAAATTGGAGCATAGGAGGTTCTGGGTTAATGTGAGGAAAAACATTTTCACCGTGAGGGTGACAGAGCACTGGAACAGGCTGCCCAGAGAGGTTGTGGAGTCTCCTTCTCTGGAGACATTCAAAACCCGACTGGACGTGTTCCTGAGTGATGTGCTCTAGGTGGCCCTGCCTTGGCGGGGGATTGGACTAGATGATCTTTCGAGGTCCCTTCCAACCCTTGTGATTCTGTGATTCTGTGAAAAGTTCAGAACATTTTTCCATGTATTACCAATTTCAACCATATACAGCATACATATGTAACATTAAGAACAATCCAAGAATAGTAGAACTAGCAATGAGGAATAAAGAGCTTTGTATTTTTTTCTTATTGCCATTTGTTTTGCAGTTTCTGCAGCTACTGTGGCTTTCTCAAACAATGATAGAATTTGTTCACTGAGGCATGTTTAATTCTATGTAGAGCACTGTGAGCGACTACAAATACGGGTATTTGTGTAATGTTTTGGTGATTAAAAACATCTCTTGTTCTTGATGTGCAAAATCATACAAAATTATTTTGTATATGTAGTGTTCTGAAATAGTTTTAATTGGAAAATGATTTTACTTATTCAGAGGGTATTGCTATATTTCAGTTTCATAATTAACTTGAATACTGGAGTCCATATGGCAGATGAGCAATATTTAATAAAAATAGCCAACTCACTTGCCAGAGAAAGAAGTGATGTTATTGTGGAGAGATTTGTGCATTACATAATTCATGATTTTTATAGAAGACATAGAGATATGCCTAGAAACTGTTTTGTGTTTAGATTCTAACCAAGGTATGCCACAGTTCCAGTAATGAATAATGCAGATAACATGGTGCCCTCAGTGAACTATAGAGCAGAAAAAGCAGCTGACTATCTGAAACAGCTCATTAGGAAAAAAAAGATAAATGTGAGCAAAGCACATTACCTTGATGGAGAAACAGAAAAGACAGATTCTACTTCACAACTAATTTGTAAAAACAAGCTTGCAAAATTTCTAGTTCCTAAAGCCTTTAGGCAAACTCAGAACTAATTAAGCAAAAAATGATCTCTGTTCCATACCTTTCAGATGAAATGGTAAGAAATTTCATCATGAAAGTTTATGTAATGCAAATGTGGGCCATCAGCAGTATAGTACTTCTAAAAATGAAACCATGTCTGTGAAAGACACAATGAGTCTGACTCATTATAACATCGCTGTTTGCAACTCTAGGATGTAGTTAAGATGGTGTCAGCACTTTTATTATATAACCTATTTTGGGTTGTTTATTACTTAGCTATAAAAATTTACTTCGGGCTAAATCTGAGTGCACAAGGTTTCAGGTATTATGCTTTTTTTTTTTTAAATAAGTTTGACTATTTTAAACTTTGACTGATGTATTTACCATTGAACTAATCTGTTTTCTGTGAAGGATGCTGAATTTACAATCTTCCTTCAGTGTCCAGAGCATTTACAGCATTATTGGTAGACTCATTCTGCACCATAATTTTTTTCAGCTGGTATATTTCCAAATTTTTAAAAATCAATCATTAAATCTATTCGTCTTGTCAAAATGGAGAACTGTGATGGCTGAAATTAGCATACAAATGATAAAACCAAAAAACTAAAAGTATGCATAGAGCTACAACTTAAAATTAAGTAGCTTATGCGCTAAGTAAACTCACACCTTAACATATCTAATGGCAATTAGTTTTTTGTCTGTTTCCTAATTTTCTCTAACTGGTACTGCACAGTCTTCATTTTTCTGTACATCTACAAACTACAAAAATCTATTAAGTACTTCACTGATGCATCATCTTAATAAACCCCTAAAAGACTGCAAAAATGTCAGTGGTCTAGAAAAGTATATCATCTGCCATGTAGTCAGATGATGGGGAACAAATTCATGTCAGGTACCAAAAAATATTTGCATTGGAGGCATCTGTTGGGTGTGTTTTCAGGAATGAGCTTTAACCACTACCCAGGCTCTTTCTCTTCGGCAGTGCCACAGCCTGTGAGTGGCTCTCTAAGGCTGATGTGTGGGGTTAAGAAGGCAAAGACACGGGGTACCACTGCCAGGAGAGCAGCAATATGCTGTTCAAAATAGAGTGACATGCCAGTTCTGGCATAGTCATTAGAAGGTGCTGACTTAGCTTCTGGCACACTGTCAGTTTGCATCCTGAAGAGAAGTCAAATCCTGGGGACCACTTGAAATACTTGGAATAATTTGGAAGTGGTGTCCCAGGCACACAACTGTAAACACTGAAGACTCTCTTGCCAATCCAACCAACATCATTTGTGTGTATATGTATATAATCTGAAATTGATGAAGAACAGATTTTTATTTTATGCCTGCTTTCCACTCAGCTTTGCAAAAAATTGATTTAAAGGTTGATTCATCATCTGAACAGAACAGAAATGATAGCCATTATATATGCAGTAATAGGTCACATGTACAGCCTTCAGCACTGCAATCTGTTTTACTAGGTGAATGAATGATGAGTAAGATATCACATTCTTCTCAAAAAGTATATTTAGGTCTTTAGCTTGTCTGACATAGTATTAGTTACTATGTGGCTTTGAAATCCTATTGATAATGGTGAACACATAGAAATCACTGGATTTTTATACCGGTGAAAGAGACTCTAAATTTTACTTTTCATTCCCAATTAATACATAATATTAATACAAAAATTTCTAAATCAGCTACTGGCTTTCCCCATCTACATAGTTACAATGATTAGCAGGTCAGTGTAAATGTTACCCAATTCATACATATGGTAAGTTAAAGGCAAAGGAAACACAATGGCATACTGTATTTGCTGTTTTAAGTTCATTAATTTCACATTCATTTATAAATCCTCAGGTAACTCATTTCGGTTTTCTGCCCTTTTTTCCCTCCTTTGTCTTTCTTTGTGATTGCAAAGAAGAAAAAAGAAACAGAACCTCCCACCTTGGCAAAAAGTTATTGTCAGGATCCACTATTGTCTATGACTCACTTCCCTTCTTTAACTACTCTTTAAGTGAGCAGACTGGTCATATGCCTGGAAGACTGATGCCTCCCAGGCACGTTGTTTTCAGTTGCTCTCTGTCTTTGAGAAGTAATTTCATAGTTTTCTTGTGCTCATACATCAGTATATTTTCTGGTTTAGTTTTTTATTGTGGTGGGTTGGTTGTTTTTTTTTGTGGGTTTGGGTTTTTGGTGGTTTTTTTTTTGTTTGCTTTGGTTTGTTTTGGTTTGGTTTTTTTTTTAGGCATATATGCTGCTTTTCCTTTATTCTCTTGCTGTTACTGGTCCTTCTTTCTCCATTTTCCCAAGTTCATTCTATTCCTGCCAAACAGCACATAAACTTTTTTTCTTTCCTAGATTCTGATCTACAACTCTATAATATTAGAAACAGGTAATGTACTTGAGTGAAGAATATGAGTATGTGTATTATCTGTTTCTTGAAATAGAACTGCTCCTCTTGAACCTAGGACAATGAGGTACTGCATGAAGAAACAGTTGCTTAAACAAAAATCAGGGCACACACCAGTACCCCAAAGTCTTCCCAGTATTTTCTCTGGCTTTTCCTATTACGGAATCTGCTGTCAGTTGAGTGGAGGAAGCAGAAGAACTCCCTTTCATTTGTCTAAGCAGAGATCAATATATCCTTTTGATATAGCATCCTTTTAATAATCTTCAACTTTCTCTCTGGAAAAGCAATCTCTCATCTAATGTCTTATTCTCAGAAAAATAAAGGTTTTGAAGGACTCCTTTATGGCCTTAGAATCTTCATAAGCTGCTCCCATTTTTATTTACATAATGACAACTGTTCTGAAGATCATCTCACCCAAGACCTAGTTTTATTGCACTTTTACTTGTGCAACATTTTAACCAAACATGTTTATTTTGTAATTTTTATTTTTGTTGTAATCAAAGCTTAGCTCTTAGACTACAGTCTATGCATTTGGCAAAGAAATTCAACTGCACCACTGAACAGCCTGTTAACAGGTTAAAAATGGAATTGTCACGAAGGAGAACCAGCCCTCCTTACAGTGGTTTGGTGTTACTGTAATAACAGTGAGTTCACAGAAGTAGATGACTAAGAATTCTGAGAGTCATTTTGCAAAAGAAGACACATAATTGGAATTTAATCCTAAGACTCTGATGTCTGTATCTTGGCTATGTCTTTCCTGTGCTGCACATTTGAATTTTCTAGCTTTTGTCACTTTGACACTTTGTATCACAACCTGATAGAGGTGGTTTTTCCTTTCTGTTATTATTGTTGTTCTTATTATGTAATTGACCCATTTCCATGTAATTTACTCAGGAAAATTTGAAGTGCCTTTCTTTCTGCATTATAAATGTTTCTGATTTGCAATTCATTAAACCTTTCCCTCAGTAGATATGTCCCTAAAGGGTGGGCAAATTCCAGGGAAGGCTGAGCAAAAAGCACCAAACGCAGCATGCTTAAATACTGTGTAAAAGGGGTTGAAGAAGGATTAGTGGGCGTTATGCATCTGCATGTTATGTGTCTTTGAAAATGTTATAAACTTCTTGAAAGATCCAAATATTAGGACAACATAAGGGCAACTTTATACATATGAAATCAAACCTGAAGTATCTATAGTTCTCTCATTCTGGATACTCCCTTATCCCCAAAGTTTGCCCGTTTTTTAAGCTTTGAATGAAAACGATGATATACCTTTGGCTAATTCTAAATGCTAAAGAAGTACTCCTAATTATGTTATTTTCCTGTTCTTCTCATTGACTTTCCAAATTGTACAGTATCAGAAGTGCTCTCTAATGCACCTATATTTAACCGAATGAAAATAGACAGAAAGTATAAGCATTTCATACAGATGTTAGAAGCATTAATAACTGCAAATAAGTTACTCAATACAAATGTTTATGTAAGAAAAATATCTGCAGGTAGGCGTGTAACTACTCTTTGATAAACGGCTAGAACAAGGGAGTTGAATCAGGAAAAATTCCTCTTTTTCTTTGGAGGAACTGACTAACTGCAGATTGCTGTGAGGAAAAAAAAAATGCCTATTTGATGTAGTTCTTGCATGACTTTCTGCCAAGAAGCAATTTTTCTAAAAATAAGAGTAGGTTTTTTTTCTCCTTATGAATTTGAACTGATATTCTCCATAAAAAAAAAAAAAGGCAGTTTTGTTAAGAAAAGTTACTGCAGAAGACCCTTTGTTCAAAAGGAGTTTTGAAGGTTGCCAGTGTAGTTAGCCAGGTCAACTCAGAGACCCACAGTGAAGTAAATCTCTTTCTAATTCATTGCCCTGTTCAAATATGCCTCTGAAGACGAAAGGCTTTAGGGATGGCTTCATGAATGGAATAATTACCAAAGAAAATAATTTAAAGCAATCCTGAAAGCAGTGGGAGCTGGCCAGTTCATCACTGGCCCACGATCTTTTCTATGAGAGAGAACTTGTTGACAATTTAAAAATTATTTTCTTAGACTAGGCTATTCAATAAACAAAAAATGTAATGAAAGTGGACAAATTGCTAGTGGCCAAACTTCAGGCTCACCTGATGACTGATCAGCATCCTAGCCCCAAGTTATAGCCCGTTCCACGCACAGAAGTGTTGAATGTTAGATTCAGTTAGGTTCAGACTGGCACATTTATAAGAATCATGAAACTGAGCTACTTACCTCAATACAGTTGAAATGGACTGATGCTGAAAGCATTCTAGGACTTGATATTATTAGTCTGGCCAACTTCAAAAGTACTGGAGAAAGAAAAAAATATTTTCTGCTGCTCTTTAATCTTGTCCCTTTATGTTTCTGGCATCTTCTTTTCCCCCTTTGTGGCAGAAGTACTGAATGTTGATGACAAGATGAATGAGATGAATTTGTCATTCACAGATAATTAAAGCAGGTTGCAATTACCTGGCCAACATTACTGGAAGCAGCTTAAAGAGAACTCGTTTGGAATAGAGTTTCTTTTCAGTATCCAAAACAACATGGAGGTGCTGTATATATATATTAATTTGCATGTCTCTCTCATAAGAAGACCTCCTTAGAGACTGCATCTTACTGCAATAATTGCAAATGCTAATCTTAAATTAAATTCAAGAATTTGTTGAATGACTGCATTCCATAGGGGTTGCGCATCATGTTGAAATTTTCACCTTTGTCTTTCCCTAAAGCCACACAATCAAGCACTTCAGAGAATGTGCAAAGTGAAAATGTTTAGATGTAGTATTCTTTGGAACTTTTTTCAATGAATAATTTTTTGACATCATAATACCATCTGTAAGTAAACAATGTCCTGATAGAACTGCATAGTTAAATCACATTATACACATTATGTTAATTAATTGTTTCCACAACTGTATTTGTTACACTTACTCCAAATTTTAATAGATTGAGGTAAGGTTGATTTCTCAAGCAAAGTACTAGTTATAACTACAATCCAGCACCAGAGCTTTTTCAGCAAATAACAAATAACATTTTTATCATGCTGACGGTCACAAAAATAGCATGGAACAAAAGAAGGTATTAAAACCTTTTCCCCATCCTTAGATAGCTCTGTAAGTCACCTATAGGCTAAGATTCATAACGTATTTTTTATCCTTAGCAGGCAAGGAATAAGATAATTGGTTTGTCTGACTGTGTATCTGTTTCAAAAGCATCAAAACAATATATGCAATAGAATCTGAGGGGAAAAAAAATCACACTGTAAAATGATAGATGATAATATGCCCACCAGGTAAACTTTTTATATGACAGGGTTAGAGATCAAGGTTACAGCCAATAATGTATTGCAGAAGACTGTAATTGTCTGGAATATTTTCTGATTATGTTCTTATTTCTGAGATAGTATTTTGATGTACTGCAGCTCGTCTTAGGCTCTACTAGGTATTAATAGAAACATGTCCTTTAGTATAAGTAATCTGTTCCACATAGGGAGAATATATTGTTCAAAATAAGAAGACATGTTTCATTTTATAATTGGTCGAAAACTCTTGAGAAATAGTTGTTCATTCTGAAAGGTACTGTAGTGAATAAATTGCCTCTTCTGCTTCAAAAATCTACGAAGTCTTATCTTTTTGATTCAAGGTTTTCCTCAAAAAATAGAGAGACTAGGAGAGAAGAAAATTCTGTTCCTATCTTTTAAGTAGTAAGCAAAATATTAAAGGAAATTACTTCAAAGATCTAATACTGTGGATTTTGTTTTGGTTTATTTTGGCAGTGAACCTATTAATGCCTATTCTTTAGCCTCATGCTTTTTTTTTCCCCCCCTTTTTTTTTTCTGGAGTTGAATAAAAATAAATTCCCTCTGAACTAAATCCTAGCAAATCTAATCAAAGGCAGCCACTTCACTAAGGGGAAGCAGGGGGTGGGGAGGAACTAAATTACAACTTTCTAAGAGATCCTAAAAAGCAAAATGGAAAAAAGCCATAGTCAATATAATAAATCATAACATCATAGAGAGCTTATTTGGAGGGAGTTAAGGAGTGTTGATTAAGGAGGTGTTGGTGTTAAGGTTGTAATCAGGCAGCCATTTCAAGCCGTACTTTCACAGCCTGCTAACATGCAGGAATAACATTTATTTTGTGAACAGTTCTGCAACTGATGTCAGAGACAGATGAGAAAGGGACTTTTTTCCCTCTTATTTCAGCTGTAGAACAAAACCATGTAGAATAAATGCTTTATGAGTTATAAAATAAGATGTGGTTTATGATTTTTCTCCCCGTTTCTCCAGGATGAAAGCTACCTTTTCCAAATATGCAAATTAACATCTGTATAATCAGAACCTCGAAAAAGTAAAACGGACTCTTTACATGCTCGTTTCAATATCTATGTGTGTACATATGCATGTGAATATGAAAGACTAACATACTGCTGGGTGGGAAATCTGTAACTAAAGGTCTTATTCTTCCCTCACATTGTGTAAATTGAAAATAATTGTGCTGAATTCAGTAGACCCAGGTTTATTGTAAAAATGCTGTCTCAGAGAAAAGAATCAAAATGCACTTATACCTTAGACTGTTGCATGCCTAGTGTTTAAACTGCTGGAAAAAAATATCTGATTTTCTTACTACTTTGCATAGCTTAAATAATGTATATTCACAAGCCATAAGAAAACATATAGAATAACACTCCCATGTACACCTGTATAGGAACATCATGATGGAATAGTCTCAGTGTTCCTCTAGCAAACTTGTGGGTTTATGTGCAAATCCAAGTCCAATATATTGTAGATCACTGCTTGAATTAGGTATATGCCAAATATGCTCTGTTAATGGAACTCATTCTTATCTCCAATTTTTATAGGAGTTACTAAGAATGTATTGGTAATAGCACCACTGCTGTTGCCATGAAGGTCTAAGGATATGTGAGACAGAGTTTCAGGGGAAAGATGGTATATTTCATTAGGTCAGCTAATACAGATACAAAAAAGAATAAACTTTAGGCAGGAAAATCATATGTACATATAAAATTTATAAAATGTTCAAGCATAATGACTTAATATTAATAATTTAAGCATTACCGCATACTAAAATGCATTGTGCTGAGTTAAGTATTGAATTGGAAGGGTTCTGACTCAACCTTCAGTAAAGCTGGATGATTTGAAATGACTATTTACTATATCTTGTCTTCAAACAAGTTTTGTTAGCAATATGATTATGTATAAAGAATCCAGAAATCATGCATATTCCTGATTTAACTTTGTTCTAAATAAAGCAGCCAGGAAAGCAGTGGGATGATAAAAAGCTCTAACTGAGGCAAATATGGCTGAAGAAGAGTAACCAGATGTAGGTAAAAGCCTGAGGAATCCGAAGGTTTCCATGGCAGTATCCATGTTCTATGTTCTTTTTGTATAGCTCTGCTTTAGCATCTCGTTTAAAAGACGAAAATGGAAAGATGAAGATGGAAAACTGGAACAAGAAAAGTCACTTTCTAGTCTAATCATATTCCAGATAAGCCTACTAAAGATTTTTTTCTTAATAAAATACGAGATCTCAAAGAATAAAGATTCAATAGCATATATCTATTCCAAAGTAGGGAAATATAACAAAAAAAAAAATCAACAGCTATGATCTAGAAAGAGCAAATGTAAGCAAACGCTCAAGGAGAAATAAGATACTCTTCAACTTTATGACTCAAAGCCCTGGTGAATTAAGATGCAAGTGTAGCAGATATGAAAGTTTTAATGAAAAAAAAAAAGGATTAAAAAATCACTGTAAAAGTGCATTACTGAGCCTTCTAAGAATAATTAATATTCTGAAGAATGTGGATCAGGTATTTCAGATGTTATTTAACCAGATAAGGTAAAATGAGACAGTCTCACTAGCACATTATATACTTCAAAATAAGAAAATATAACATTGTTGAAGAATCGCTCAGTTGAGCAATAGGTTAGATGTGGTACTTAGGGACATGGTTTAGTGGGGAATAGGTGGTGGGAGGACAGTTGGACTAGATGATCCTTGAGGTCTCTTCCAACCTTAATGATTCTATGATTCTATGATTCTATGAATAGTTAGACCTTGGACATTTTCAGCTGTGATTGTGATATAGCCTAAAGGAGATACGACATTGTTTACTAAAGGAAACAATTCACAAAAAATTCAAAGTGGCTATCAACTCACCCACATGGCAATGGCAAACATTTTGGAAGAAATGATAACAATATTTTTTCGCTGTTCCTTTTTCTTCATTTAGTACATGGGTGGCAGCAAATTAAAGAGGTCCAAGTATATGAAGAGAAATTTGTTGCTGTTTATGAGAATACTTTTGAATTCATAAGTGCCCATAAATTGGCAGTATAAATCTAACACCAATTAAAAAAACCCAACAAAATGTCTCCACCCTTCCATTTTCTTTACATGTGTAAGAAACAACTTCCACCCTTTCATTTCCCTTACATGTGAAAGAAACAAAGCTTTTTCACCCCGATCAATACCACTAAAGCTATGCAGCCTCTAACTGAAGCTGCCTGATACCTGGCCAGTCTGAAACAAGACTTAGTTTGGGTCTATTTTTGTCTTCTTATGTGAGCAGGGTATGGCTTATGTTTGGGAGTCCTGGATAGCACCAGAATACATTCTGTAAACAAACAAATTGAAATGCCCCTTTAAAAATGTTTCAATTAAAACTAGTTAGAAAAATTGTATGTATGAAACTTAAAATGCTAATGTCTACAAATTCAAGAGGATCAGACATATTAGAAAAAAAAGGTCTTATCTTTCCTAAACTCCCCCATACTTACTTAAAAATTCACTTAAAAGGCAATTTTCAAAGTACTTTCCAGGAAATGGAATTACTGCAAGGCACAGAAAATGCTTTCTATGCAGATACCTTCCAACTTGGCTCAGATCATCCAGACAACTGAGAGTCGGTGATCAGAACAGAACACATGCTTGTGCTGTCAGTGACTCCTCAGATCAAGGCCACTTGTTAGCAAATTACTTTCTACATAACCATACCATGATTGCACATTTCCCCATCCCTAAACCAAATTGCAGCAATGTTTACCTAACATATACTAATGATTCTTGGCACCTTTATATGCAGTCCAGTTGGGAAAAAGTCCTTTGTTCTCTTCAGGGGAAGTTCATGCCCATGTGGAAATCTACTTGAGGACTTCTTAAAGCACACTGTCTTTTATGGGTCTATTATGCAAATGTGTAAGTAGACCTCAGTTCAGAAAAATGAGAGTGCAGGTTGAGCCACTGTATTGTCAAACACGTAACTGTTTTTCCTACAAACACTGAGCCTAGAACTTAGCTACACAGGATCTGCACTGAGGGGATATTTGAATTGTAAAGACTAACATGGTGATGAAGCAATATGTGTTAAAATTGGGTTACATGTTCACTGCCTTTTGCACAGAAGATGCTGAAACATCGTGACAGTTCTGAAAGTATGAAGACTGCAGTATAGCTGATCAGAGTGATACAACTCTCCACCTTCCAGATTTATCATGGAGAGAATAGAATCTCGAATTTTTAGGCTCCAGGACTGTGCCCTAGGGGCTTTAAAGTTGCTTTCTGTTTCTGTATTGTGCAGCACAGTAATGCAGTATTGACAACAGCAATGACTTGGTTGAAGGTCTATTAACTATCACTCTCCTAAGTATTAAAAAGCATGAGTCCGTACATACATAATTCCTGAAGCTGGGTAATCAACAATAAATTGAATAATATTTAATTTCTTTTCATCTTTTTTTCATTCAGCATTCACATCTTCAACTTTTATTCCCCTGAATGATGAAGGTTGGAATTTTTTTCTTAATGTAATTGAGGACACTACAATCAAAGTGCTGATAATTGTATATAATTACATGTTGGAGCCAAACTGCGAAGAGAAGGTTAAGCACTTCAAGAGGAGAAGAAGAAATGTGAGACCGGCAATTTCTCTTTCTCATCCCACTCTTAGTACTGTTGGAGGGCCAGAAAAGGCCGTTTTGGTGTGTTCCAAAACCAGAAGTTAACACCATTCTAAAAGATTGAACGTAAAGATTCAAAATCATGGACTTATCCTTTCTCACACTGTGAAGACAGAAGCACTAAAGGGAATAGCAGCACTGACCATAAAGCCTCCAGTGTGAGGCAGAGATTTGTGCCACTGTTTAACCCACAGTATTTAATATGTGGACATGTGTTCTGCACTGCTCAATTACAGTAGCTCCACATATTTTCATGGTTTGATGCCTCAGAATAGAGTATCTTTAAAAGGACTTCCTGAGCATGGCTAATTTCTTGCTGAATCAGCCAGACTGGTGGAGACTCAATTTTTACAGCTGTCTCAGCCTTTCATTCTAGAAAAGCTTCAAAATACTTAGCAGTGAATCAAACTCTATGGTAACTCATTGGCAGGTTTTTGCTGAAATGATAGTGTCGCTACAGCAGTAATTCTCATTTCCACAGCAAAATTGTGTTTTTCAAAGATGGTATTGGAGAGGATTCATTTCGTCAATTTATATTTTCATCCATAAGACCTTCTATCTTTTGAAACCTAGCATATTTTAAAAGACAATTACAATGTTAAAATGCATCATTTTTATTTCTCAGCAATGCCAAAACAAAAAGTAATAATTTCTACTTATTTGGGATCAAACTGCAATTCTATTTTGTTTTTATTTTTTCCTTAATTTGGTCCTGAGCACAAGCTAAAAATTCTGCATGTCAGTTTGAAAGTGTAGAGCCTTACAATTAAAAAAAAAAGAATTAAAAAAATCAATTATTTACTGTGTAACAGTATGTTACTTTTACTTAATACGCTTCTCAGTAGAAGAGAACTTCTGAGTTGCTCATGCTGCATAGCTTTCATTCACACAACCTTTTAGTGAGAATCATTATATAAATAAGTAAATATAGTATTTATACCTTCAACCCTGACAAAGCATTGCAGAAGCAGAAGCAAAGCAAATACTCATCTCTGAAATATATGGAAAGATTTCATATGCTTAAATTCTCAGCTGCATCTTTTAGGTAAGTTTTTAAAAAATATCTAATCAGAATGATAAACTCAAACAATAATGGGCTGCTGAAGATATTTTGAATCTGAACTTTGTAACCATGGATTTTTTTCATAAATCTCTTGGAAGAGGTGGAAGTGTTGCCTACTATAAAAGCATAACAGAAATCTGTTTTCTGCTTGAATTAGTATCTTATGAAAGCACAGTCATCTCCTGACGAATTTGTATGGACTCATTTCAGAACATGAATCTTAGCTGTATCTCAGGAGATTAAAAAGGTAGAAAAATTGACTTGGTATAAGAAGAATCCAGCAGCAATCTGAACGGCCACCCCTTCTAGGGTGCAGGAAGAAAAGGTCACCTTTATGTACATTGTTAATTACCTTTTGGGGCCAAATTTTTAAACAAGTGAATTTGTTCATTTCATTTGATCATATGACCACTTCCACATCCCTTCTAATCTGTCATCTTTATCATAATATTTGCCTTTATTTATGCTCTGGTAATAGTAATTAAATAGATAGCAAAATGTGTCACTAACTCACGACTGCTTAATTTATCTTTATCTGTGTGTTGTAATCACAGAATGGTGTCTCAGAAAAACACCAAAGTAAACATAAACTCTTAATCCTTTAAGTTTCAGAATGATGGTAGTTGTATGCCTTTCTGTACCATGCATTTACTCTATCTTTTATTACGAATTGTGGACATACAATATCATGCAGGAACCGGGCTGAGCATGTGATGATTCAGATTAATATTATAAAGAATTTCCTGAACTGTCAGAGAATTTTTAAAAATTTTGAAACATACACATTTGGGAACAACATGTAAAACCCAGGCTTCCATTTCTATTCTTGTAATTTCAGCACCTCTATAGTAGCTATCACCTCTAATTACGAGGGAAGTCCCACTAGTCGTGCATTTAGATATCAGAGTGATTCCTGTGGCAGCAGCTTGAACGCAATTAGTAACTGACTGTTACAAACTAGGCTCTTTTTCACCAGTAGATGAAAGTCAACTGTACAAATGAGAGCAAAACCCAAAATGCTTATAAACAGCAACCTTAAATGCCTGTGCATAGGCATATGCTGCTGTTAACTTCCTGAAAAATACCTTTTTGGATGTGAGCATAGGTGTCTATTTTTAAGACAATGGTTTTCTAAGTGTCTATTACCCTTTGCTTGTTTTCCCAGGACTGTGTAAGCATATACATGGCTCTGAACAATTAACGATGTGATATTTATATTCCAGGTTTATCTCCTCTCACTATTTCTAGAAAGTGCATTAGATAATTTTTGTTGCCAGCATTGTAATGACCCTCAGTAGTTTCGAGACTCTTTTAGGGTGTTAATATTTCATACGCAATCACACTCTGTGAGCTGTAAAAATTTTTATAAGTGTGTATAGAGCAACAGAACATGCTTCACATTTGATTTGAGTCATTATACTGATGGCCCTAACCAGAAAACATCCAATGTGAATGAATCGTTCTTTTACCTTCCAGATGCTTGATTCAGCCCCCCAAAGCTTAAATCGGGAGTACCCTCCACTCCGTAAGTGCTCTCGTGCCCATACACTTCAGGTGCTTATGCACCATCTCTAATTTTTTGGAGGTTTTGTTTGTTTGTTTGTTTGTTCACTAAGTTGATGACCACTTATGTGATTATATATTTTATTGAACTGGGACTGCAGAGATCAAAGTTAAAAATAAATGAGCACTACTGAATGTGGATAAGTGCACATATCTACTGAATTGTTTAAATAATTTAGATTAATCTTTCAAAAAGCAGGATCCACACCTGAGAAAGGCACCTGTGGATTTTAGAAACCAGGTCTTACAGCTGATTACAGTATTCTGAAGAATAGCTTCTTCAACAGCTTTATGCCTATAAGGTGTGCAAAGCAGCGTATTATTTCTACTGAATGGGCAATAAGAGCTTTATACTAAGGAAGTTAAACATCTCTCAGAAATGAAAGGATAGTATTCATAACTTTCATTTTAGCTTGTTGTAAAAAAGCTCATGAAACTGAATGATCAGCAAGAACTTTGAGATAAGTTTGTCTGTTTTTATTTGCTTGCAGTATGCAAGACCGTTAAAATATTCTTTTATCTAAAGTATAATTAGGAGACAACTACACTGTGAACAGCTAAATCATCTAACTGCTTCAGAAAAAAAAGAGCTAATCTTCAATTTCATTCAGAAAGCTTTTGAATGAAGAAATTGAGGGCTATAATTTTATTCCTAAAAGAAAGATTTTCCTTCTAGGATAAGCTACATAAAACTTTGACTCGCACAATTGTGTTGTACATAAATTGTATTTAATAAAAAGGAGATCAATATTTTTCATAGAAATTTTCACATTTAAATTTACTTCTTTTCCTCTGAACATTTAAGGGCCAGTTTTCTTCCTTTCATAATTCTTTTCTCTGATACCTTTAGGTCTCAATTAGTGATATTCTTAGTGTTTGTGCATCTGGCTCACAAGATAAATGCCTTTCTACAAAAAGCACCACACCTATTACTTCACAGAGAAATTCTGATAATTCTACATTATTAAGACTCATAAGTAGATCAATAAAGAGAAATGAATAAATTCAAATGCATTATGTCACAAGAAAAACACATTATGCTTCTGACAACTGCTGACTTATGGAGGTGGAAAAGATGAAATGAACTGCTATTAAATTAAAAGAAAATTCTGGTCAAATCCACTCATTTTATAGAAAAAAAAATAATCAATTTAGTAACAAGACTGTTTTGATAATCAGCATAAGATGATCTGAATGTTATAATTCCTGTTGAATTACTAATACTGGTCCTATGATCTTAATTGATAATCTTATTTATTCTGAGGATCAAACTAAATTTAAAAAACAGTGGAATTTATTCACAAAGGTTCATGAGGTACCCATTTATCTTCTTAGTACAGGGATAGGCATAGCATTTAAGAAATATCAAAGGTAAAAATATATTTTGTTCAGAAGCATATAAAACAAATAAGATAATTTTTAATTGTTCTGTTTACTATAGTGTCATTGTATAAGTCTATTGACCTTTCTGATAACGTCCAAGTTCTCAACAAATTGAGAAACATGGCAGTGGCTAAATATGAGCTTACAGACCTAATTATAAATGCCGGTTAAAAAATGAGATAATCTTGCTTCCTTTTCATCTTCAAATCTCAGACCTTGTCCATTTATTAATTTTTTATCTCAAATACATAGAAATATGTCTGTTCTTGAGACTTTTTGTGTGCATAGAAAAATCATTAATAACTGCCATTTTTTTCTTTGTGAAGTGTTTAAGAACTCTGAGTTTAATAAGTATGTATTTCTTTATTCTGCTTCATTGTATTTATCAAGTGACATGGTTAAGCTTTTGACATCTATATAACAGTTACAAATTTTGAATACATATTGAAATAAACAGGTGGGATTTGTGGGCGAATCAGACTCTCATTCCTGTAGGTGCTGTGGTGAGGAGAATCATAGCTGTGATAAGACTTAAGCAATACAGACTTCTAATGATTTGGATATCCTCTTATCCAAAATATGTGACATGAACTTAGATTTTTTTGGATTGAAATTTGAATGGACTGTAGCTAGGAACCTATGCACGGTTTGAAGTGAAAAGTAGTATCATATATTGGACTAATGGACATTTTTAATTTTTCAAGAAGAAAATACAGTATGAATAATAGATACATGGTTTGAATATGGCTGAGATATGTTCTGTGCCCAGCATATGCCCTCTGACTTATTCAGGGGTGTTTTTGGCCCATGAGATGAAAGGGACTGGTCATCTCTCTCAAAGAATCTCCCCCTCCTTTTACAGGTAGATTTGTCTAAGGCATATTTGTAATTGAGTCAACATGTTGCCATATCATGCTAAACTCTGTGTCACTGACTTTGATTTGTGTGGGGAGCATTTATGTTGTATTAGCAGAAATCAATGTTAGTGGTTTGTTGTCTGACATGAATAGAACCTTAAAAAAATTACTTAAAAGCCACTATAAACCACAGTTGCAGTTTTGAGCAAACAAATAATATGAGATGTGCCTCCTTGTCACCTTCTCTTCTTCTCCTCTGTTCAGACAAAGGTTGTTATTGCTTTTTTCATTGTTAAGCTTTTTCATAAAAGTAACACTTTGTCCTTACAGAACAGTGACTTTTCTATTGAACTTCTTTATTTACCCTTTTCTTTCAGATATGACCTAGAGAAGATAAGGAAACAATATGAAGGATTCATACTGCTATACCTCCTACGCTCAATATAACTTCTCTCAATAAAGAGAGAAAAACAGGATAAATAAATAATAAAATAATCCTAATTGTTTTCCAGTTTCATCATATCTAACCATTAGTATATAGCCACATTTTGTCTTAGAAAGTGGAGATATGTTCCATGACTTTTTTCTTAATTCTAAAGAATAGTTCTCCGTGATGTTTGAATGGTATACATGATCAGATGTGACAGAAACATACAATGTTTCTTCCTGTGCTTGACACAAGAAAACTCTAATTAGCTGAATATTTAATAACCACATACTGCTTTCCATACACATATTCAAATTTTGTCTACATCTTTTGAATCCCAAATCCTCTAGAACACATTTGATTAATCTGAAACTCTGCATAGCTGATTGTTTTTTTTAAAATCTACATCCTGAAGTATTGATACAAGCTAGTCTTACTTGCATTTGTAATACTGCAGTTAAAATTCTGCTAGATAGATGATTCTACTGACAACAAATGTGCTATAGAATTTTGGTATGAGAATAATGCAGATTTAGAAAAGTAAGCCATACATGCACCATTTTCATATTTTTTTTAGTTTACTTATTCATTCAACACATACATTTCAGTAAGGACAATTGTGTCACAGCAGGTTTTTTGGCTTAGACAATTTATTCTAGAAAATATTTGTACTTTTATACCTCCAATCAATTCCCATTAAGTAAATGAAAAGTCACATTCATTCATAAAAAGTTAATTGATTTTTTGAGTCAAATTCTCCTCTTTAAAAAAACATGCATATTAACACTATAGACACTATTGAAATTAATAATTTCAATGTGAGCTGAAAACATAACAAAGGGAAAAATTTTCTCCAGAAATGTAGAACATGTTGATTTTTTTCTTTTTTTTTTTTTTTTCTTTTTCTTCCCTGCAGATCTGTAAAAGTTTGTTTAGGACTTCTGTCTTTCACTCTGAACAAAGATATGTGACTATAGCAAACTTATAAGCACTGGTTACTGTCACAATAAAGAATTTGACAACAAAGCCAGGCTATGTGTACCATTCCGGATTATTGACCTTTTGATACCGTATAAAGGACTGGCCCTTCCCCTCCCCCCCCCCCCCCATCCCTTCCCTTTCTC
>VWZZ01005027.1:2148020-2224586 GCA_013399095.1 Psophia crepitans
CCCTTTTTTTTTAAATAATTTCAGCATTGTGGAGAATTGTGAAATACCTCCCTCTTCTGCACTGCAAGATGTAATTTTACTGGTCATTTTTTTAAAAGTTCAAAATACTTTTGAGCACTGACGCTCTTAGCATCTGTAGAAATTGCTGCCGGACACAAAAGTCCATTCAGGAAAAACTCTCTTCTACACAAAACAGAGTTGCTGTCTTCTGCAAAGGCTTGACTCAGCTGTGTCCTATACTTTAATAGGAACATGAGACTTAAGGATGCTTTCTTGGTTGGAACTTTTTCTGCCACATTTTTAACAGGGATTAAGCTCCATTCTCAGGAAAACATCAGTCCTGTGTTACGATATAGCTCCACATAAACTGATTTTTTTATGAATCCCTGCATATTCTTTAAAGTACACCCAAAGTTCAATCTAATCTAGATGGCATCATCAAATTTTTATACCATTACTATAATTACATTTGCACACACAACTCAATTACCAAAGATATGGATCGTTACCTGCGCAATTTGATTATGAAATTTAAATCAATATATTTGATATAATTACAGTTAAGGTTACAGTACATTTTGTCACAAACCACATTATACATTACTGTCTTGTTTTATGCATTTTAATAATTCACTTTAATCCAGTATACTTCAATAAAAAGGGATATTTTTCTTCTGGAGTAATTTCACTAAATGGGAGGAGATGGGAAAATATATTGTACATTAGCAAGTAAAGCTAAACAAATTATCTGTCCTGCATTTTGTTTTAATAATGTACATGCACATAGCTGCATTTTGGTAACAAATAAATATCATTGCTGTGCTGGTTTATTCTGTGTTCGTGGAAGCTGATCCATAGGAGGAAATTTATAGAAGGAGACATGTGCAAAGTTAAAGCCAAATTGGGTGTTAACACAGACCATGTGCTTTAATATGCTTGTCCAGGTGCCAATGAGTGTCGGATTTGATTCAAAGCTTAAATTTGGACAGTTCTGAACTAGCAAATGTGTGATAGTGAGTAATTCATGTATGCACACTAATTCATGCATGCACATAAAGTGTCTCTAAAATATAGTCATTTTGGAGGAGACGCAGCAGGGAATTTGTTTAGAAAATACAAACATACATTTCTAAAACAGATTAAAACGAGAAGCAATTTAAGAATACTCAGATTTCATAGTGATGAAAATTTTCAGTTAAGATATTCCTATGCAATTTAATTAAAATTAGGGTGTAATTTGGCTCAAAATGTTTCCATACCTGTGCTGGGACAAAGCTAACTGTACAGCACCATAAGCCTTTTGTATTTTGAGATTTATTTTGTGATCTGGCATAGTTTTACTCAAAGTGAAATGGTTAGTCACTTGCTTCAAAAGAAAACGTTAAACATGTGTTTCATCTTGAACTTCATCTTGAATACCAAGGTGTTTTCTGTAGCTATAAGCTTCTATGTCCTTTACAGATTAAATGATTAACAATAATTTAAGACTTTATTGTTAATAAATGTAATTAAAAACCACAATAGTAATGTTATGCTAGGTCATTAATTGTAATATACCTCTCTGTGATTGTAGATTGTGACAAATGTTTTATTACAACCTCTTGATACTCCCTGAAAACTATCCTTGAAATATTAATTTATTTTATTTTTTAATTGGCTGATGAAATAAAAAATGGCTTTGGTGTCTTATCCAGTGTAACAGGCAACTGGTAAATTGAGCAATGAAAGGTCAGATTTTCAAAAAAGTATTTGAAAGTTTTTATAGTTCCTTAGTTATTTTAGCTCAGCAAAGTTAATATGGTCCCAGATTTGGATGAAGAACCATAATGACTTAGAAACACTGTTAAACTGTATAATAATGTAAAAGACACATGAGGGGTAAGTCCCATATATTTAATTTTTTTCCCTCAGTAACTTGATCCAATTAAGAATTCTCTTCAAGGTGAAAGACATTGAAAATTTTGCTTTAATTTAGAATTAATTTATATCTGTCCATGCAGTCAACAAGTTTGATTTCTTTATTAGGTTCTTGGCCAAGCCTGGAATGAGGATTTTTCCCTTCTCCAGAAATCAACAAGTTCTTCCACATAAGTCTTAAATCACTACAATTATGAGACGTTACCCTGAACCCAGGATTACCCCTAGTTTTCATATCCTGATCTTTTTTTTCCCCCTCCCTAAGGTCTTGATGTTGTGATTTTTTTCCTACTGATTTTGGCTTTTAGGATTAAGTATAGAATGAGGATACATTTCTACATCCCAGTGATGTTTATGCAATGAAAAGGGCAGTAAGTGACTGTACAGGAGAAACAATTCTTGCTTTTCTTTGCAGCCTCATTAGCTTGCTGTATACTAGTAAAAAGAGAGAGAATGGGTATTTTTTAGGTTTTTATCATGAACAGATACTATGTTCTGCTATTTATTATTTAAATCACATTTCAGAATCCACAATGCAAGTTAATAAGCTACTCTATAGCTTATTATAGAGAAACTATATTTTTCCTCAAATTTATTAACATACTTTCAAATTGAGACCTGCAGAAATGTACTCTACATTTGTGCCTGTAATATCTGATATCTAAGCAGGGATAAAATATAGTCTTATTCCTGGGAATGGATTTTCTTGTCTTTATTGAAAGACGGTTTAACAACACAAATTAAGTGAATTTTTAAAAGACCTGTCATAATTCCATTTTTTTATATAACTATTTAGTAAACATGAAGTAGAAAGAATGACTGAAACCTATTTTACAATCTTTTTAAGTGGGAATATTGAAGACAGGAAAAAAATCAATTTTTCCAGCTTATCAGCTCATGTCCATGTATTAATTCTTCAGGGTTTACTCTTTTATCTGTGATCTATGTCCCATTAGCATCAGAGATCATGGTACACCAAAGAATGGTTCTATTGTTATCTCAGGTTGTATCTTAGTGAGTCTTGAGCTGTTCAGTCATGACATTGACCCTCAAGGTCTTTTAATGAAAAAACATACATTCCTAGAGTTACAGCTACCTGTGGCTAAAATTGGATTGCTATGCTCTAGCCAAGCCTACCTCCTACCTGAACAATATAAATTGTGACAAGTATTTTTCTAGCTGAGAAATAGCTGCCTTATTGGGAGCATTGACAGTATGTGCTACATGAAATGTATGAGAAGACATCCATTGGGATGAAAATCGTCTTGTTCAGCAGAGATTAAGAGAGAGTTTTGTTGATTTCTTTATCATTTCAGGATGTTGCCTAACTTTTTACTTTGATAAAAAGGGGAACTTCCTACTCTCTAAGCCATTACATTAAACTAGCTCTCTGAAATGAATGAATAAATTATTCACTGTGATACAGAACAACAATAGAGAAAATATGCCAGCTCTGTCCTGCAAAGGGTAAAAATAGTCCTGCCATATTATTCAATCTGGGGGGCTCTAGAAGTTAAACCAAACCAGTGTTTCCCTATTAAAAAGCAGGAGTTCCTATAGACTTAATTATAAAGCCCGATCCCACAGCTTAAAATGGTATCTTGTGTGGTACTATTTTCAGAAATAATTCTTCTGAATAGATTCTGAAAGAAGTCTGCAGCATTTAGGATAGACCTTGAGCTGACGTTTCTCCCTGGTAATCCCCAATTATCCTTAGTAAAAGCTGACCTGGGCTTTCCTGGTCATGCGAATCCAGAAACAGGGCAGTCATTATACACACCATCCAGATTTTTCCTAGATTAGAGGAGCATATCCATTGCTTTAAAAAACATATGAACAGGCTGATTCTAATTACAGACACTTTAATGAGATACAAAACCAGGAGACCACATTGTACTCTCAGTATTTACAGAGAAATCACCTTGCTATGCACAGTGAACACTTGATATTCTTAGGTATCTATGCTGAACAACTTAGAACAAAGTTGGCTTTATGTCCCTCCAGCCACTCAAAAAAATTATTTTGGTCTGTTAAATTGTTCAGGCAGCCCACAGGCCTCAGATCCATTAGAGCCACTGAGCTGAGGAAAGCAGGAGGCCATGGAAGGCTGGCCATAGACAGATGTTTGCTCTGCAAGCAGCTGTTGTGGCTTAAGGTGTCACTGCCAATAACTATTGATCGATGTCCTTCTGTGGAAGCTTACCGCTCTCACTATTGTATGGTGGAACCAGTTTCAAAAACAACTGTGCTATTTAAACAGTTTAAATAGATGGTCTGAGTTAACAGGACTGATTTTGCTGTAAACATATGTGGGAGTGTTCACAAAAATGACTTTGCCAATGAATTCTGCCAACATCCAGTTGTTGGGTGGTAGTGAGCAATAGGTGGTCAGTGGGGAAGGTGTAATATCTCAAACCAGCATGCCCAGATCAAGAAGAGGATATCAGGCTACAGGCAAAGATCGCACTAACATCATTCAGCTGAGGCCTTTTCAGTGTCAGGCTTCAACAGGTAGATCCATTGTGCTGAAGTGTCTTATACCAGAGTTTTGATTGTACAAAGTTTGGCCATTATCCATTTCCAAACACATGAAACAACTATGTCATCATTCCATCCACATGCAGCTGACTTTATTGTCTAACTTTTAATGACTTCACTGTTTTAAGTGTTTCACAAACTAACAAAGGTAAAAGAGTGATTTTTTTAAATGTTTTTTTAAGAAAAGAAGAAGGGAAGTCTCAGGATATCTGCTTCAATTTAATATAAATGCTGTGACTCTCTTTCTTAGCTGCTGGAAGGGTTTTAAAACAGTCTTAATAAAAGTGATTTTTCTAATCTGAAATTCCACAGTCACACAAATAGGACACTCAACTTTGTTGAACATTTCTTCTGCATGTAGAGAAATGATAATAGTTTCATGCTTCAAGGGTATGTTTGTCTTGCGTTAAGCTGTCTCCATATATTGATGAATGCTAATCTATTTTTAATAAGACCAATATGGACTCAGTTGATTAAAATAGTGTAGGTAAGAGCTACACAATAATCCAGAAAGCCTGATAACAGTCCTTGTTTAATATCTTGGAATCAACTTTAATTAAAGAAGTATGGTCCAGATCCTCATCTGGTGTAAAGTGACATTATTTTTAATGGAGCTATGCCAATTTCCACTCACTTAATGTCTGATCCTGTGACTGTACCTTGTTTGTTTTTCTTGAGGTTTATTCTCTTTCACTGTAATGAAATGTTTCCTGCTTCATTTCCTGAATAAGAATGTCAGCTGACTGAAAAAAAATTCCTGGACTATGCATGCATTAGCAAGCAGATTTTCCCCAATACACATTGACACTGACTTCAATAGAGATTCATTAGTTTATGACTTGAGAAGATGGTCCTGAGGCTTTCTAATTTTTGATAGGCTTTTAAGGAAAAATCTAAACCTGAATTCTGAGTCTGTGAAACATAATATTTTTTTTTAATGTTTGCATATTTAAGTTGTATCATCACTATTTCTTTATTCATTGTCAAGCTGCAAAAACATGGGGTTTAGCAATCTGCAAAATGGATTAAAAAAATTTTTCAGTAAAATTAAATCAAAAAGTTAATTTTTCAGGTTTTCTGTGGGTATATCTGCTTTACCTTTCAATAACTGTCTGATTTACTGAAAATTTGATTATAGTATAGTACACAAAGCAAAAGGTGTCCTGTTTGGCTGTGTACCCAATCATTTCCCACAGGAAACTATGTTAATAAAATGTGAGACAATGCTGTATGTAAGGGCTGGCTGGTGGAGTAAAGCTTTACCTTATGAAAAATCCAGAAGTCTTGACAGAATTTCATTATTCCACTTATTACAAAGCTTCATTTTGTAGATATTAAAAATTTGCTGTCAGAAAGTAGAGAGGTTATGGGAATCAAATTTTTATCAGATTTTGTCTATTTATCAAAGCTGGTCATGTTGTGTTTCAAATGAACACAGGATCCTAACGACAACTATTTCTTTTTAAATTCTCTGTCCATGGTTGGCTATTGAAGCAACAGCTTTTCAAACTGTATAAATCACTAATTTCAATAAGAAACAGTGCATACTGAATTAAATACAGGTTCTGGTAGCATTATTTGATTATGGACCTGAGCAAGCAAGCGTGGTCAAGTTTATGGTCAAATAGTAATCAAATTCAAAATCTTTGGAAATGACAGAACCATTGAATTTCAGAGAAAAAGAGAGTTCTCAAATGAAATGTTTACTTTCATAATATAGAAAGCAGTTTCCACGTGACTGAAACATCTGGATGGTCCATCAAGAGGTCTTAGTGAAAACCTCAGCTAACAGGATTTTTCACATAACGTATTAATGTGATCCAGATTCAACTATTAGGATGAAATCTTTGCCCACTGACTTCCCCATTGACTTTGACAGGACAAGAATTTAATCTTTAATGTACTCAGCTTACTCTAAAACCAGATAATAAGACCTTTTTGCTCATCAAGGATGACTAACCTTATGATGCCTAAATATCATAGATGTCTAGCTAGATATTTCCAAAACTATCTCTACAACATTATTAAAAATACTTGGCTGACATCCAAATGCACTTTGTCTATGAGACTATATGAGCCTTCTATAAAAATTTTGCTACACAATATACATAAAATTCTACTTCATTCCCCATTTATATTTTGAGAGTAAAAGAGCATGTTTAAATAGAGAAGAAAATATTTTTTAATGTCTAGAAGAAGTACAAGTGAACTTTGGACTGAAAGTAAAAAACCAAATTTATAAAAATGTTCCCATGATTAATGTTATTGTTATTGCTATTACTGTTACTGTTACTATTACTATTACTGTTACTGTTATTATTACTATTGCTATTTAATTCCAGGAACAATAGATATGTAGAAATCTGTACTGGAAACAAAATTCACCAATAGATAGGAGTGATGCTCTTATTAATAGATTTTTTTCTTTAATTCTAGATGAACTGAGTTTCAATCATCTTTATTATTAGAAAATACTTAGTTTTCACTTTCCATTGTTCTTTAGATCTTTTGTACATCAGTTGAAGTGTAAACTTGAAAAAAAAAAATCAAGGATGAATGTTTGTCTATGCCCTTATACTCCATCAGGAGCTATGGAGTTAGCACCACAATTCTGAGAAAATAAAAAATACAAAATATATCACTTATATGTCAGGTACTGCAGAAGACATTTTAATAGCATCAAATGGAAAAACATCATCAGCTTCTTGAAAGTAGCCATCTACACCTACTATATTGTACTCACTTTTCAGCATTATCAGTTCTAAGTGCCACAACTAGACCTTATATTCTGTGAATGTTAATGAGTATTCTAATCTCGACAGAATGATTTTAGGATCTTTTCTGAAAGCAAATAGAATAGGGTTCTTATAGTTTCAGTTAGCTCCTTATCTTCAGAAATATTTTGGGTTAAACCTGCTAAAATACTTCAGACTTCGCTCTCGTTGCCAGTAAAATTATTTTTTAACTAATCCCATTCTTTTCTTTAACCAGCTCTTTCACATTCTGCTTACCCATCATTGAACACAGGCAACTGCCTCCTTTTCTGTCCTAGTGTTGCAGATAACTCGAAAACTTAGGTCCTTCCCTTCTCTGGGATCACAGGCATTTCCTCGAGGTCTGCTGATCTTTTGTCCTGCTTTGACTACAGCTGTAATGCACCCTCTTAGCGCTCAGAACTGAGAGTGGAAATGGTAAGGAGTTCAGCTCCTCATTCTTTCATAACTTCCAATTCCAAGGAAAAAATTGGGAAACAAGTATGACTAAGAATGCCTTGGTTCTCCTCCTTAAAGCCCTTTTATTTTTTTCTCCTCTCAATATCTGCCTGCAATTAAGCAACTTCTGAAGCCCTTACTGACGTTTTTTCATAGAACTTTTGAGACAAGCAGAGTTCTTTTACTTTTCTGAACATTTTTAGCAGAGAGACTCAAAGTAGTCTCTCTCACTGAAGAAAACAGATCTCTTCATATCGTTATCCACACAAGGCACTTAGAGAAGCTAGGACAAACAGAAAATGGATGGAGCCATTTGCAGAAGAGCACATTAAATTGCTGATAGCGAGTGACATAGTGGTGGTTACTTGGGAAAGTGATGACCATGGCATTTGCAGCTTATGATGGTTATACCAGATTTTGTATAGTTTTTGACTGTTCAGGCCTTCATAACGCATCAGACCTCATTAGGGCAATTTGTCATGTCAATTCCTGTTACAAAAATGGTAGGCACATGGATGGAGCACTGTAATAGCAGCCTTTTTCAGAGATCGTGCTGAACTGTTCTGTGATGTGCCTTGGACTTTATAAATAATTGAAAACAATAAGTGGCAGGAGAGCTAGCAGCAGGAAGCACACAACTCACTGTAGTCTGTGTGTGAGCAGCTCCCCTGAACTAAATAAAATCAATAATCGCCAACCAGCCTTCCTTGGGTACTATAAAAGCTAAAGATCCCATATTGCCTTTTATAAATGAAAACCAAGAAATTGACAGCCGTGACAGCTGCTGAGAGCATGCCACTCACTGCCTGTTCTCAGTGCCTCTTTCCTCTCTCCCTGTCCCCACCAAGAGAAACAACAGATATATTGCAAACACGAATGACTAGTATTGCTACCGCACACAAAGAACTCACTTGTTGCCTCGTAATTGGAAATGAAAAAATGGAAGCACTGCCAGCAAAATGTTGTTAATGAGGCACTCTGTGGGCTCTGATTTCAAAAGCTAAAATTTGCTTAAATCAAAATAATAAGGAAGAATTCTCTAGGATACTACTGAGAATTCAGACAGCTCTTGATGTGTCCCCTCCATCCCCATCTAGTTCTATACATTCACCACCACCCCCAACTGGGGATAATAATAGGAAGGAAATGTACTACCTGACTCAGTGTATTGCTGTGAGATTATTAATCAGTCAATGTTTGTGAAGTGCAATGAAAATGAAATGCTACCCATAAGTGTTAAATATTATCTTTTCACAGACTCATTCTCCCCCTCCAGCCTTTCAACCTACTCTTATTTCTTTCTCTTGCAGTATTACTATACACTTCGGAGTGTATATTTCCATCACACCTAAACAGCACACCAGGATTCCAGGCTGCAGAGTGGGCTTGCTTTCAGGAGGCAAGGTCTGTTCTGTGAAATGTTTACCTGAAAACTTTTACATTCATTTCTTGTAGAGAACCCTGAATAAGCTATTCCTTTGCAAAGTTTTCCTTCCCACTATCCTAAAATTACTCTAAATAATATTTGAGACAGCAGCTAACCTACTTTATGCTGCAGCATTAACTCGTGACTACCGAAGTGCCTGGCTTTGTACTGACATCCATCCCATGCTGACGGACTGATTTTCTGCTGCTGAATAAGCGAGACAAAACCTGCATTCAGTCTGGAACCTTCCTCAGACTTATTGGTGCCCTAGGGCACATGTGGGAAATCTTTGCTTTTTAGAGGCCATTCACTCTCCTTTCATGACGATGAGAGTCTACAATCCCTTCTCTTGAAAAGAGAGAGTCTAAGATCTCCACCTCTTCTCTGTTAGAAAGAGTAGTTTGAAATCCCTATTTTTAAAAGAGACTCTGAGATGCTCCGTGTCTTCCTACCCCTATCCACCATCTCCATTTTCCTCTTCAGGTTCTTCTTTTGTGACTGGAAACTAAAGAGAACTTAGAGACTGAGAACAGGGTCCTCAGCCACTTCTCAGACCACACAGGAGAACATAATTCTGCAAAGTGCTGGATGGACTGAGCCACAGTGGGTGAGAGCAACATGCAGCACAGAGCTGAAGAAAGGCACAGGTTACAAAGGGTACATTGCAAAGCAGGTAGACAGTGCAGAGAGGCAGTAAGAAGGGCTAGGGCCTCATGCAGCTTCCAACCAGCAAATTCCAGAGTCTAGGTTGATTTAAATCACACATGTTGATAGTTCTGAGTTACAGGGAATGTCTTGTGTTAAAAATTGACCATAAGCATTGAAGTAAATTTGTAAGAAGTTCACTATTCCCAAATGTCAGACTCTAACTTGTAGAAACGTTCTGCCCAAAGGTTTTGGAAAGAGATGGTTCATTATGGTAAGAGAAGAGCCTTGAGAAGGCTTGTAAGAGACGCCCCAAAATGCTGTCACACCAGACAGTGTATTTTTCACTTTAAAACAGGCTAAAATTAAAAAAAAAAAAGTCAAATATTGGAAAATAGGTTCATTTTATCTATCGACGTATTTTCTATCTAATTTTAGAAGCATCAAGTATCTAATTTTAAAGGTTCCCCATTCTACCTCCTTTTCAAATTACGCATCCGTAACAGTACATTCTGCTAACCTGAAATGTACATGCTTAACTATTTTAACAGCAAAAAAATACCCCAAACATCTGAGAGAGCAGCTTAATATGTAGCAAATGTTTCTTTTGCCTTCTTCTGTACTATGGTTATGAAGATGTGGTTTTGTTTTAAATGAATAGACCTCACATTCTCACAGCCATCTGCGCTGTGAGTGGCACAAGATCTGTGTTAGTTCCCTATTAGAAAAAAAAAAAAAATTCTGTATAATTAAGGATAGATTAAAAGGACTTCATCGGTCATTATCCCATTTCTCCTTTCTCATTATGTTCTAAAGTATATGGGGGGGGAGGGGGGGGGTTCTTTTTTCTTTCTTTTTTCCCCTAAATCAGCCTTCAAATTGAGACCAAACTAGCATTTTATTTGATGGATCTTCCATGCTTTAGGAAGTGCAGGATATCAGGACTGTTATACCCCTGTGTGATGGACAATGCCAAGATCTGAAAATCTCTCAATGATTGACAAGAGCTGAACTTTAAAGTTCTCAGACCTCATTTGAAGGATGATCTTTTTTGTCAGACTTTTATCTCAGGATGGCAATTTTGGTGGGTGAGGTATTCTATAGTAAGAGATCAGCTCTGGTAAAAGAGCTCAGGTAGTGCCCTTTCAAATGTATCATGTCCAAAGAATACGTGTGCTGATACTACTTCAGCTAAACCTCCTAAATTTGCTCCGTGTTCAGTGACTTCACATCCAGATCAATATCTACACATATCTGCAGAGTATAGGAAACAGACACGACGTACACAAGTACCTAGAAAATGTTAATTACTAGCAACATTTTTATTCTTTCTTCTTTTAGGATTTTTTTTCCTTATAATATGTGCAGCCTCAGACAGGACTTCATAATCACCATTGTAGTCTTATCCTGTCTGCCTCAAAACTTGGTAGATATTGCTGGGTTAAAGTACGAATTCTATTACTCCAGCTAAAGGAGACTATTATATACTTCATAAAAGAGAATCTTTATTCCTCATATACACATATGGTGTGGAAATTAGAGTTTGTCAGAAGATCATATGATTGGTTATTATCTAATGTACTTGTAAAAGAAAATAGTGTCATTTCAGATCCTTGTGAGAGGAATTTTGATTTTAAATTAGAGTATAAACAATATGCTTTACAAGGAAAGTTATTTTGACTTTTATACCTTTGATTTGTTTCCCATTCAAACTCTGAATAGCCACTAATACAGAAGCAGTCTTGGAATGTAAAGAGCTTTGGTGTGAGTTTCCCTCAGATACCACAAACAGTCTGCTAACTTTCAAGAAAGCTGCGTACAGGTGAGGAGGGAATGGCAATTAAGATTAAAAAGCTTTCTTCATTGGTTTCACATCAGTCTTTATTATAATTGTATCATGAAACATTTTGCAGTATCTGTGAGCTAGTACCATGCTGCGTGATAGTCACATCTGCCCAGTAGATGGACTCTTTCAATGAGCATAATAGAAATTACCTGGATACGTGATAAATATATGTAATAGTTTTGAAGGATTTGTAAACTTCTGAGAGTGCCGAGGATGGAAATTCATTGAGAACTAAATAATTCTTGCTGCATAAACTTGTCAGTTGTCAGCCTGGGCAATTATTTAGGAAAGTTACCAGTGGCAGTTTTCAATGGAAGCTGGGGAAGCTGCGAGATCTAACAGAGAAGGGATTAAGCTGTCTGTACTCATCAATTTTCGATATTCCTCCCTGGACATCTGCTATTGGTTGCTGCTTAGGACAGAATATTCCACAAGGTGGACCTTTGGTCTGACGCAGTGTGGTTCTTCTTACATTTTTATGTGCTTGGTAACAGCAAGCTCTGTCACTGTGGAGTTACATAAAACTCCACTGTGGATTTATGTTCATTTAAAAGAGAACTGGGGGGGAAATTTGAGGAAAGATCTTTCTCTCTCAGTCACTCTCTTTTCAGAACATAAGCTCCTGCTATGAAACAGCTAGGCAGCTTCTTCCTCAGAAGAGTTGTGTGCAGCCTCATTTCAGCACAGCATCCAGCACCTGCACGTTTGCTGGTTCCAAAAGTCAGCTTGGAGTAAGTAATGTAATGGCAGTGCTGCAGCCTGAATGACAAAGATAAATGGATATATGCAGTGGTAACATACGTTATTTGCCCCATTAAAGTGAAATAATGTGAAAGCATGGCCACCATAACAAGCAGCAGAGTGAGGAGGTCGTTAAAATGTTGATCAAGGACACAAGTTTGGTTGATATTAGCTGAATTACATCAGCTTACTGATCCCATGTGTTTTCTGCCTAACAACAAAATCAAATTTAACAGCAGAATGCTCAATTTTGAATTTTTTCAGACAACTCCCCACCACAATCCAAGTTACAGGTAGCTAACACCAGCTGCAGCTTCTACTGTAGGTAACAATAACTATGAGAAAGAGTAAGCTGTGCTTTAAAAGCCACTATTCTCTAATAATTAAACATGAATTAAAAAAATAACTAATTTTGAAAATACTCATCTAAATACCTCTAATTAAATCTTTACTGTAAAGGCATTTTAACCAGTTGTGTTATTGATCAATTTAAAGAAAATAGTGGGAAACTTTTGTAAAAAGCAAATGATGAGTTCTGTAAACAAAAAAACTTTCTTCTAGAATTACTACTAGAGAGCAGAAAAACACCATAAAGACCATGTGTCCATTCTAATGAGCTCAAATTTCAAATGTGGGAATACTCACAATGAACTGCTTGCAAACAAGCTAAAGAATTATTTGCAGACATTATTTGGCAAATTTACTGAATAAATTATTTGCTATGAATTATTCACCGAACTCTATTACTTACCCTCATCAGGCATTAAAGCCATCAAAACTTGAGCTTTATTGTTAACCATTATAATTATGAATTATAATTAATTCTTAGCACTGTTGTCAAGAGACAGCAACATGACTGAAAAGTGCCCAACATTCCAAAGGTATCAATGACACAAATAATTCCCTCAATGCAAAACATGGCATTAAAATAGGCTGAAAATGAATCACCATCAATGAGTAAGCAATATAATAATTTGCTACTAAAACAATTAACATTTCAAATGTTAATTCTTCTATTCTCCGTAGCCTGGTAACAATGATTCACTGAGCTTGAGAAAGCTGCAAGGGAATCTAACTGGGCAACACAAGGGGAAAAAAAGTTCCTTTGGAGAATTTACCTCCTATCTCTTTGCGGCAGTTGTTGGGCAATTTTTGAAGCATTATTTACATCATAGCTTAGTGCTACTAAGAATCACACTACATAAACATCTCTGTTGATTTTTATATATATAACAATATAATGCAGAAAATCAAAGAGGTGATAGCCCCTACACCTGTTTACTGTGGTCATTCTATCTACAAGAAAGGCACAAATGAAGTGTTCATTTTAAATGTAACCTACCCTCCTCTAACTCTTCATAAGTAAAACTGAATGTCTGTAGGCTGGGTGTCTTTGTTTCTTTACAATGTTTTCCCGCAGTAGTTGTAGCCAAATTTGACTTCTTTCAGATATTTTTTTCTTGCTTCTTTCATATTGTGATAATAACAAATATTGCCATTTCCTTGTTGTAAGACTGTTTGATCTAGAGTTTGGAGCCCATTAAAATTTTTTCTCTATAGTATGATGCCCTCACTACTATATTTCCAGTTGAGATAATCTTGTCATAGTAATTGCTGCTGTCATCATCAGTATTAAGGTTCATTTTGATTTCTTTTTGAGTCTGCATGTTTGCTTAGCTCTTCTAGCAGCATGACTAATCAGGATATTTGAGATCTGAGCTTTGAGGTTTCCAGTATTTGTGTGGTCATTTGAAATCTGGAGGCCAGTAGATGCTTCATTCATTGTCTAAAGAATCCTCAGAAACATAATTGTCAATGAAGTTAATGTTGCAAGAAAACTTCTGATTATGGTTACAGCCATCTAAGTTTTGTTGCATGTTACCACCCATTTTGGTATATGCAAGAGTAGTGCATTTTATTTTGTTTGCTTGAACAGTCATGATGGAAAGGTTTTTAAACCATACCAGCAACTAAGTACTCTGCAAGATTAAAAAAAAAAACACCTCATGAAACATTTCATTTGAGGGGATCAGTTTAGTCTTTATTCCTATTAGTGTAGTGAGACAGATCTATGAAGACAGTACTGCCTTTGGACCTAATTACCTTAAAATAACCCACTAGATATCCTACACTAAACAGTTCTCGAATAATTGGAATACGGCTACTCCTATTTTGCTTGTCCAGATAGATAAGACAGGAGTATCTAAAGATGTCAAAGAAGTTTAGAAGCTTTTTTATTTTTAATAGACAAGATGGTATCAATAAGTATTACAGCTTTCATGAATACATAGCAAAATATTAATAAAATATCAGTCCTGAAAATCTGACTTGTTCATAATTAATTAGAGTACATCTGATATTTTTCTTAGCTAAGAACATATTTAAAATAAATGACCTGTCAAGCAGCATTTTGAATACAAACTGAAGGTTAAAATAATTCTAATATGGGCAAAACTTTCTTATTCCTATAAAGTGGTATGACTTAGTATAAATGTGAAAGATATCATCTGTCATTACCATAACATTTATTTTTTTGGAGGGGAAGGAGGAAGAACTATGTTAAGTAGATAACTGCATCTTAAAAGTTCATGGCTATGCATGTTGCTTGAATGCAGTGGCAAACTAATTTAGTTCCACTTGTGATCTTGCAATAATTTCTGTCAATCAGGATGGCATTAATAAAAAACCTCAATCTAAACAGAAGTGCTGTGCAGCGTGTATAATGTATACACTCATTGAAAGAGGCTGAAAAGATTGCAGTCACACAATTAGGGTAACATTTGACAGCTTTAATCACTTTGAATCTCTTCACATCACTTTTAAATGTCAAAACCACCTCCAGAGATCTCATCAGAACAAAGCATTACTTAAATTGCAAATGAAACTATCCAAATTCAGCACACTATTATTAAAAATATGAAAAATGCCCCACATTATTTTATGAAAAACATTCATAAAACATTATATGATGCAACATCGAAATGAGCAAAACAGGAAACAACTATGGCTCATTAAAAAAGGTATTAATGCTAAATTTACTCTCCATTAGCATGTCACAGGATGTTATTTTTCACAGTGCTGTGCTGTCTTCCTCAAGCATCCAGGATTACTTCTTCCATATAAAAAATTAAGAGTATTTAAAGTATGAGATCCTTGTAATTTGGTGAGGAAAGATAGATGGTTGTAAATGGGTTTTTGTACTGATGTCATACATCAAAAGGCTGTTTATCCTTTTCATTTATGTTTTTCTTGGTCCCTTTTCTGCAATTGTAGCTAGTACCTCCATGACATATTGCCATGTATTCTGTGTGACTTACTTGTACACAAGCAATAGGCAGTGATATATCTTTATGTTTTAAATGTATCCTTTAATTCATTGTTTTCTCTGTGTTCACTGAACCATACTTTTGAAGAATTTAAAAATGCAGTAATATGGAATCTATTTCTTAAAAAAAAAAAGCCCATTAATTTTCTTCCAGTCTACAATATCCCAGTTATCCAGTTATTTTTTTATATGACTATTTTAAAATTGTTAGTTCTTTTCCATCTCAACCACCATCCAAACTGAAAGAAAAATGACTAGAAAAAAAATCACTTTGTGTCAATAAAGCATTTTCTCTAGCTATTACTCAGAAGATATTCCTGTAGTGAAGCCAACAGCACTTTACACACATCATTGTACTCTTTGATAGCCTTTCAGACAGGTAAGAAAACCAGCCACTAGAAAGTTGAGGTCCTAATAACAGATCTACAGGTGGATATTTCTTGTGATCCTTTGAAATTCTCCTGGATGATCTCAGGGTGGGTGCCCAAGTAAAACACGAACCTCTTTTTTTTTTTTTTTTTTTTTAAGAGGTTCATGATTTACTAGTTTTTGGAGATGCTTGGAAAACCTAGTCCTGCTGTGTGCAACTTGATTTTAGTAGTGGAAATTCTATTTTCTCAGCATTATGAAAAATGGAGCCTCCTAAAGAGATACCCAAGTACTGCATAGCTGACAAACTTAGATACCAAAATTTTAAAATACTCTTAAGTATGTGTTTTATTATTCCTAACATTGGAGTTAAAAGCCAGCTTTGCAGGAGTGTTGCATTTGATTTAATTAACTGTTAATCTACGTTCAATGTGAAGAATGAAAAGAGGGAATAGACTAGGAAGAGAGTTACTTCTATTGAGATATGTAGGAATCACTTGTTGAAAAGCATTTAAAAACTGCCCCTCTCCCAGACTCAAGAACCGTTACACCAATCAGTAAAATTTAAACAGTATCTAGTCTGAAAAGGATACAGCTGATCACTAATACATGGACTTGTAGCCAGGAGAGACCACACACAGCATGCCTATTAACAGGTCACGGAGTTTCTTTCTCTTTTCAATATACCTCAGTACACGGCAGCTAGTTTTCTCGCTCAGCAAGCAACACACAGCATGTGCAACTTTGAACAATCCTACACTGCAGGGAATATTTTGCAGAAGCTACATGATAAGATTACCAAGTGGCTTACTTCTTGCTCTCTTTGTCCTTGGGTTTACTGCCTCCAATGATGGGGCAAATATGGTGCATGATATAAAGGAAAGGTTACTTGCCTAAGTAAGTGTCACATTCCCTACATAGTGTTCTGATATTAGTAACCACGAGCCTTCAGATTTCCTACCTTTGTAGACAGTGTGCAATCACGTTACCTGATTTCTGTAGTGGGCTTTACACCCTGAGAAAATTGCAAACATTTTGTGACCTGCCTTGCATCCATGACACTCAGTAAAATCTCAGTGTTGTTGACTTCCCCGGAATTTCACCTATTATGCACAGAGTTAATTCTAGATAGCAATACAAACCAAGTTATTTTTCTTATTTTTTCTTGTGTGACCTTGTACGAGTCATTTTACCTCAGAGAACCTCACTTTCTTCATGTGTAAAATGCCCAGAGAACATTAATATTCCTCCTTTTATTGTCCTGAAAATTCCTTAAATCAAAAGACTAGAAGTAAGTGCAAGATACTGCTCCAATTACCAAATATATGGTGCTGACCAGAAAGGATCTTTTATTCTATTTGGGCATTTGTAGATCTGAGCTATGGCACCCGTTCGAGCTGCAGTCTGGTTGTTTACTTTCTTTATCTCATAGTGTCACATACAGTAGCATGTTTGAAAAAAACACGGAGGTGACTGGAAGGTCCTCCCACAGGGACAAACACTTTAATGTGAACATATATTATTCACTAGGTTATAAGCAAGGGAAGGCAATTACAGCAGAAAGAAAGAAATGCTGCAGCAGTGGCAGCATTCAGTGTGTTGCAGAGCAAAAACAGAGGAGTATTGAAAGTCAGGAGTTGGATAAACTTATCATCTGTTACTACCACAGTATTGACCAAAGGCCAAACAAGTTTCAAGGCCTTATTAGAGCTGATCTGTACACACAGTTAGTAGAAAGACAATACCTGACTTAAAGAGCTTGTAATCTAATCAAAGGCTTGTTATGAGAAAATCTTTCCGCGAAGGGATGAAAAACCACAAATGGATACATAGGGGCAAATAGAGACAGCTTGTCTGCTCAATTAGATGTTGATTCAACATTCTCAAACCAGCCCTAAGTGAGACAAACAATGCTGGCATGGGGCCACTCTTGCTTGTGGGCAAGAATCAGGCCAGAATGATGAAACACATTTTCTAAAAATGAGGTCAAAAAGGGAATGGACTTAGCAAATTTGTTGCAAGAGCAAAGCAAGTGGTTGGTGGTTTTGGCCAAATGTTTTGAACATGATATATCATCAAGGATCCAGTAAGCCGATTGCTTGCTGGTACAGTGGTGTTAGAGATCGCAATTATTTCCTCTGTTGAGGAATGTGGTGTCATTTGGCTAAATGACAGATTTAGAATTTACTGTAAAAGGGACTCTGGCTTTTTTATTTCAGTACCTGTGTAGTTTTGCAAATACACTGGCCTTGAACAGTTTGTCAGATTTATTTCATGATAACTATCTATGATCTGCATTCTAGGAACTTCTGACCAGTACCTGAAGCGATGGAAACAAAGCTGTGAAAATAGAAAGATTATAGATTTTTCTGTACTGTGATAGAAACTGTGGCTCAACTAGAGCCAACATTCTTTCTCAAAATTCTTGGAAAATATTCATGATAACTCTTCATGGAGAACATTCTTTTCTTCTCTGTCTGGCTTGAAAAACTAATGAAACTGCAATGAAAAAAAAAAAGCTTTAAATGAATTAGTTTTTATGTTTTAAAGTGGCAGGAGGATGATATGATATTGAAGGAAACCTGAAAATTTGGTTGACTATTTCATGAAATATCAAGAATATCTAACTTTGCTATATAAAATATATATTTTGCAAGTCACTTTTTTTAAATGTAACTTTTTTCAGATACTTGCCTGTTGACGCATTTGGCATAGTCATTCAAACTGCTCTTTCCCCCCTCTTTTTTGTATATTAAATGCCTAATGTGCTATTAGATGGCAGTGGATGTTTTATTCCTCTGTTAGCATAGTATTTTAAGCATTTGTGTGTGTATATACAAAATTAAAGCTTTTTACTAGTCAATTATAATTCAGAACTCGTCTAAGGACTGAAAAAGACAAAATTATTAGCAAAAGAACTGGGCATGCCCAAGGCTGATGTCCTGGTGAGGAGGGAATTATTTTAATAAGTGTGAGAAAGAGGTTTAAGAATCTAGCTTTCCCACTGGGAAAAGAACTGCGCACAGTATGAATCAAAGTTCTAAAGTAAACTAAGCAAGATAGACTGTTACACCATTTAGCAGGCCAGCTCTTTAAGTTATATTATCCAAGCTTTCAGAATGTAAAGGACCTTTCTTCAGGGATGAATTATGGATATCATGTTAAATTTATAACCCACTTCCATTACAAAGACCTATTTTAGCCTCTTGTCTAATTATGATTTAGAAAATTGGTTTGGCCTGAAAATTGTCTGATTTACTCTAAAGGCAAAGGAGAATGTTTCCAGAGAGTGCAAATATAATTTATGGCACAGTTTTTCAGGCAGAGGTCATTCAATTAGTTCCCTGATTTAAAATTTTGTCTTTTGTCTAACATTTCTTTGGCTCCACCTATGCCAAGAAATAGGTTTCTTGTTATCTTTTCAATTCTACTTCTTTTCTTCTTCTTCTTTTTTCCTTTTGTTTTAAAGTAGGAAGCTATTGAAAAAATTGCAAATTATAGCTCATAAAATGATAATACATATTCATCACTGGTTTTTGTAGCCTGTTGTTTTCTATCATAATTCCATGGGACGGGGAAAAAAAACTCTAGGAAGGGTTACACTGAGTTTTTTCCAATGGAGAGTGTAAACATGTACGGTTTTCTATTATTGTATTGAAAATCAGGGGGACAAAAATTAATTTAGTACATATGCATCATGTAATAGTAGACACTTGCCTATTTATAGTATTAGGAAATTTAGTCACATTTTAATGCTGCAGTAGAAATAATTCTTCCAAGAAAACTGTGATAAAGCTTAACGTGAGAAAAAAAGTTCAGTTCTATCTGAGGAGATCTGAGCTGTGTTCTTGAGTGGGGAGAATACATGTAGCAGGGTTTTCAATGCCTGCTGTTGAATGAGTTCCTCATTTGAGGGAATACTTTGTTTTTCATCCAGTCAGAAAGAAGAGTAGCCAGGATAAGGCTAAGAGAATAAGATCAGAGGAGGAGGGAGGAAACCCTCAGGCAGAGAAGGGAGAACAGGTTCAAATTGCTGCTCTAGTAAGCTGTAAATAAAACCTAAATACATACCATAAATCTAGAAACAACAAGGTTTCCTTTCTAGCTCAGTGGCTTAACAAGTTTAAAATCTTGTTAATTATTATATACAATTATTAAATTACTTTGAAAGGTGGAACAACTTTTGCATTTTCAATGGAAAGAAAGATTTTAGGATATCATTGAAAACAGGTTACTTAAAAAATTTAGGATTTTTTTTTAATCATGTAACATCCACTTTAGGAATTATGTCAGCAGTCGGCTTCTTTCCAACTGATAATTGTAAAAATATGTGGATGAAATAGGCTCAGATGTATGTAATAGAATTTCAATTTTTTATTTCATAAAATCATAGAAAAGTGTTGCCAGGGATCTTAAAGATCATCTGGTTCCAACCCCTCGGCCATGGGCAGGGCCACCCTCCACTAGACCAGGTTGCCCAAAGCCCCATCCAGCCTGGCCTTGAACACTGCCAGGGATGGGGCCTCCACAGCTTCTCTGGGAAACCTGTTCCAGTGCCTCACCACCCTCACAGTAAAGAATTTCTTTCTAATACCTAACCTAAATCCACCATCTTTCAGCTTAAGTCCATTCCCCCTTGTCCTATCACTCCATGCTCTTGTAAACAGCCCCTCTCCCGCTTTCCTGTAGGCGCCTTCAGGCCCTGGAAGTCTGCTATAAGGTCTCCTCAGAGCCTTCTCTTCTCCAGGGTGAACAACCCCAGCTCTCTCAGCCTCTCTTCATAGGAGAGGTGCTCCAGCCTTCTGGTCATTTTCGTGGCCCTCCTCTGGACTTGCTCCAACAGGACCCATGTCCTTCTTATGCTGGGGATCTCAGAGATGCATGCAGTACTCGAGGTGGTGTCTTATGAGAGCAGAGTAAAAGGGGAGAATCACCTCACATTGCCAGCTCATGTTGAGCTTTTTATCAACCAACACCCCCAACTTCTTCTCCTCAGTGCTGCTCTCAATTCATTCTCTGTCCATCCTCTAGTTGTGCTCGGGATTGCCCCGACTCATATGCAGGACCTTGCATTTGGCCTTGAACTTCCTGAGGTTTGCACAGGCCCACTGCTCCGGCCTATCAAGGTCCCTAAGGATGGCATCTCTTTCCTCCAGTGTGTTGACTGCACCTCACAGCTCAGTGTCATGAGTGATTTTATTGAGGGTGCACTCAGTCTGGTTGTCCATGTTTCCAACAAAGGTGTTAAACAACGCTGGTCCCAATATGAAATGAAATACTTTTATAAAGTGGGAGGAGTAGATGAATGCTATGCACTTCATACAAAAAGAATTTGGACCAACTTTTGTCACATAAAACTGATCTCCTTTAGGTTCTTCCTAGACCAATACTGGTGTCTTGTTCCAAAGGTCCAGCATGAGTTTCTTCCTCATTCCCAATTCCTCCATCTGAATAATTTCACCAATCACAAGCAAAATCTTTCTTCATCTGAGACCTCAGTACTCCACTGACAATGCTGAGACAAATGTTGTCAGTGAGGCTCCCAGAGAGAAATCCAGACTCTCTTAAAAGGTAAATTACAAATTGGAGACAACCACAAACTAATCAAAATGTAATAGTAAAATAATTTCTCTCTGGTCTGTGTTTGTCTATGCAGTTAATCCAAGCTTGATTTAATAACACTACTTTCTGTTTCTTATGGACAGCCCTTTTCAACTCACACAAATTACTATGCAAAGCTGTTTGTTGGGCGAACTCTGTCACAACTACAAAAAAAAAAAAAAGGAAAAGAAAAGGAAAAAGGTCTCTGAAACTCTAAAATGTAGTCTACAGAGCAATCTAAGATGACAGGTGAAGAGCAGCCTTCCTGTATATATGAAGTCATACCACGTAATGCTTATATATACAAAGATGTTCATGATGTCAGGTAGAATGTGAACTTAAGCTACTCCCTTTAAAAATCTCCCATCAAATTTCTGCTTTCAACCTCTTTGTCTGCTCTGCCTTTCAGTGGTATATTAGAACATAAAGGCATAAAAAGCACCTTTAGAATTGCTCAGAATGTCTGTAATAGGAGGTGCTGAATAGAGTTAGGACTTGCATTTACATCTTTCCCATGTGTTCCCTTAGAAAACCATCTTTTCAACATTCCTCCCAAAAGGATTTTCTTTTTCAACAATCACTGCCATTATTAACACAGCTGCTAACTGGAAAATTGGAAATGTTGGGTATGAGTGACTTGATTCAAGGGGTAAGTGAGGCTGAAATTTGGGGAAGAGGGCTCAGAGATTGAATTCATACATGATAAATAATAAAAGAATATTTGCAGGAAAAAAGTAAATTGCCAAAATAAATTAGAATAAAAAACAAACTCAGCCATGTCCTGAGGAGCAAGAATTTTTAACTATTTTTTTTTAACTTGGTTTCCCTGCCTGTGGTATTTCTATGATAGACGTGATAAAAGTTTTTTCCAAAATGTAAAGCATGAATGCTAAACACTTCGTAGACTAAAAAGGACTGTTATAGTCCCCTTTTGCAGCACAGCTGCCATCCCTTCTCTCTAGTTCTTTCTCCCTTTTCTCTTAACCCTGTGCAGCATTACTTAGTGTAGGGTCTGCCAAACAAGAGGTGAGAGATGATGGACCCCCTGAGGAATGAGAAAATGGAGAGGTTGACTGCACACATTGCACATGAATAGTAGGAGGAGATGCTATTCTACTCTGGTTCCTTTCTGCCATCTAAAGGTATTCTCTAAAGTAACTTAGCATTACGCAGTGCTTTGAGCAATGAACTGTGAGTCAGGAAACCTGGGTTCTATCCCTCACTGCATAATTCTGAATAGATCACTTGCCTGTACTCAGTTTCTCAATCTGTAAAACACTCTATGACTATCTTTTGAAAACTTCTTTATGATGTGTGGCTGGAAAGCAAAGAAGTGGTGCAAAATTTCTTTAAATTAGCTGTTCACTAATGTAGCAATGGAGACAAGATAACCTATGTGAAGGAAAAATCCAAGTATTTCTAGTGCTTGAAGACTAGCACTGCCCCATGTGAGAGTTAGCTTGGACATCTCTATCTGTTTCACAGTTAGGCGGAACCTGCTTATCTGCTCATTATACAGGATAGTTGATTATAGGTAGCTATGACTGTGAAAAAATAGAGAGGGAGGAGATCAAGGATAGCTGCATTTTCTAACTCATGACAGCAGTCAGGAAGAGAAGTTTTGCGTGAATTTTGTAGCTACCACACTGTTCCTGTACTTCTGCTTCAGCTGAGGATATTGGACTCAATGACCAAGTGGTATTTCTGGTCCCTGTTTCCCTGAATCGCAAAATTTGAGCAGCCTCTACTTACTATTAGGAAAAATAGTAGAAGTCTGCTACTGTATGTTCTTCTCTCAGGTTTGTACAATTATAGGATAGCGTAAAGGAGCACAGATCTCCTTATGAATAAATGCATGCATTAATGAGTAAAGCTAGAAGTGTGTACATAGAAGCTGCACAAAATGTTGGCCTTAGGAAATAACAATGACTGCAAAGATGGCTTGGCTGTTGAGTGCAATATCACTTTCATCACGACAGAAAAACACAGCATAGTTCTGAGTCTGGGGAAGGCATGTTCAGAAAGATGATGTCTTTAATTTTTGTCTTGGATGTCTAATTTATTGTTACTGTTTCAAGTTAAATATAGTACCTAACTCCTTCTTTGGACTTTACTATTAATCTCTCTGGCTACATATGTTCCTGGATAAATCCACCCTACTGATCGCTTGGCCATGTGGTGGCCTGGCTCATGTCCATGTTACTCAAGTTTTCGTGCCCTACAAAAAGAATGCTTAAGGTTGACTGTGTCTTTACTGCATATCAGCAGGAATTTGTCATGCTGTTATAACTCTCCTTATTCTTTACTTGGCAATACAGGTCCTCCTCCATACACTCCTCCGTGACTCACCTGGCATGAAAGCAAAGCCTGTGAAGACACTGTTTAAGGAATCAAGTTATCTCAGAGTGCCAAATATGGCACAGCTCATACCTACACTGTATATCAGGTAGACAACCTGGCAGACTGACCTCTGAACCATGCCTGGCAACCATGCTGAATGAACTGCTTGATCCAAGCTAGATTGGAGCTGTAATGCTAACATGTACGTCAACAAAGACACACACATTAGCGGATTAGGATCCTGGTGCAAAATGTACAATGAAGCAGCTTAACAGCCTGCATGCGTTTGCAGTGACCCACTATCCCATTTCTGAAGCAATATAATACGGTGCCTTTCTTACTCATATACTTGTCAGGAGATAAAACCTTAAATGGCTGAGAAACACTCAGAAGTCAATAGCTTTGATTAGTAGCTTTCATTTGGTTTTGGCATGCCTGTAGATTAAAGGATCAGCAGAAGCCAACTAAGAAAGGTCAACCTATTGCAAATGTCTTCCTAGCTGTTACGAAGGGATCTAGACCAGATCAAGAAGATCCTGTTCAAAAAGAGTTCAAAACCAGTACCTGAGACAGACTAGAGCTAGAAGCAGCACAAACCCATATGCTGACACACATTGAGTCTTAGTCAATTTGGAAAAAAGGTGGAAATTAATAATAACTCAAAGAGGAAGCAGTAAGGATAACAGCTGATTAGTTATATCTTAATATTTTGATATATGTAATCTTATTTTTAAAATCAGTAATAAGTAAACAATCCACCAATAGACAACCTAACCATCACTTTCTTACTCATATGCTTAGCAAGAGACATTGCAGAGGTGGTTATTAGACAGGGGTATTTTCCTTTTTCATAAGTTTAATATGAATATTGCAAACAGAAAAAGGAGGAAATTTAGCCTAAAATATTTTTAAAAGAACAAAATGGCTTGTCTGTTTAACGTACATGTGTGCACACACACACAAAACTCCAAAGCAGAGAAGAAAATAGAGACAAACAGACGTGATGAAACAGATGAACATCTATGGCCTCACAAATGAGAACAAGAACATTTAATCCTGGACATTGAGAGAAAGGTGGAACAGGGATTTGATGAGGTTAAGCTGCCTGGGGCAGTAGATGAGGAAGATGCCTTCATCAGATGGATCACTAGTGCATGCATGATACGAAAAAAGTGCAACAAAGAACAGGGAGTGGATTGTTTCTGTAATTTACTCAGATGAGAATAATCATTTGGATCTAAGTTGTAGTGGTATGTGAGGGAGGCAGAAAGACAGAAAATCTTGTGGGACAACTAAAGGAAGAGAAAAGAGTATCCTGAAACAGCTTAAATGTTCAGGGAAAGATCTGAGAGATCCATAGTTCTTACCTAAACAGAAGGTACAGAAATGGTGTCCAGTGTCACACAAAGAAACGGGAAAAGGATTTTAAAGGAACACAAATATTTTAGTATATATGTTTTAGTATAATCTAAGTTGAAGATTGCAAACTGGAGAAAGACTATTACGGAAGATAAAGTGAGAAGAAAGCTGTGTTGAGTAGACACCATGATTTATTTGGAATATCAGTTTGAAGGTATTCTGTAAAGAGGCTTTTTTCAATTGTGTTTTCTGTCTCTTGGGGAAAAGTTAAAAAATTTGGCTAAACCAGGTTTTTCTATTCACCTTTCAAGTCACGGTGGATAAATAAAATATTTACAAGCACAGAATTGTTCTAATAACAAACTTGAATGATTTCTGAAAAATAAATGGTACATCACACCTGTTCTTGAGGTAGTGCCTTTACGTACGTCACTTCAGAAAAAGACAAAATTCTAGCATCACCATTCATATTACAAGCTTAGTAGAAAATGTTGACAAATACCTGAAAGATCACTTACATGGTTCTCCCTATGGAACTATCCTCTGATGCTGCATGAAACGGGAAAAAGTTGTACAGGTGTGAATTATTAAACAAACATAAAATTCTGAAAATTTAACCACAGGGTAGGATTTTAATTACAAACTTGTGGTTCAGACCACATTCATCAAAATGTTTTCAAGGTCTTTAAAGGACCCTGGGAATAGTTTTACACAAGCGGTGTATAGTGTAGTCAAAAATCTCTGGAATCCTGTTTTGAGGTACAATCAAATAAAACATAGAAAAAGAACAAGTCTGCATGTATTTCATTTTATCATTTTTCAGCCTGAATTTTTCTTTGAGTTTCAGGTTTATATTAATTAAAGAAAAAATAACTAAAATTGCTGTCTCAGATTACAAGTAAAAGTGTTACTTAGTTTAACTGCTCTAATATTAAAACAGCAAAGAAGGTAAAGAAGAGTTCAACATGCTAAATTAATTTCTCAGAAATATTTAGCTCAATGTAAATTCAATGCTGATTTTCTTTTAAAATTTTCTCTATTTTTCAGTCTCAGTTACACAAATATTAGCATCAGCAGGTTCATGTTGTTTCAGACTATACTGGAAAATAATCTACAGTCATTACACAAAAGGACAGCCATCTGTTGCTCTTCATATATAGTGACCAAAATACACAAGGAAGGCAATTAATGTAATGATGATGGCAAAGGGTGGATTAGGGGACCAAGAAAGGCTAAGTAGCATTAAGGTACTTCCTCATTTCTCTGAGGTATCAAAAGGAAGGCTGAAAGTCCATCTAAAAGGACCAATAGGGATTAAACAATCACATAAAAAAGGTAAATTAACCCATAATCTCAGAAATGCTCTGTAGCGGTGGCCCCTGTGATCATCTTGAGTATCACTACTTTTAAAGTTCAATATAGCTCTGCATGATGACAGGTGCTAACCACAGATGGAAGTCTTTAACATACAGGCCAGGTTGTAAGGTGATTTATTCAGATCATGCTTTTATTAAGCATAGGAAGTCCCATTTCCATTCATATTGTTACGAACTAAACCAAGTTAAAACCAGCAACTCTGCATAAAGCAAAAATCCTACATTTGGTTCCTGCTGAGCTGCATAACTTTTTACATGACACATTTATCGTAAATTAAAAGTTTTATGTGTATTCTTCTTGTGAGTGCCAAAGTGGAACTGACTTTCTCAAAGTTTATCAATGAGAAACAGCTTGTTTAGCAAATGGAGCATCCTCTCCTAGACTATTTTAGTGTTGTACTGTGACTGTGCTATGACATCCTTTAATTCTTATTTCATGCCTAAAATTTAAAATTAGATATGCTCAGGAAGTTGGCAAGAATTTTTCGTTTTCAATGTTCTTTGGATTTCCTTCTGATAAGCATAGTAAAGATGCAGTTGGGACTGCATCTTAAATGGTTGGAGGGCACACTTTCAACATTTGACTGAATTTGCAGCTAGGATAAGGAATGGCCCAGCAGGAGTGATGAAAACCACATATCAGTATCCTGGGAAAAGGAACATGTCTGGTCATCCCCATTTTTGTTGTAAAAGGTGAAAATAGACCTATTTCCCTCAGCTGCCATGCGCAGAATAGTTTTTATGTTCTGTAATAATAACAACTAGTGCAGAGTACGTATAATAGATGTTTATATCTTTATTTACCTTAAAATGAGGAAAATATTTTTATAGTACCATCTTAAAGTTCATTTTGTGTGTTTATTCTCTACAAAGAACTTTCAATTACAGTGGTCAGTAAATGTCACTGAGGTACAAAAAGAAGTTTTATTTATAAATACATTTGTTCCTTTCTCATTTCATAGCATTACAGTAGATGGGCAAAACATAATAATTACTTTTGTTCACTATTACAAAATATGTCTAAAGAAGAAATGATTTGTTAATCATGATTCTCATGAAAATGTTTTAATTGACTGAAACAGAAATGAAACATTTTGCTAACTGTAAGTACTGATGTTTCAGTTTCTGGTTACACGGAAAGAATCTTTTCTTATAATAAAATTTAGACTCTACAGATTTAAAAACATTACATTTACCTTGAAAGATTATTTTTATCTTTGGTGTGTTTTGAAAACTGAAGAAATACTAATACCTGGGAAATTTCATAACCATACTCACCAACAATACTATTAGTCTTATCCAATTGTTATTGAAGTTTAACGTTATTAGACTCTTGGCACAACATTTTTCCTGGAAATCAAACATCGTTGGTGTCTTTATGTGGGAAGTGCCACCAGGAGACAAGCTTTCACCTATAGCTGCTTGTATCCACCCACACAGCCCATAGTTCTCTCCACAGAAGTGCTCAGTGTCAGCATGTACTGCACAAGGCTAGTGAGGTACTGGTATTTCTAAAGTAACAGAGGCTGCCCTAGTTCTGGAAGCAGGCACAATACTGCACCAGAGCTAATCAGCCCTCGTAATAGATGAGTGGCTATACAGCCTTGAATTCAGTGCCACACTGACGTGGGAAAATATTTTTGTGAGATATTGGAGCTGAGTAACTTTGAAGGCATTAATGCAGAGCTTTCACATGCTAGTAAGCTGCCTACAGAGCTATTTGTAGGGGGGAAAGAAGCTCCAATCTCACAGTAGACTGTTGGAGAAAATGGAGTCATCTAGACTGGCATAGACCAAGTCAATTCAGCTCCCATGCCGGAAACATAAGGAAAGATTACTTAGTGTTGTCCGAGTTCAGAAATAGTCTTGGCCTTTAGGAGTCCAGTCTTATGAAAAACAGTAAAATCCTGTCTGCACACAGAGGCAGAACATTAGGCTCCAAAAGCACATGATTTCACACTTGGTGGCATGGCCAGTTAATCAGCTACTGCCCACAGCCTTCCTCCCACCCAGTGCTGCCTTTTCCACTGCGTCAGTGTAGCTGTGCACACACCACGGGGAAATGCAGGGTGAGGAAATGGCATGGGTAAAAAAACCAGTCTTCCCTTGTATCCCTCTACTATTTCCCTTTTGTTTTCAGCCCTCTCTTCTCTGGTGCAGTTCACTGTGCAGGCTCTGAGCTGTACTCACACAGACAGAATGGGAACAAGATGGGGACAGAACTTATCAGGAAGGGTAACAATTTCCCATACTAATACTGCTACTTGTGTGGGAGCAAAAAAAATCACTCCTTTCATCTGGCTAGCAAACAATCTGATAAATGTCTTACCAGAAATTAGTATATTATAAGTCAGAAATAATTGTTAATTTTTACCTTGTGGAATTCACTCCCACAATGCAGCAGAGAAAAAAAGCGAATGAACTTCTTGGTTTGGAACATAGACCTCCTTCTGTACTTCCCAGCAGCTCACAGCAGGGTTTTCTGCTCCTTGAAACTAGTTAGTAATGTCTACTTTTAGAGGCTAGTGGATCAAATCACCTTTCCCTCTCACAGATATGGATGGTTTGTGAGTCAAATGAATTAACTGTCTTTTAAAGCAACTGAAAAGCCTGCAGACCCCTGGTGATCCAAAATGTGTGGTACATTTGTCATTGACTAATCTTGTTTTAATGGACAGAGGTTATTGCTCTTTATTTTAGTGAAATCACTCATTTTGTAATTAAAGTGCTTACAAAAATTTTATCCTAATTGTTATGGGTTTTTAACAAAATGGAAGTCATCATGTTACCTTGCACCAGTATTATGTTCAGTTTATCCCATTCAAATTGACAACTTACTAATCGAATCTGACAAGACAATGGTATATGTTTTTTCTATTCACTTTTCTAAATCTGTTTACACTAGCAGGATTTTTTTTTTCCCATTTCTGAAAACAGCACAAAAATAACCTATAACACAAAAAAAAAAATAAAGGGAAATATGCAGAGGACTCACAGACAACTTCTTTTCAATACAATTTTCTGATAATATATAGAGCCTTCCTTTCTCCTTCATTTATGCTGTATGTCACCTCTTGAAACATTCTCTCCAGAGTATTGAATGCTTTTTAATGTTTTCATATGGCAATCAATAATTATCAATTATACACTTAGTCATATAGTGCCAAACCCTTTCATTTAATACTTGGTTCATCAATTGTTCATATATACGTTCTGTCAAGCAGCTTAATGATATGATTGAATTGTGTGCTATTGATTTTCTATCTGTCAAGTTTACGCAGTGACTTGGAAATACTGGGCCTATACACTGATGTAATTTCCTTGACTTCAATAGAGTCATTATTCTGTTGGTGTAAGGGACTTGATAATCAGATTGCCAAACATCTGGAGTGAAAGACCTTTTTGGTCAGGGTATAATACTGCCCTCTACAGTCTCTTCGCCTAACAAGATAAAGTTCTAGTTCCTTTTAAAATGTAAAGGTTTACTTTGCTTAGATATACTAGATTACATATACTCTAATTATACATACAATCTCATTGTAATCTAATCTATGTGAACCTTCATTGTTTAGAAATATATAGGTTAATCATGAGAGAGGTGGACACACTGGAATTTGTTTAAAAGATGTCATCATCTTTAAAGAATCAAAATAAATCAAAACCTGGACAGGGAACTGAAAATGTGTGGATCACTGTGCTTGCACATGATATTTGCAGTGGATCTGAGATACACTGGAATAAAACCAGTCAGTTCACTGATTTGATACCTATTACAATAAAATTAGCTAGGTCAGATATTAGCTAGACCGCAAACATAAGACTAATGAGAATTTGGAGCAATCAACACCTCTTACAGCACTGTATTTCTAGTGCTGTTGAAGAATTTCCTTTTTTGGCTGTTCCAAAATAATGTTTTTCCAAAATAATACAATGTTTCTTTCTCTCCTGCAACTTGAATTTTCTTAAGAAAAGACAAAGATTGGTAAATGTAAACTCAAATAACTGAAAAAGTAACGTAAATACTAAAGACAATAGAGGAAAAATGCTGTGAACATCACAGCTATTCAATGGTGTCTTGCACACATAGGTATTCTAAAAAAAAAAGAAAAAAAAGAAGAAAATAATTTCTCTCTTGGATACTTCTTTATTTCCTGACCTATTAACCTTCTCCTCTCTTCGCGCCAGGAATTAAAAAACCACAATAAGAAGAAAAAACCCACAACCAAAAAAAAAGACCTCCTCAACTTCTACTTAACTGACAATTTTGAATGACAGCGTGTGGAGCAAAGGATATATATTCAATCACCTCTGCCTTATAATGGGTTGCTTTTCATATTCAAATAAATGCCCACTAATAAATACCAGAATCATAAATGCATCCCACAAGGAAATCTCATTAAAACTTATTCATCCCATCCTTCTATGTCCTCTCCAAATGTCAGAGATAAGATCAGCTTTATAGTACTCCTGGAAGATTTACAAGTATAAATTTTTTGGAGCAGTTAGGCAAGTAAATCTTAGGCAAGAGACGTTTCTGACAAGATCTCCCTCATATTTACATGACAAGATATACATATTGTCATATTTACATGGCAAGATCTCCCTCATATTTACATTATAGAAACTAGAACTTAACTAACAGTTTGAGTATTCCCATCTTCATAGTGTGATGCATTTAGAAATGAAATCTCTCAGCCTGACAAACGAAATGTCTCAGCCTAACAAGCTGTTAAGGGCTTCAAAAATCAGGGTTACCATATAGTTCTTTTTAAACTGACCACATTATTAAATGAAAATGGGAGGGGGAAGCAGTTATTCCGGAAACTGACTGAAAGAAAAACCTTCTAGAAGAATCTTCACGGATTGCATATACCAAGGAGACCAATTTAAGTATCAAGGGAAATATTCAGACCTCATAACCATTTACACAACCAAAAGGGGAACACTAAGAAATAGGTGCAACTCCATTGACATCTACAAGTATAACATCAGATCAAGTATGTATCTGAAAGCAGAATTTCTGAGACACAAAATTACCAAAATAATGAAATCTTCAAAACTGAGTGGATTCATACCTGGAACTCCAAGGTCTTCTTTTTTTTGTTTTGTTTCTTGACAGATTTGTAACATCCAAAGTGTTTATTAAGATCAGTACCACTGATATTGTCATTATTTTAACTTCTCTTAATTAGTTTGTACCATAACTGTGCGAGTTAGACATATCAAGGGGTATGTGGGTTTAGAGATGAGCTCCCAAACCTTGCACGTTAAATTTTCACTGAGCTATCAGTACACTAGATATGTTTCTAAAGACAGACAATTTAAGCAGATAACATAATACCACAGCACAAAACAGTGTCAATAAGAATAGAAGGGATTTTGAAAGTGAAGATTTTAATTGACCTTTGGAAACTTATTACTGAATCACTGCTTTTCTTTTTCTATAATCAACTAATTTATGTCACTGGTATTTTACTAGCCACTGCCAACAGTAAACATGTACATCCAGAAAAAAAGGGCATTCCTAAACTGCTGTCAGCATTATAGACAGAGTTATATAATTTGCTTTGAAATATAGTGAACAGAACCATAATACATATCTAGAAATGGGCCTACCTCAAACTTTCAGCAGAGCCTGCAGCTATTAAGGTTATTCAAAACCAACCATATTGCTTTGGTCTTGAAATTAGACTGCAAATCTCCTAACAAAACTCTATCCCATTGCTGGAAATATCTCATAACTGAAGCAGCATAGAAAAAACTTTCCTGTTACTTTTTGCTCCTGCATGTGTCCTAAACCATGTAGTCATGGGAAAAATTTTCAGAAAAATGAAATAATGCTTGTGAAAGGCAGCGACTTGACAGATCTAAGGCTTGATATTCCTTATTTATATAAAACAGATCATTGTTACTTTTAAGATTCTAAGTTCCTTGCAAGTAAGTAACATATCTTAAGAAATTCGGGCCTGTGTGTATAAGAATTCAAATACATCCATGCAGTTTAGCAGTTTTACCTTAACTCTGAGTCAGAAGGGGCCACCTCCAGAGCAGCAAGGCAAGTCTGCTTCACTGCGATAGGAATTCTGTAATAGAGACATGCAGTACTGTGGCATCTCTGAGTCAAGGCTACAATAAACAGCAAAATCCTTTGGTCTCTAGCTGTTCAGTAACAATTTAAAATCAAAGATCTTCTAATCCCATATCAACTCCATGCTATCACTAGACTCCTTGTTGTATACTGTAGAATAATTCGATTTCTTCTAGAAATGGCATATCCTGTGGTGAGAAATACAGGAAAACTATGCCAATTCCAGTCCTGGTCTTTTACTAAACTTTCTGGCACTTTCAGGGCAGTTTTGCCTGGTTTCACTCCTTCTGCCCCATGTTTAAGATCTCTTGTTACAGAGTATCATCTAAATTGAAGCTCTCTAAGGTGTGTCTAGTCACTGGTTATTGATAATTAAGTGTCAAAAGAACTTGTATCGTGTTAAAACAGGGGAACCAAACATGTCAAAGCTATAGAACTACTAACAACTTAAATTAAAATGCAATATGTCATATTACATGAAATATTTACAGCAAATGTATGTATGTCCGCTGAAATACATGTTAAGATCTTTCACTGCTTCTAAAGTATTACAAGCATGAAACATGGTTCTAATCTTGCTTACAGCATGATTATATATAAAAGCTCTGATGACTGTACTTGTGATAAGCATCTCAATTTTAAATTACTCTGAAAACCCAGTAGGGAATTTGAAATGGCATCTGAAAAATATTCATGGAAGGCCAGAAAAATCTTCCAGACTGCCCACACTGTTGGTAACTCGAATACATCTCATCATTGCTAGATACATGATATTTCTCCACTAGACATCTCCTTTAACGTATCTGGAGAACGCCTCACACATTACAAACTTTAGAAAACCCCCAAATTTTGTAATTTGCTAGTTTCATAAAAATAGCTTCTCTCTTGCTCAAAATAAAAGTTTAAAGTTCAGGCAAATTTTGTGAGAATGCTGAAATGCTTAAAAGCTGCAGTCTGTGAAGAACACAGCTCTGAATAAACAAAACCACTAACCTTTACTAGTTAGTAAAGGTTAAAATATTTAACATTAATATTTACTCACTTAAAATATTTAAAGATAACTCCAGCAAGAATTTGAATATTAGGGAATGTTTTTGACTGAAAACTTGATTCAGCCCCCTTTCAAGGTAACAGATTAACACGTAAATACAATATAGATATTTCTGTCAGTTGATTAACTGTTCTCTGTAGCTGCTATACAATATTTGTCTCTGGAACTAATGCACTTAATCTGTTTATCCAGTCTACCTATAGATTTATTTTGTAATTATTCATCACAGATTTTCTAGTAACATAGGGATGAGGCATACAAGTTTAAGAGTTTCCTGGAAACATGTGGCTTGTGTAATGTTCTAAGCCTAATGTACTATTGGGAAATCTTATTCACTGGGATAAGAACAAGAAAGTTAAAAATCATTAACAATACAGACAAAGTAACTCCAAATGGTCTAGGTTTTTTCAGAGTTGTTTTTTTTTTTATTTTCTTTTAATTGTCTTGCTTGTAACTCAATGCTATAAAACAATTTGTAGAGTTCTGTTATCTTCAGACAAAGTACCTGGAGTAATGATGATCGTGAGAATTTGAACAAAAAGATGAATTGGTCCATTGCATTAAGGGTTACATAATGGCATTATACCATTTCATCTGTTTACTGGGGAGCATCTTAGAAGTGTTTGTCATGCAGTGAGCCTGCAGGTCTTTGGGCTTTACCTGGAGCTGTATAAGTAAAGATCTAGTCCCAGAGCTTCTTTTTTGATCCTAGCTATTGAAATGTAAATAGCATGGTAAGAGATGTCTCTGGAGTACTCTCATACAGAGTAAGTTGTTGTTCTTTATTTTGAAAGAACAGGCAACATTTCCATAGGCTGGTGTACTTGAAACAGATTACTGACAAATCGGTTTGTCGCAATAGGCAAGATAATGAAATAGCTTTTCTCCACTTTGCCTTGGCTTTGCTGCCGCCTATAGAGGAAGTGGGAACTGGAGGGTCACCTGTGTCTGATTTCTTTTCTAGATATTACTCTGCACTACTTCTCGCTTTCTCTTTCTGCTTTTTGTAACTAGATCATCAGGGTGGTAGCAGAACTAGTATTTTATCCCAATCATATTTACTCATCTCATGCAGCAAGGAATACTTGTTCAAGGTTGCTCCCAGGGCACATCCTTTGCAGGAGATGCTCGGTTGTTTTATCAAGGCTGATCACATTTCTACTTCTTCCACCCAGTACCAACCTTCTTTGAAAAGTGGCATACTTCATTTTGCTAGCTACTTGAGTGTATATAATTATTGAACCAGGACAGGCAACACAAAACCAATGTGTGTTCTTACTACAAACTGAAGACTTACTGCATCATCTTTTTTACTTGAGCATCTAGATCAGAAAACTTCCTTATATGTATTTATATGATGTTCAGATTTCATGGAGGTCTTCTGTTTCATATGCAGTGTTTTTAACAGAATTATTAATGTTATGGTTGAAGTCTTTTGTCATAGTACACATTTAGTATTAATTTGGCTACGTACAATGTTAAGTTTAAAAACATCTCTCCCATTTTCTGTGGAATGCCTTGTTTTGTAGATGTTACTTCAAAGTAAAGATGTTATTTTGGTTGTGGCTTTTATTTGTTCATATCTTTAGTCAGTTGCAGAATACAGTTACCAGTACTAGTAACAATAACAACTGCAACTTGATAATTGCTCTTTTTTTCCTAGTAATGGCTCACATTTATTTGTACTATCTCACTACCTTATGAAGTTATGTAAATCCAGTACTGACTGACTGAAAGGCATTAGTGCCCAAGCAAGGTTCAGTTTCCCATAGAAAACAGTTTTGCTGGTTACAGTTGTTTCTTATGAGGCACTCTGGGCTAATCTTTACCTTTCAGGATCATTGAAGAAATCAAAGTGTCAGCAGGAAACAGAAATTGAAAGACAGACAGACAGACAACCACTGGTCTAGATTTAAAGAACATTGAAGAGAAAGCTGAAGAAATGCCTGTTGCTCATTCTGTAGCTGTCTAGTAAATCAGTGGAGGATTTCTGTCTCCAGAACTGTCTGTCAACTTTCACAAACTTCACTTTTAAAAATTTAGCTAGGTATTGCCAAGAGTTTGCTGTAATAGGTACAGGAAAAAAGCCTCTGCTACTATCACATCCAAAAATTTAAGTAAGAATCTCTCTTGTGAGTTGACCGCAAACTCATCTAATATCCTATAAAATTAAAAAATTAGAGACATGATAATCTAATGACTGGCTATTATTCGTGTGGTCAGTTTTTATTAAACCAGTTTCCTGGAGAAGCTGTGCCTAGTCAGTAAAAGAAACCACTTGAACATTCAAGAAATGTTCAAATAGTATAGTGGATTTACTTTAACATAATGAAATCATACTAATGTTGGCCATGTTCAAACTCAAACCTCCTGTACTTAGATGAAGTTAGTTGGCTAGATGGAGAGTTTGACATCGTGCAAATGATACTATAAATGCAACATAAACACTTCTCTGTCATTCTAGAATGCTTTGGGTTGGAAGGGATCTTAGAGATCATCTAATTCGAAACCCCCCACCATGGCAGGAAGACCCTACACTAGACGAGGTTGCTCAAAGCCCCATCCAGCCTGGCCTCGAACATTTCTCCAGGGATCCACAGCTTCTCTGAGCAACCTGTTCCAGTGCCTCACCACCCTTACAGTAAAGAATTTATTCCTAATATCTAATCTAGATCTACCCTTCTTTGGTTTAAAGCCATTACCACTTGTTACTGCTCCTAGGGCTCTGTAATCCTTCTTGATACTCCCCAGGCTGCTTCTGGCTGTATCACTGGTGCCCACATGAAACAGCAGCAGCAAATAATATTCACTGGACTGTATGAGGCTTGGCAGTCTTTCAGTGACATCCCCGACCCAAGTCCCCAGTAAGCAGCACACCGCTCTAGAGAGCAAGTCAGGTCAACAAAGGGGTGCTTCTGTACCTCTCAGAAGAGAATCACCTTCTACTATCACTCATTGCCTTTTCTTGGTTGTTATACAGGAGGCAGATTGGGCTGCCTTACTACCAATGTGTGTGTGTGTATATATACACACATAAACAAATGTTTATATGCACACATGCATATATATTTAGTAATGGATTTGGTTTTGCACTAGTGTTGTACTAGTGAGAAATATTCTAAAGCTACACAGCTCTGTGTGCGTGTGTGTTTGGCAGCTGGAGTGAAGACGTGTAAAAAGACTGACTTTTTGGCACAGTTCACACCACACTGTATCAAGATAAAGAAATAGAAGAAAAAAAAACCAAAGAAAATCTTAAACAAAATAGGAATCTTATATTGGTCAGCCATGCTATAAATCCCAAGACAGCTGATAATAGTTTCGTTTAAAGACTCCAGTGTTAAAGCTGAAAACCTATGAAAACAGTATGTCTCTGTTAAAGGAGTCTCTGTGACCTCTGCAGCAAATTTAGACTTGACAGAATATTATAATATAACGTCATTCATACGAGACCTTGACAGAATCCTATAGGTTGGTTTGAATGCACATGTGTTGCAGGTGTGAACCTACCAATATAATAAGGAGAATTTAACCATACTATCTCCACTACAGTCAGCTGGCACAAAGTGATATTTTGCATTATGCAATGTAGCCAAGTACATGCCATATAGTTGCCTGGACTGCAATCCTGTCAGCTTCTGCTTTCTCATACTGATTGCAGTCTTTCCTGTTTGGTAATTCTCTTTTTATGTTAATATCCGTATTTCTTGGTATTTCTGTCCTATTCTAGAGATATTTTTCCATCTCAAAGGTATGAGAAAGAAGTTCTTATAATGTGAGAAAAAAAATTCTTAATACCTATATCTCAAAAAATCTTAACACCAGACCATTGTCTTAAATATAACTTTTGTCTTTTTATAGCCCCCCTGATTTCCACTTCCTTCAGCCACAGTTCTCTTAGTTTCTACTCAGTTATCTTTGCTGATCTATTTGCTTTTATTCCAGAAGACAAGATATTCTCTGTGTTAAGACTTGATGCTGTGATTGGAAAGACTAGACAAACAGAGGTTGCTAAAGGAAGCAATCTCAAAATTTCAGTGAGTGAACTTTTGAGAACACTAAAAATTCAGATCACGCTTTTAGACCTGGATCTTATCAGTGGAAACTTCACAGTTGCAGCAAGAATAGACTTGTCCTGCTCCATTTTAAACTCAAATTTTGCGTTCAAAATAAGTCAGAATTAATTGAGACTGAGATAATTTTAGATTATTTAGATATAAATGCAACAGCAAACAAAATAGATCCAGTTCTGGAAACTGTTTTTATTCAATCAGCTGGCATTCATGCTTACTCAGGAGACTGGTATTTACCAAAGATATTGTTTTATTGGGACCACCATAGATAAAACAACTAAAAATGATCAATTCACTGAATCTATACAATATTAATCAGATAATAGCACAGAACAGAGAATTGTTCTCATCCCCTTCATTAAAATAATTTTTGGTTGATCAAGGGATTGGCAAGGACTTGTTCAGTTTACTTCCTTGAAATGAGTATGAGAATGGACATACAATGTAAATTACAGAGCAAAAAAAATATGGCATTATTAAAAAGGCTTTAATACCCATTTGGTTTCCAGTCCACATACTCAGATCTCAATTTAACAGATATACAAATTATCTGAACAATAATTTGCCAAAGTATATTAAAAAAAGTATGAAAAAATCATACTGTAAAGTTTTTTGGGAAATATGGATGAAAGGCAGATGAAGCAATACTAATAGAAAAGTTTAGATGGAAACTTTTGAAAAGGGTTTCCAGGAGACTGTCAGGGAGCAGGCAGTGGCAAAACCTTGAAGAAGTAACATGAGTTTTGAGGACTGATCCTTCATCTTAACTAATTTTTTGTGGAAAGTTATAAGAACGTGTTTAGAAAGGATTTAACCTGAGTATCTTGATCAGTATCCATCAAATCTTCACTTCTTCCTTGGTGTCCATACATTTTTTTCCTCTGCAATATCACTAATTTCAAAGTATCTGGCCATTAGAAGACTATTTTAGTTGATGTATTAAGTTACAATACTACTTTACAAAACCTGTTTCAATGTTTACTGGATATTCTTTGATAATATAAGGACCTTCATGCTATCATTGTTATTACCAAAGTATAAATTACGAAGATTCTGAAAACTGCTCCCATAACTAGACCTTCAAACATCTTTTCTAACATGAATGTTTTGCATTGAGAGATGTTGAATAAAGGAATATTATGCAATTCATTGTGTTGGTTTGTTTTCTTAAGAAAAAAATTGAATGAAGACTTGACAGACATCAAGCAAACAGGCTTGGTTAATATTATTATGTTACTTCTGACAGAATGGAATGGCCTCAGTAAGAGATTAGTCATGACAGTGCATTCATTTTATATTTTCTGTCTCAGATAATCTAATAACTTTATTCACTTCTATTCTTCTATGATTCAGCATAGAAGTGGTAACTCTTATGTCAGAACTCTTTATTTTAATTTCATGTCCTTCAGTATCACTGAAGTATCATGGCGAAAACAAGGGTTTTGTTGCTGTTTTAACATACAATGACAGTTTGGTTCAAATGCTTTAAATTTTCTTTTTCTTTTGAAACAAAAGTTGTCTACATAGATTTGTTTACATAGAAGTGAGAACCTTTGGTGATTTTTCTGCAAATTAATATCTACTCAACCTAGAACTGTGAGTTTGAAATTAGGTTTTATACACATCTTTCTCTAGTACCAGTGAATAAACCACATTTTCCTCAGATTTTAAAATGTAACCCAGAAAATCTCTAAACAAAATATAATATAATTAAAGCCATTTTCAGTAAGTCAGCGCTTCTTTTAGTTTGTTTTTCCTTCTGAACAAAAACAATGTTGGCAATTATTTTAAATTATGTTACATGAGAATATTATTTGTGTAACAATTACAATAAGAAACCTATTTCTAAGTTCAATGGATCTTGCTCTGGAGATGAACAGAATCAGTCTTGAAAATACTGAGTATCTCCAACTGCAGGTATGTTGGAGGTTGGATGGCTACATTAATTAAGTCTGCTCGTGAAGTGGTAAGGATATGAGGCAGTAGTTCCTTACAGCTTTTTACCTACATTTGAAATATAGGTAAAAATCTCCACACACTCTTGTCTTTGTCAAAACTACTTTTAGAAAACCCTTGATTGACTTGAATGGATTGTGTTAAGACTGTGTAACTCCACTTGATTTGTTTTCTGAAGGGTACAGATTTATACAAGTTAACTACAACTCTAAAAATGCCTTTCTTTCAATAGAGACATGACTATAGATGTTGCAAAATTTGTGGGTTTTGTTTTGTGTTTGTTTGTTTTTTTACTTTTCCAACTTCATTCAATCACTTAGGTGTTTTTTTTGCTACAGACAAATTTTTCAACATACTAAATGCTGCCACAAAGAAATTTGATGGAAAAATTGCCATACTGACAAGGAATAATGAGTTCTGTATAAGAATTAGATTACCAATGTATGGTGAAGTCAGGGAAAGCTGTAAGAGTATCTACATAGAAAAATCTATGTAAAAGAATTCAGGCATTTTCTACATAACAATGATAAACTGTGAAGGTGTACCACAATCCATAAACCGGACACAGTAAACATGATTCCCTTTATAGAAAGCGTCAGTGAATATATGGAACCAGGACTAGGACTTAAGAGGTTGTCAAATCTGGTCCCTAGTATATTATCTTTCTTTTTGCTGCCATACTTCTGATACCAGATGCTCTTCTTTAAACTCAGTCTCCTCTTGCTGACCCTTTCACTTTGCACATTCCTTGACTCTAAGTAAAAATAAATATAAACAAATATAACAAAAAACCCACCCTCTTAACCCAACAAATTAAACATCCCAGATACACTGGTTCAAAAATTTCATTAATCTTAAAATAATCTTATAATTGGAAAGGCTCATGGCTCTTTAATATTTGCGTTTGGTAGTGCTACTATAAGTAAAATAGAGTAAGTGAGGCTCATGAAAACAGTTAAGACCAAAAAAAAAACAAAAAAGAGAAAAAAGGACAGAGAGATGTTTTACAAAGGGAGGGATCCACTGACCTAAACAGTATGAGCTTTCCTGTGAGACAGTAGAAACTGGGCAAGATGCTTAACAAAAGTAAATATTTTGTATATTCTATTATCTTCCTTTTCTGTCCTGTTAAACTGTCTTTATCTCAACCACAAGTTTTACCTTTTTCTTTTCAATTCTCTTCCCCATCCCACTGGGAAAGGGGAGCGAACAAAGAGCTGTGTGGTTGTTTTAGCTGCCTACTGGGTAAACCGCAATACAGATATAACCAATATAATTGATTAATCTAAATAACATGCAAACTTGCCCCAGACTGAGCACAGAAGGAGTGTAAAAATATTGACATGAAGGTAACTTCAAAGTCAGGTAGAATTTTAAAGAAATATATTTAGAAAGTGCCCTTGAGAGCTATTGCTGAAAATTTCTTATTACTACGCATTATTTTGCTTCTGTGCATAGACAGACTCAGCTCTTCCATCACCTGAGAGATTTAGGCAAAATCTTCAAGATGACAATCAGCACTAGCTGCAGAGGTAGGGAGACACTCATTCTAAATGGTCAGGTTCACAAACTAGAAGTATAGTCACATTATCATGGACCATTTACCACATCATATTAGTCTGGATGGAGCTGTGTTTTATTTCTGATAGTAACCACATTGTGCAGATAAACCTAAACCAAATGTTTATGCACACATCTTTACTGGCCATGCATATCTTAGAAAGCCCCTTCCAGGACCTCCATTCAACACTGTTGTTATTAATCAGTTATCATAACTGTTTTCATGTCATTGATGGAGGAACTTGCAGAATACTTCAGTAACACTTTCAAGGGTCATTTTTTCTTATTCTGATCTAACTTTATTAATACTCTCCTGAGAGGAACACCACCCCTCACAGCTTATGGGACCATTCAAACACTAAGAATTATTTATATTACCCTTAGGGAAAAAAAGGCATCAAGACTTGTTAGCCACGTGGTGAGATTTTCTCTGAGATCTCAAGCTGACAAAATACTAAATACAAGTTAGGATACTCCTGAGTAATGGAAAGCACTGCAAAACTTTATAGCATTATTAGGCTTCATGTTCTAATTGGGTGATGCTTCCACTTAACATGCAATTTATTTTATTCAATATTGATAAGATTTAATGGATGATTTATTTGATTCAAGGCTTTGATACAAATGTAGAGTCTTAATTAACAAGTGATATATCTGATGCAGTGAATAATGCATCTGATTTAATAGAGGATGCACTGTATCTGCAGCTGAAGGTGATTGGTCTTTTTAGTGAGAGATTAATTCATTTCAGAAGATGATGTATCACTTTCAATATGAACTAAATCAAATTTATAATACATTTTTTTTTGCAGCATGCAAAGTAGCACAAGGAACAAGTTTGCCCTCAAGTGGACTTCAAAGGCAGATCGTACCTCCAAGGCACCAGGCAGGTTGAATCAGTGGTTAATTCTTTCATGCTATGATAGGGGTGGAACCAAGTTCTAATATGTCACTGCCTTTTCAGTCAACCTTTGCTTTCTAAGTAAAATTTTATTAAATTTATTTAGAGATCCTCAAAAGTGTAATAATCTTTCTATTAACAACAATTGACAATAATACTTGAAAGATTCAGGGCACAAATCTATTTGAACTTGAGACATTGATGAGGTAATAGGAAGAGGAAGGGCATCTTTAAGCATGTATTTTTCCTAGGTCACAAGAATAATTTGGCAAATTTGATAGTATGTGCTTTTATTTTTTACTTTCATCTCATCAATACCACTTCTTTTACATCTTGTAAAATTGGAAAACCCTTACTTATTTGCTAAGTAATCAGAAAGAATCAGTGGGAGAGCTTCAGTTTAGATCACTGGAGTTTTCAACCCCTGTATATAGACAGCTAGGCAAGTTTATCACATTAAAAACACAGGAAAGCTATGTGGAGTCAATATTCCATTTCTAGTTTCTGTGATGTGAAACTTCTGTGTTCACTTATTATTTAATCAAGCCTTTATTTTTCTGTTCACAGCTCCATAAATTCAACACTATGCTTTTAATCTAATTGGTTGACAAGTGAAAATGACCCACTTTCAAGAAAATGCCAGTTAGTTTTCTAAATTACATAGTTAGAACTAAAATAGTATTAGGACATGCATATATAACCCAATGAGTATATAATGGCTGTCATACTAGTACATAATATCCCTAGTAATTTAATTATAAACATGTGACTGTTTGGTATTTAAATAAGAAAATGGTTGTTTAAGCACTACACAGTTAAAGAATAATAAAACCTCTGGCATATTCTTCATTCAAAAATAAGATCAAAAGAAATTCACCATCAGTGAACAACTATTCTGAAGTAAACTGATTTTATACTTCTATACATATGATGGATCTTATTGCTGTCTTGTAGATATGCATTCAGTTCAGTGTGTATCAAAATTACAAGCTATAAGTAAACCAAGAAAAATATTTTTAATTCTTTTTCCCATTTTTCACCCAAAAGTAAAATCTTCCTGTTGATTCACAGTACCAATAATAGCATTGATAAAAGATTATGATAACTTTAAAAATACAACTTAATTTAAAACCAAGTTGGATCCTATTGAATTGAGTTTTCCACAACATAAAGAAAATAAGTACATCTTAATGATGCTTAGAAAATAAAGGATAGTGTATGAAGTGAGAAAAGATTTAGAAGTCAGTTTTTGACAGATCATAACATCTATTTCCTGCAACTTAAAGACTTGCTGTGTGAGATTAATCATTGAAAAATAATTATAAAATTGTATCTGTCTGGCCCATATTAACTCTGAACAGGTGATTTCAGATCATAAGAAATTGTGATCTATCCATAAATTAGCTGCCTATAATTACAGATTCAAGCTATTATGCTCCCTTTTCAGTGATAAACAAATATTAACAGCAAAGTTCTGAGGATAAAAATATTATGCAATGGCAAATACATATATTATCTACATCATACACAGTAAATTATTTGAAGTGTTACAAAGTTAGAGTTAAGAATATCTTCTTCAATTTCCCAGCTCATGGTGGCAAAACACCACTGCACGATTAAAAATGACAAAAGATGGGGTAATATTATCCCCTTTCTGCTGTATGAGATACAGAATAGGAAAAGAGTAAACAGAGTAAGAATATTTTCATGGAGTGTAAACAGCTTTTTCAGTCTTGCACAAAGCGCTATTTGTCCTCTTGATGTGGCTATGGAAGCAAGAATATACTACTCTTCATAGAATTGCAGAGGGTGTAGCCTAGTTTGGTGTATGTGCTTGTGTCACATACATAACTGCTCTTCCTGTGGTTATGAATTATGATGTTATAGTCTGGTGATGGATTAGAAAAGTATGTTGAAATCTACAGCCAGTCTGTTGTACCTTAGTATTGCTAGAAGTTGTCCAACTAGTAGAGAGCTGCTGGAGTTCATGACTTCAGGCCACTTAAGGTGGTAGTCCATCAGAAGATTAATACATGATACTAGTTTCCAGATACTGGCTATGGACAAAGGATAAGGAAAAATAAGCTTTTAATGATTAAAGAGAATTCCCACATACCACAGAATGTTTCAAGGGTTCACGGTTATGTGATCCCCTGCCCTGGTTCTGGAACACATCGTTCTGTTATCATGGAAGAAAATAATTATTTTTTGGATCTAAAAGTGACATCCCCCGAGACCATGTTTTTTGACTGTGCTTACTTTTGACAAAAGACACATGTTTACTTTTGACACAAGAGTAGTCACAATAATGGCAGATACTGTCTTCTTTAATCGTCATTGTTTATGATACTAATAGTATTTGAATTTGCCAGAAAAGTTGGAAGAGACCTCAAGGATCATCTAGTCCAACCATCCCCCTACCACTTATTACCCACTAAACCATGCCCTTAATTACCACATCCAACCTTTCTTTAAAACATCCCCAGGGATGGTGACTCCACCAGCTCCCTGGGCAACCCGTTCCAATGCCTGACCACCCTTTTCAAGAAGAAATTTCTCCTAATCTCCAACCTAAACCTCCCCTGGCACAACTTGCAGCCGTTCCCTCTTGTCCTGTCGCTAGTTATCTGCAAGAAGAGACTCTTGATTACAGGCAGATGAATAGAGTTCACTACTTTTTTTTATACTATTTTACCCTCTTCTCATTTCTCCAAACAGAAGGGCCAGAACACTGTATTGTGTGATATCTATCAACACTGGGGTTTTTTCAACCCTCATTTTCATCAAAAAGGAAGAGAAGAAAATGTAAAATCTTCAAAAGATTTTTTTTCTTTTTTTTTAGTTAAACAAAACTTTGCTCAAAGAATTTTGAAGTGTGAGTTTAGTTGATTTGAGGTAAGGAAGGATTAATCTGTCATTTAAAAAGATACTAATGAAAAATTCAAAGCAGCTAGTTGCTTTCATTTAAAAATTTATTTTTACAATTTAAAGTTACTCTAGGAAATGCAAACTCATTTTGTAGTGAACAGCAGAATCATAGTCACCTTTTTCAGGCAATGAAGAGTTTAACAGAATAATTTTACCCAATCTCATAGTCAGTTTATAGAAAAAAATAAAATCAAGAAACTACCAAACAAAAAATGGGGGAAAAATAAGACACCCACCACACTAAAACTAGTATGACACTTCTTCAGTAAGGATGAGATTTGAAGGAATGTGTATACTCATAAAAAATAAATATGTTGATTTTAACTCCAAAAATCACAGGAACAGGAGTTAGGCAGCTTGGTTGAGCACTAGTTGGGGAGATAGGAAAGGAAAAAGCTCCATATTTACCATAAAGGATAGGGGGGAGGTGACAAGGATAGTTGGAAGTAAAAACCTACAAGTGCTTTTATTGTTTTTCCAACCTTTGTACTTCTTATACTAAGAACTAAGCCATGATGGAATTTTTGAAGGGTAACTCCAATTTCTGTGCCAGGTGTTTTTTCAGGAGGAAAATAAGAAATGGCCTCAGGTCAGAACTTTGAAAAGATATGCTTAAGTTACTGAGGTATCTCATGGAATCATTTGTGATGTTGAGGTTCTACCTTCTGAAGGTATAAAAGACCCCAAAAGACTATATATCAAACTGTACCAGAGAGGATGTAGCCAAAGGTCTTGGATGCAGCTTAATGACCTCCAGCAAAACTTATCGAATACAGGATATGGCATGCTGGAACTGCAGAACTGCAGCAGCCTCATGCTATTTTGAAATGGCAAATGGATGTTTGCCTGACCAACAACTGTTTTTCCACTTTTAAAATTCTTTTTGCCATGAAGGGATATAATGATACTTAACATCTTGAATCTGGTTTGATGAGAAGGAAGTTATTCTCATACTTCAAGTATGAATTGTTTGAGCTAAACCCATGCTGAAATATCCAGTCAAGGAAAACACCTAAAGACACATGTCTCTAAGAAAAATTAAAGTCTTTTTATGGAACTAGTTCCTTTTTGTAATTAATATGAAAAGTTATTTTAAATAAGTTCTTTGGGACTGTACATAATATTTTAATATTAATTCTAAATTAATCAGGTCTTATATTAATTGCAAAACAACTCATAATAATCTTAACTGTTTAATTAAAAATTAACATAGTTTTCTGATTTTTGTTCAATTCGAGTACAAACAGAAAAAACGTCACCAAGGAGAAATACCAAATTAATGCCATGTTCTCCTCACTGAAAATCAGATAAATTTTCATGTGCCATAAAAACACAGGCAATTAGAAAAGTAGATAAAAACAGGTTTGTGGGTAGTGGCACAAGCTTTATTTGACTATGACTTTGTATGTCTTCAAAGAAGTCATTGGCAGAGGCTTTTAGGCATATGGGAATCCTGTTTTACAAAACAGGATTAAAGTTATGTTAAGTAAAGTGTTTTTAGAACAGGGTTACTAAGGGTACAGCAGAGTCTAAGCTACCAGAAAATAGGAAAAATAATTCTTAAAGCTATTAAGTAGTAATACTAGTGGAGGAGAATAAAAGTGGAAAAGATGGTCAGAAGGACCTGATATTAAACAGGAAAGAAGGTTTACTTCAAGTAAGTGTCATGTTTTCTTTAAACTAAAGGTTCTGCAATGCCATTAGGAACTACTAATCCATAATTGTTGAATAAAAGTGGTAGTAAAACTAGTTTAGTATTATTTTTATGGAGTTCAGTTGTTACATTTTGTTCTGACCTCAGGCATTACCTGCCTCCAATATAAAATTAGAAAAGTTGACATGTTGTTCTCAACTTCATCATTCCCCATTTAAAGAGGTAAAATACTACAAATACTACATCCAAATAGAGAAGTTCGTTGTTATATCCACCAAAGCTGAACCCCTGTCTGTAATCTGCTTCTGAATTTCTTGAATATCAGAAATTATAGATGGGTGGGATAACATGATCGTAACAAACATGTTAATGAAGAGTAGAATACTGTATGAAGAATACTGATCCCTGACAGAAATCATTCAATCTTGAGAGTATTAAGATTTGAGAACATCCTGAACCAAATCCTTTCACAGCAGAGTTAAGTATTGCAAATCTTTGATAATACTAATCATGTAATGAAAAGAAAGAGAACCTTATCTTTAAAGAAAACAACAATAGACCTCTTAAAAATGTATTGTTAAACAATCTTTTCTGTGGATTAGACCATATGAGATAAAAACGTGCATAAAGACCACCTTTCTAATTAGAATTAATGACTTTGATAAGCAGCAATTCATCAAATAAACTTGTATGTGCACATCAACATAGAAGGATACCGAAGAATTAGGAGATTTTAAAAAACCTCATGAGATGATAAAAATGTATTTCTTTCAATGTAGAATAAACTCTAAACATTTCTTTCCAAGAACCAACTCTTTTTTTTTGGTCTTGATTGTAATTCAAGCTGCCAGATTAAATCACTATTCCACACTATGTGGACCTGAGATTATTCAACTGTATGTAATTGATCTAAATTGTAGTTCAATTCAGATTATTACTATTTCACAGATTTCCATAAAGTCAAGCCATTACTAGGCTTTCTCTTTGTTTCTGTGGAAAATTGTTTTAACCATTTTGTCCTATTCGTCTGCCACTGAGAATCTGCTAGTTATTTTAATAAAAAAAAACTAAAAAACCAAAAAACAGTCTACATGAACTTAAACAAAAGGACTGTATTAAGAAACACTTATTTAGCTAATTACTCCCTCAAAGCCAATCAATTTACTCCTTTTAGGTAATTATTTATCCTCACATGTGGATATGCTCATTACTATATCACAGTGAAATCACAAACGACAAAACTAAGATGAAAAATTCAGGAAACTTACTGTTTACAACCACCGTAGAGAATCTCAATGTTTCTGCAAAAATCTGCTAAGATTTCTCCTTATAGAAGCTATCACTATATATGCAGTAATTCACTGTCTGACACATTCTTATGATCCGAATCAGATGTCTTATTACTTTGCAGCCCTTATGGAAACAAAAAAAAAAAAAAAGATTGGGGTAGCAGAGAGAGGAAGGAATGGAGAAAGAATCCATTTAATAGAACCAATGGCAATGTCTCTGGGATCTGAAGATATAGAAACAACATTGTTTCACTCTGGCAAAATCTGTTAAAATTTTTCTTATCACAAAAAACCTGTTTCTTCTCAAATGTTCCATTGTTTTCAGTATAATTTCTTTCATTTCCCAAGGATTGTTGGCCCAACGTATTTGAAATCTCAATCAAAAGTGACAATGGAGTAATAATTTGTTAGATTTTTTTTCACTGGAGCCATCTTGGATATTGTAGTCTAGTTAGAATAAATCTTAAAGATGTGTCTTTTTCCATACTTACTGACAAATTCCAGAGCAGTCTATTCTGGATTTTTTTCCATATTGTTCAATTTCTTGATGCTAGACAACTGCATGGTGTGAAATAGTGAACTCTAAGAAAAGTTATGAGAGACTATTTAAACATTGCACTGCAATCCTGAGGAAAAAATCCAAACCTGCCCTTCCTTTTGACATAAGAAGCTTTTCTTCTCTTCCACATATAGCTACAATATTTCATTTGGTTTACTGTTTATGGTATGAGAAGTGGTACGATAAGTGAAGTTTTAACAGTCTTTAATTATGCTAGAGTAGCCCAAAGATGCTTCAGTCTTTTAGGTATTAGTGCGGGCTCAAAATTACAATAAATTTAATCTCACAAATATTCATTTAATTATAAATTACTTAAGTCTTAATCTTATTTAAAATTCTAATGTTTATTATCCTCCTACCTAGAGTTATTTTTAATAAAAACAGGAAATTAAATTTTAGGCTTAAAATTGCAACAATGTTTTTCTTAGAAAAGAAATGAAAGATTTTATAAGGAAGGACATCTCATTGTTAATGATTTCATAGCTAGAAAGGATAAAGCTGTGTTCACCTTCTATTAGCTTTTCTTATTCAATTTCCCCAAACCTTATGTCTACACTAGTGACCTGAACTATGAGAGGTTATTTACAATAGAATTATCAATACTCCTGAAATTTTAAAAAAATCAGAACTCAGTAAATGGCAAAGTCTTACAATCTCACAATATATTTTATACAGTATTTTTTTACTGGATGCTATAGAATTGCTAGAAATAAAGCTTTAAGCTGAAGTAAAGACTTTGATTTATATCAAGCATCGGCAGAAAAATTTTAAAGAACACTACAGTTTAAAGACAGAAAAATGGTCTTTCAGTAAGGAATTATACTACCGGACTTGCATTGCTAGCTGTCTCCCTGATTTCCTGCACATTCTTAATCAAGCCAGCTTGATTTTCACTTTTTCTCTGGAGAAAAATAAATACAACTCAACAGAAAGGCATCAGGCTTAGATGCTTGCATTCTTTTCATGACCTGTTGTCACAGGTATTATAAAAGAAATTTGTGGGCTTCTGATTTTTTTTTTCTCCGTCATTTTAGGGGAATAATTGTGACAAAGACCTTCTATGATCATCTTCATTTTAAAGATAATTTCACAGTTAAAAGAATCAGAGAGTTATGCCTTGGGTTTTGATTCCATTTTCAAAGTGCAAGGCATCTACATTTCACGTGAAATTTGCGGATACTTGAAAAACTACCAGGCCAGGTTCTGATGTCTGCCAGCCTGTTTAATATTTTGGGATTCAATCTCAAAGATAGCATTTTAACCAGGTCTTTAAGTTGCTGATTAACTGGGGTAGCACGGTTATGTAACCTGGTGACTTCCCAGCTGTGAGGAATGAGGATATCTTGTTTAGAATTGCCACTGCCAAAACCATAGTCACCTAACAGGCTGAGGCTGGAAAAGGTAGCAAACCATTAAAAATATTGATGACTACAAATGAAAGATCTAGATAACTACAGAGATAAATACTCACCTATAAAAATCCTAAATTTTCTGACCACAGAATCAGCAATGAAACCTCATCAACTGTAGGTTCTTTGTTACAAACAGCTGAGGATTCTTCTCTAGAGACAAGTAATTGTCTCCTGTTATTATAAAGTTTAGAGACCTTCTCTTATTTGCTTTTGGTCATAAATAAGTCATATTTCACTCTCCTCTGAGAAGATTCAGCTGACTGACCAGGTCAGAGGCTAGAAGGTAGCAGAGATGCTTCATGATTCCATATATTTTATTAACACATCTAAGGGAACTTATTTCCCAGTGATCCTGATAAAGATCCCAAGATTTTTTTTTTGTTCCCAGTATGGAGAACAAAAGTCTCTCATTGATTTTAATTAATCTATATTCTACAGAGGAAAAAAAAGAAGAGAGTGATATCCATTCAAGATCACATCATTTCATGAAGACAGCAGAAGAATGAACATGTTTTATGGCTCAGTTTATCATCTATGACTTTTACTATTACCTTCTCTGAATTTTAAGTTCAGTGTAAGTCTGTACTATTGTAATAAATTATTCATTTCAAGCATGTGTAGATGAGCATGAAAGCTTCATATCCATTACTGAAAAACACTCAATGAGATATGAGCAAAGTATCATTTTGTCAAGTTCCAGAGCTCAGTACTTGTTCTCAGGTAGAACTTCCTGAAATAATCAGTCATTTGAAAATGAATCCTTATGCATGATAGAAAGAAATAGCAATTGACAGCAAAGTATAGAGGTCCCCATTATTCCCTTATGCTATCACTATTGTTTGGCAGGTATGTATAACTGCTGGGACAGACAACATTTTGAAATGGTTTGCAATTCCAGTGCACTATCACTGCTCAATATGACAGGTTTGTATCAATTATAAATTAAATGAAAAAATATTTTTAACTTATCCTGAGTTAAGTGTAGCCTTGATGGTTTCAGTGACTCTGGGTAAATCACTGAAAATCTTTTCACGCTATTTTCATATTGAAACATTTGAACAATAACTTTTGCTTATCATGAGCTCTAATATGCTATATAACCAAATATACCTTCCAAACAAGGTCTGCTAGCTTTTTTTCGGGCTAGGATTAATATTCTCCTCATTGTCTTTCAGCAACAGCTCTATCTTGCCTTTATATTCCTTCATACATAAAAAGATCCCAAAGTATTCCACAGAGATCTTATACTTTAAGACCTAGAAGCTCCTGTTGAACAGGGGAAAGGATTCCTACTTGACTGGCAGCATTGGGTATTATTTCCCACTCTCTAAATTTTAATATGACTATGTCCAGGTGGAACTACAAGTTTCAGTGTTACAAAGTCTGATAATTGACAAGTGTGGATAATGTTTGCTTGATCTGATGAATAAAAAAAAGAGAAGGGTTTTATTTTAAAGAAAAAACGTGATTTAATGTAACTGTAATCATGATCCAACTACATGCTTCCATTGATGCTAACCAAGAGAAGTCAGTACTAACAGACATTATGTAAATTTCATCGTATCTGGACAAATGTGCAAATTCTGAATGAAAAAAAAATGCTAGATTTAACTTCAGATAATCTCTGCCCATCCTTGGAAATATCAATGACTGAAAGATTTATAAGGTTCTAATGTTTATAACACTTGTACAGTTTATAAAGTAAGTAGTTGGTAAAATATTAATTGCTGCTATAACATTTATTTCAGGGCAGACAGGTAAGTTTTATCAGCATCTCCAGTTGTTCTAGACTACTAGCAACAATACCTCAAATTGACAGTGAACTGCATTACCATTTAAAAGAAAAAAGCCTGTGGTTTCACAAAATATGTTCATGTACTTAGATACAGCACATTTAGCATTGTTGGGTTTTTATCCTCACTTCAATTTACCTATTTATGAAAATTGACTTCCATGTATCACACAAATGGATTAAAAGGAAAGGGGGGAAGAGGGAAGGAACAGAACAGGGAGCAAGATGAAAATACTGTGCCAGACAGATGAAAGCCACAAGTAAACTCAGTTCTTTTACTTGTAAAATTTTCTGAAGTTGTTCTGGAGCAAACCTTTTTTTTTTTTATGTTCTTTTAAGATTAAGCTACTCAATTACTCCTGCACACCACTAATTACAGAGATAAAATATGTAACTTAAGCTACTTCAGAAAACCAAATTTCCAACATACTAGATAAAGTTTCCAAAACCAGCGATAAGCCCCATTCAATGGAAAACCACTAGCACATTATTTAGATAAAAAAATTTCCCTTTTTAGTGACTAATACCTTTCAAAATCAGGTACTGCTACATCTTTTTCTTGAACATGACCTGAAATACAAAACACCACCAACAAAAAAAACAGGATTACTTTGTCTTGCTTGACATACTTTCTTACCAGCAAAGCCAGCTACAGTTTAGGCCAGGTACTCACACATGCAGAAAAGCCTCACTACCTGCAGCCTACCACCCCCAAAAGCACTACAAAGAATCTTCCAGAGCCACCACATCTACCTGCCAGAGAAGTAGAGGTGGAATCTCTATCAGCCAATCACCAGGTGGGAATGGCAGCCAATCAGAATCCAGCAGTCTGTGCCCTGTCCTATAAATTGGCTGTGGTCCACCCAGAGAAGGTCCAGCAGAGGTGTTGTCAGGGGCTGCAGTAGTACTGAGGGCTAATAGTAGGGCTAGCCTGCTTGGGTGGCTGCCTGGACCTCCCACACATGGAACTGTGATGCTGACCTGCCTGGCTTCTCCTGCAGAGCACAGAAGTTGTAATGTTCATCTGTGACTGTAAGTGCTGTGGTTTTCTGAGTCCTTTTTGTCTACACTGTAAATTCTATCTCAGACTACAACAAAAAGGAGAAATGTTTGCTGTTTTGGGAGCACCAGTGTAATTTGCTACATTTTTAGAGTCAGAATAGTTTGAGTAATAGAGACAAATAGGCTGGGGGCTCTGCTGCAGCTTAGTCTTTAAATTGAATATATGTGTGAAGGCCTAAATGAGACAGCTTTGAGGAAAGAGTTGCTGTTTTCAGGACAGGTGTTTTTTGGTTTGCCTTTCCCCAGAAAGTACTATGATAGTCATGCTGGAAACATAAGCTAGCCCTCTATGCAGCGATACCTTCAGGATGTTAGTACCTTGAGATGTGTGGTTTTTTCTCACTGTAGTGAAGGAGAGAAACTTTTATAGGAAAGCTGTTTCCTTCATCTATGAATATTTCTAATATAAATACCTGAAATCAGAGTACTGAGAAGCTACTATGATCCTCAAATCTCATGCAGGTGTTGGTGAAGGTTGAGACCCTGACTTGGGATTCTTCCCCTTCCATTTCCACCTGCTAATGCCAGCTGAGATCATGCTCAGCCCAGCTGTAGCCAGGCTGAATTGGCCAGGGTTAATTGCCTGAGATGGGGCCTTGTGCTCACTCCTATCAAACCCCCTGCTCTCACCAGGACGCCTACAACTCTGGCAACACAACTGCTCCAGAGTCACTGCTATACTCAACAGCTTTAACCCAATAGTCCAAGGCAGACCCTTCGGTGGTTGTGATGATGCTTTGAGAGTTCCCTTTGAGTCACTTGTCTCTGAGCTCAGGGATTTTGCACAAAGAGTAGTTTCCCCTGAGTGACTTCAATGACTTTAGTTCTTATGAAATGTGAGCAGTGGGCCTATCTAAATGTGGGTTTGGACTATTATGAGGCAATGATTTAAGTAGTATTACTTTAATAAGTCCTTTTTTCTGCCTGCAATGTTCTTAAGGAGACTAAATCTTGTATCCCTACCTGAAAGCACTGTTTATACTTATTTTAAATAAATCAAAGTCTGCAAAAATGGTTTATTTGATTAAGACATTTGAATTTTTTACTATAAAGATATGGTTTTATGGCTACCAGACTGTGTCCTTTCATGATCTGTACTATTGTGTAGTCAGAGAATCAGGCTAATGTGCCTCCAGACATATTTCATCACTCCAGGAAGCTTAGTTAAAATCCAACACTGTCATAAGATTGTTTGTGTTCTTTGTATGCTTTTAATTCTTGATAACTTCTGGGAGGAGAGTTTTCTAGGACTATCATAATGAATATTATTTGTGGATACGGAAATCATAAATTGATTTCTTCAAGGTTATCTGAATGTTGTAACCTAAAGATGTATGTTCCTGAAAGCCCCATTTGAGGAATGAGATTAGGGGTTTTCATTTGACTGCTTAAACCTATTAACTATATCTTATTTAAATATTAGTCAACTTATATACTCTTATACTCTGGTTTCTCTTCAGATCATATAAATCTTTCACCTTTTACTAAAGACTTCTGTGGAGAGGAACACCATTTTTGGAGTTGGACTCGGTGATCCTTATGGGTCCCTTCCAACTCAGGATATTCTATGATTCTATTTACTCTTCATTAGATCAAGGAGATTATATTTCTGGGTTACATGGCAAATAGAAAAAAGTAAACATTTGCTGATAATTTTATTGTAACTATGATGCCACAGGTAATTGCTATATTCCCTACACTGTTGCAGTAGTGATATTCTCAGTGATTATTTTGGTTTATTTTAACATTTAATGGCAATATTTAAAGGACACTATTATCTGAGCTATATAGGAAGGCAACAGAATATGGTCATCTTTCCACCCCTGCTATAGAATTTTGAATTTGTAGCAAAGGAAGGTGTCATCAAATGGCAAGACTAGGTCTGGTCCCAAAGAGAAGCCAAACTGGGGCTGAGAGCACAGGTGGGACTGTGCCAGCCTGATGGGGCATAGCCCCCACCCATGTAAGCAGGGTAGAGCTGGTGGTGCTAACAGGTCAGGGCAAACGGTGTACTCAAAGGGCACTGCCAGAAGGTGTTGCATAGCAGTCAGAAATTATAAGTTATGGCTACTTTCTGATTGGTCTCTGTTTGCAAGGAATCCAAGTGCCACAGGCATTTCTTTACTACTTTTTCTTCTCTCTGTGAGAGAAACATTCTTAAAAGAAAAATGTTTCAATTGGAAGGGGCCTACGATGATCCCCTAGTCTAACTGCCTGACTACAGGGCTGACCAAAAATTAGAGCATATTAAGGTTATAGTCCAAATACCTTTAAAAGATGCAGTCATGGGGTGTTGATCACCTCTCTAGGAAAACTAGTCTTGTATTTGACCACACTCTCTGTAAGGAAATGTTTCCTGATATCAAGTCTGAGCATTCCCTGATGTAGCTTTGAATGATACCCAAATAATTAACAGTAATTATATTAACATTAATGGTAATTAATATCTCAGCATTTTATTGGTGCAACCTAAGTGCAGCCATTTGAGAGATTTGCCATATTACTCAGTCATGCAGTAAAATCAATAGCTGCAATGCTAAGTCAATGTTGCTTTTGTTTGGATGTTTCCCTGAAATCATGCATTGATGTAATTTTGGTGTTTTCCTGTATTTTTGTTTTTGATACACTTCAACATTTACCAGTGAGGTAGAGGTCTCAGACATAAACATCCATTGTTTCTGAAAGTAAAAGTGATGGCAAAGACAAGTTCTCTAGTCTTACTCCCAGTACACACACAGAGAAATCACAGACTGATTAGGAGACTTATTTTTTAATGTCCATATTCTTGCAAGGTCTATCTCATACTGTGAGCCAACAGGGTACACAGCAATAATCTAGGTAGCCTACACTTCAGCCTGTTGTGTTAACCTTACAATTATTTCATTATGAAGGGAAAGTCAAATTGTATCCATGCCCTTAGGGATTTTTGGTTTTTTCCTCTTTTCTCTCATTTGAAAATCTTGTGGCAAACAGATTCCACCATCTGCTTTTGCTTATTTTAACTAATCAACTGGGAGATGTTGCAGTAGACTCTAACAGAATAATCAATAAAGAAGGCCTAGATGGTCAACCATGTGGCATGTTGGCTAAGAGCCAATTTCTCTCCTTATTAACACAAATAGTCTTTGGATTTCATATTAATCCCCCTTGAGAACTAGCTAGATGAACTTGCTTTGGGGAAGAGCTTGTGAGGATACTGATTTTTTTGAAACTGTTCTCAGGGAAAAATAACTATGATGAAAACAGTTGTTTAGCAGTCTGAGTCAGGAACAAGCTGTCCTGTATTGTCATAGAAGGTACATCTTGTATCCCAGTCATGACTAGATTAGACAATGTTGAGGCTTAATCTGCAATGAAATTGTTCAAAAACTGAAGTTGATATAAATTACAGTAAACTTTAATGCATCAAAATAATTGCCTAATCAATACTAGTTCCTTGGATATCTTTTAAACAGCATTAATCACCATGAACTCATTTGGTATTAATGCAAATGTCGCAAGTGATACAATTGGATTTCTGGTGTAACTGAAGATTAATTACTTTGACTAGACAATTGTGCTAAAGTCTAATCCAGTATGTATGCACATACAAACAATAAAAATAGTGGAGTGGAACAATGTTTCCATATAAAAGTAAAGCAGTTTTTGTTTTAAGAGTTAGGCTTTTTAAATAAAGAGCTATGCCCTTTGCAAATGAACCTGGAAAACTTATCTTCATGAACGCATATAGAAAATATCTAACCCCATCCCTTGTTACTATGATGATATTGCTGTTGAGATTCATTCTTTACATTTACAGAACACATAGCTAGAAAAGCTGTGTATTCATTAACTTTTCAGTTACACTAATGTTACTGAATATTTTCTTATGTGCCCTAGATGAGTACCTAATAACAACTGTATTGAAGATGCCAGAATTTAGATTTGGGTGCCAAATCCAAAAATCTTTCCTGAGTTTGCCCGATTGGAGACATGTCAGCTGAATAGCATTTCATTAAAAGAAAAAGCTTAAAGAACACTACAATATCTGGACATATTAAATAATTTTTTTAAACTGTCTGAAAACATTTTCAAATTTTAGATACTTGAACCCTTTGTGGCTGTATACATACACAGATTTTTAAATAAAAGTGCTTTGTAAACAGTCATGCAACTTCTGTGAGTAGGAAATGTTATAGCTCCAAAATATTTACGGACTGCTTCTGTAAGCAGACTAGTATAACTGCAACATTTTTCCTTAAAATGAAGATACTTCCAGATACCGTTTAACTTCACTGTTAATTTCATTTAGAACTGCTATGAAACTAAAAGCCCCTGTTCAGTATTCACGATAATATGAAAGATTCAACACAAAAATAATTCTATGAAAAATGTTAGGATTTAAATAATGTCATATCTCAATTTATATTTAATTTTTAAGTTTCCAAGAAATCATCTTTGATTAATTCTAGCTTGATATTGTTTTGTCTAGCTGGGTCTTTCGGTGACATTTGATGCTATCAATTAAGTGATCCTTGTTGATCAGTCTTTTCTGATCCTCTGTCATGTGGCTTTAATCCTGATTTGATTCCTAGCTACCACTTCTCTCCCAAATGTTTCTGTTCATGGTTCTATCTGTTTTTCATGTTTCTTTGTATTTCACTATGCCATTCAACTTATTTTTTTCTGAATGCATCTCATTCTTTCTCTGCATAATACTTCCTAAACTAAAATTTTAAAAATCTTGTTCTTGGCTAGTTCTTCCAGAATAGTAATTATAAATATTTTTTCATGAACAGAGTAGTTAAGAAGCTCAAGCTAATCTTAACTTCCAGAAAATCAAATCTTTCTACTTCAAAAATCTGGATGACTGAAGCTTGTCTGTAAAACAAAACAGATTCTATGAGGTAGTTTTAGAGTGCTTAATTGACTTCAGATCATGCGTTGCAATTGTTTTCTCCTAAGTGCTTTTGCTACTTGAATTGCTTCAATACTTTGGAAAAGTGTTTTCCTTGTGATGTTAGTATATTGTTATATCAGGCCATTGCAAACACTTTAAAGTTAATTTAATTATTTGGTTTGACAACACATTCTTTTTTCTGTGCTGCCTCCTATCCATATTGAGCACAAGAATTTTGTGGCAAAAATGCTTCAGAAAATTAGCAATTTTCATGGACTGCTAGGAGATACTCATGATGATCAAATTCTGAGCTTGTAAATGTAAATATTCATCCTGAAAACCTGATTTTTAAGGGCTCCAATCAGAGAACAAACATCCTGTGTAATTCATGTATCTAATCAAAGCTAACCAACACAGCCTGAATTTCAAATGTCAAATGTTTGCAATAGGCAAACAACACACAATTCTTCATCTGTGCATATTCAAAGAATCTCTGTGAATCAAACACAACTTACAAAAATAAGTTATATTCACAGTATTTACTCAGCACTTCTGAGCAACATGGACAGCTGTAATGCCAAGTTTCTGGTGTTGTCTTTAATTGATTGATATTATATTAACAATTTTTCTTGTTAACAATTTCTCTTAAAGAATATTATCCTGATGGACCTAAATACAAGAAAAGGAAAAATCTTTCTCTTGTAAAGTTTTCTGTCAGTTCTTCATGATTTGGATATTCATACTTTCCAGTAATCTTTTCAAACATATTTTGTTTTTATCTCATAAATTGAAATTAAGGTACTGATATATTTTTAGTGGTTTGGTTTTATCACCTCATTTCAGTTTAGCTACCTTGGTTTATCTACATTATTCTTACAGTGCTTTGTGTCCATTTACACTCTAATTTTAGTATCAGTCTATATAATTATTACACCACCCCTTAAATCTCTCTATTTGCTCTTGTTAAAACACCCCATTGATTTAAAGATCTTGTTACTTACCAGAGTATGTTCTGATTCTCTGACCTCTCCACACTCCTTGGTGGTGACTTCAGTTAATTGCATGATTATCAGATGATAATGTGGTAGCATTAAAATGAATTAGCATGTAATTACTGTTGTTCCCAAGGGAAATAGGGTACTTAAAATAAAACAGTGGATGTTATTACATGGAAAGCATGAAGCAGTGCATTTCCTCTGGTATACTCAGATATCCACAGCTCTTGTTTTCTACAGTGTATCCATGGTATAAAATCCTAGAGGAGATTTGGAAAGAGCTGATCAACATCTACTTTTGCATCTTAGAATATTCATGTCAATTTCAAAATCTTTAATTTTTGCAAGTATGTAATAGTGATTTAACATGATCTCATTTCCATTGGCATTTGCTTACCATAAACATTAACAAGATTAAACATAGACCCAAATAATGAGTCAGCAGAATTAGTTTAACTAATCAAAGTTAATTAATTCAATTTAAATATGAAACAATAGTTAAAAACTCTTTCAACAGTTTTCAGATCTTGAGCTATGAATATGAAGTTGTTAGAGCAAAGAAAATGCTTAAATTATGCGATATATTAGACTCATTTGTTTTTCTGAAGAATTTACCTTTTAGGAGTCCCAGTGTCAAGATGTTTTTATGCAGGACTAGCTGAAAGGAATTTGTTTTAAGTCATGCACTCCGTTGCACTGGAGGGTCTGCACAACAGAGCAGGAAACCAAATGGAAAAACAATTTGTTTCTAGGATTGATTAATTTTTAAGTATCACATGTTATTGTTCAGAACTTTCTCAAGAACATTCTTCTTCCAGGTGATGACAGCTTTTAGGAATTAAAAATGCACATAAACTGGAAAATTACACAATTGATAAGGAATAGTTCTAACTCTACCTTAGTGAAATGAAGTTCACAGAATCATAATAGTAGGTTCTGTAACAAGGGGCAAAGGATAAAAAGTGAGCAACAGAGTCTACTTCCATTACCCTCTTGTGCAGTCTCATTAGAAAAGCACTAAAGATTAAGCTCCCAAACCCCGTGGCTTCAGTGTTGAGTGCCTACTTGAGTAGGGGATGCTTTCTTCATGGGGCCTAATATAGCAACGTTTATGGCACATTTCTGGAAGCATGTGAACTTAAATGTTTTCAGCACCTAATTTGAAATAGTTACTACAGAGGAAAATCTGAGCCCTCAGTTTGTCAAAGTACTTTGTGTATATTACAGGAAAATATAAATTCTAAACTAAAGCACATAGTTGTGTGTTATTACAGATAATGTACATGAAATGCAGAGTGCTAAAGTGTTAGTGATAATGGAACAATCTTCTATCTGACATTCTTTTAGTTACTTTATGATTGGTTTATGTCAAAGCATTTTAAAATTTGTACTAGTGTGCCCAAGTGAAAGTATATTTTTGCTATGACTTGCACAAACATGACTGAGGTGAGGGAATAATAAAAATAGCAGAATGATGGAATGGTTTGGGTTGGAAGATCATCTGATTTCAACCCCACTGCCATGGGCAGAGATACCCTCCACTAGACCAGGTTGTTCAAAGCCCCATCCAACCTGGGCTTGAACACTTTTGGGGATGATCCACAATTTCTCTGGAAAACCTCTTTCAAGTTCCTCACCACTCTCACAGTAAAGAATTTCTTCCTAATATCTAATCTAAATCTACCCTCCTTCAGCTTAAGTCCATTACCCATTGTCTTATCACTCCATGCCCTTATAAACAGTACCTCTCCAGCTTTCTTGTAGGCCCCCTTCAGGTACTGGAAGGTTGCAATTAGGTCTCCCCAGAGCCTTCTCCTGGCTGAACAACTTCAACTCTCTCAGCCTGTCTTCATAGGAGAGGTGCTCCAGTCTTCTGATCTTTGTGGCCTTCTCTGGACTCACTCCAACAGGTCTATGTCCCTAGGGAACCCCAGAGCTTGATGCAGTACTCCAGGTGGGGCCTCATGAGAGCAGAGCAGAGGGGGATAATCACCTCCCTTGACCTTCTGGTCAACCCAGGATCTGGTTGGCTTTTTGAGCTGCAAGCGCACATTGCTGGCATGTTGAGCTTATCAACCAACAAACATAAGCCCTTCTCAAGGCTGTGCTCAATCCATTCTCTGCAAACCCTTTAGTTGTGCTTGGGATTTCCCTGAGTCATGTGCAAGACCTTGCACTTGACTTTGTTGAACTTCATGAGGTTTGCGCAGGCCCACCTCTCAAGCCTATTGAGGTTGCTCTGAATGGCATCCCTTCCCTGCAGCTTGTCAACTGCAGCACACAGGTTGGTGGTGTTGCTAAACTTGAGGGTGCACTCAGTCTGACTGTCCATGTTACCAACAAATATGCACTCATCTATGTCAGAAAACAAAATCAACTGAAAATGCTTACATGCTTGAAGGAGAAAATAAATTTAATTATAATTTCATTTCTGGCAGAAGAACTCCAATTTTTGTTTGCAGGAGAAAAGATGGAACAACAGTTGTCTGTTCTACATGTGTTCCTCAAGTCTTTAGCTGAATTATAGATCAGATTAGTTAATGTTTTATCAGTGAATGCAGAAGTAGCTACACAGACATCTACCTATACCTGTCCAGGATGTAACTAGTAGTTAAAAAACCACAAATGTTTCAGGAAGAATTAAAAAATGTATTCATTTCCTATTTTCATTTTTATCTTTCCATAAAAACATGCACAACATGAATTGACTTGCAGAAGCTTAATAGTGGAAGGTTACAGATTGCTGCCTATATGGTACATGAATTCATCTGAGTTTAACTATTTAGAATCTATGGTTTTAAAACAAGTCACAGCTGAGGTTTTGCTGATTTGAGGGTTTTTCTGTATTTTCCTGTTCTTTGAAAGAAAATGTTTTTCTGTTTTTATGGCACTTTATTTCACAGCACTTCTCATTCTTCCTCTTCCTTACCTTGCCTATATTTGGGAGGTCTATTCCTTTCTTTTTTCTTTTGAATGTCATTATATATCTATGCTTATGAAATTGTTACAGATTTTACTTTTCAAAAAGTGTATTATTACTTACAGTCCCCACAGCATAAGAGTATTCATTTATCCTCATAACAAAAGCTGGGCAAGTTACACTGTTCTACTGTTCTAAAATCTGTAGGAGTTCTGAGAAGAATGCCAATGTTTGCATATCAGAAGCCACTGGAAACAAACTCATAAAACCAATTATTTTTTTGGAGATTCTTAACATTGAAAAAGATGAGGAGAAAACAGACTATATTAGGCTTTTTCTGTGTAGATCTAGAGATATATAAAAAGGCATGTAGAGAGCTCTGAAGCAAGTGTTTTACAGAAGGTAAAGTAGGGACAAAGCTGCTATTTTTCCCTTTTAGAACAGAAGAAAGGGAATTCAGTTAGACAGGAAAACAGCAAATTCAAAATGGGACAATTTTTAAGCAAGCTAAATTAGAGAGCCAGGAGTTGGACTTGATCCTTATGGGTCTCTTTCAACTTGGGGTATTCTGTGGTTCTGTGACTACTTTGATACAAAATGGTGAAACAGTAAATAAAACTGATGTTTAAACAATGAACATTTATCTATGTAACTTTTGTAGAAAGGGTATGAAGTTTGTGGAGACTAAGGACTTGGTGCTTTAAGGCTCTTCCACTGTAAATTTAAACTTCAAATGCAGACATATTTGGAGGGTTTTTTCCTTATTTCATCAAATTCTCTTTAAAAAAAATACAAGAGCTGGCAACCTGACAGGATTTTGCAGTTGTCTTGGAAGAATCACTTCTGAGTTAGGTGCTCTTATTTTGATTATTTCCAGAGGTCTTGGGATCCTTGCAGAGTTCTTGGGCAGCAGCCTTTTGGTAGCTCTATGAAAACAATTATTGCTGAGTTGGTAAAGAATTTTGAAAATCAAAGTGTGTGTTTTAAAGGAATAAAAAGGTATGTTTACATAGACTGCGCAGTAAGAGGCAAGATCATAAGTAATTTTTTTGTATACTGATACAAGTTCTCAAGCTCTATTGTCTATTTGCAATTCATTGGCTTTGTACCAGTTTATATTCACAAATTTATTGTTTGGATTATGTGGATATAACTATTACCCAGTTGATGCTGTAGTCAGAACTGATAAAGTAGACACTATGATCTTGGAGTGTCTGCTCAAGTCCAGTGCTGTAGAAGTCCTTCACAAACAGGCCCTGTCATAATAGCTGAGTGCCTTTTTTATGCTAACTGCAGCATGGGAAGTAGAGAAGTAAAACACTAGCAAGGTCCAACTGAAATGTAGGTGTTACTTCAAGTGCCATTTAAGGCCATATCGTAAGAGGAAATATGTTCTCCTTAATACTGACTGGGATTTTGATATTTAAATTTAAAGCTCTTCAGAATGTTTTCCAGTATTGTAATAGTTTTTCATGGTACTTTTGTAAATGTTGCCAACAAACATCAGAATCAAAAGAGAAATCAGTAGATGTTCTTGAGCTGTCCTGTGCTGAGAGCAGTAAAGAGTTTACAAAGCTTTGAGATTATCCCTGGAATCTCCCTTTGTCAGATACATTTGCTCCCAAGGATTCTCAGTTTTCACTGTCTTATTACTTTCTTTTCTAACTTCTGTATCTTTTTTTGACCTGTGACAGATCAAAAATGTTTAACAAGACCTTGCTGAAAAGAAACCAAAGTTACTAGAATTTACATTTAATTTAAATATTTAAATTGTCTTCAGGTTTGAAGAAACTGTCTTGTTTGTTTGATGCTCATGTATGTATGTATGTTATATGCATGCATGTTTATACATCTTAGACTACTTCATCTGAATTTAAGAAGCCAGGTTTGTAGGAATGTCATGCAATTTTCATAATTAGATCAGTGCAGCTTGGGCGAGCTTTATGATAAACACAGTCTTTTTGTGTTTATCACAAACAGTGCAGCTGATGCTGGAATGGTATATGTGTGCCTGAGTGATGTATCGTTTTTATCACATCAAGAAAAGGAGTTTGAATGTATTTTAGGAGCAGCACAAATGGGAATTAGCAAACAAGTGTTTAGAAAAATATCATAGTGTTTTCTAGGTATAGATTCGCCTATCATGTCAGAATCTCCCTGGTCTGGTTTTCTCTCCCTATAGCATAATGATCAGAACAGTCATGCAGACAGAAAGGATTTTTAAACTAGAAAGGAACAGTGGTGTGTTCAGAAGTTGCATCCCTAGCCTCCAGATCTGTCACTGAACTCACCTGGGATGAACTGGATACCAAACAGCAAAAGCTTTGTTAACTACACAGAACTCAGTAGTTGTGCCAGTACCTTAAGGAAGCTGAGAATCAGCTATCAAAGGGCTATCATGAGAAGTGAATCAATGGAAAGTGTCCTGCTTTCCAAGTGTTTATTCTTAGCAAACAAGATTGCTTTGATGGTAGGGCTGTTTGCATTGCCACTCATTAAATAACTGTATATGTGTGTCCTGCTTTCAGCTGGAATAGTTAATTTTCTTCCTAGTAGTGGGTATAGTGCTGTGTTTTGTATTTAGGATGAGACTAATGTTGATAACATACTGATGTTTTGATTGTTAGGCAATGTTTATGTCAAGTCAAGGACTTTTCAACTGCTTGTACCACCCCACCAGCCAAGTGGCTGGCAGTGCACAAGAAGCTGGGAGGGGACACAGACCAAAACAGCTGACCCAAACTGGCCAAAATTATATTCCATGCCATATGACATCATGATTGCTGTGTAACTGGGGGGAAACTGGCTGGGGGTCTGGACTGCAGCTCAGGAACTAGTTGGGCATCAGTGGTCTGAGTGTTAAGCAATTGTGCCGTGCATCACTTGTGTATTTTTTCATTATTATGGTTATTATTCTCTTCCTTTTCTGTCATATGAAACTATCTTCATCTCAACTTATGAGGTTTTCCCCATTCTGTCCCCCATCTCACCGGGGGTGGGGAGTGTGCGAGTAGCTCTGTTTTAGCTGCTGAATTATGGTGTCTCCCCTGCCAGGTAAAGGGAGCTGTCTGCTGTGTTAAACCATGACATCTGATTTTGCTTTTATGTCTGTTAAACATCTAGATGTGTAAAATGTGAGCTGAGACTTCATGTGGTCTCACCCTGGCTAGAATCCAGGTGCCCACCAAAGCTGCTCTATTACTCCCCTTCCTTAACTAGACAGGGGAGAAAACAAATGGCTTGTGGGTCAAGATAAGGACAGGGAGATTGTTCACCAATGACCATTCTGGGCAAAACAGACCAGACTTAGAGATGAGTTTGCCTAATTTATTACCAAGCAAAACAGAGTAGAATGAGAAATAAAACCAAAAAACACCTCCCTCCACCTCTCCCTTCTTCCAGGTTTAATTTCATTCCTGATTTCTACCTACTTCCCCTCTCAGCGGCACAGGGGGATGGGGGTTATGGTCAGTTGATCACGTGTTATCTGCTCCTTCTTCCTCAGGGGGAGAATTCTTCCCCTGCTCCAATGTGAGGTCACTCTCACAGCAGTCAGTCCTCCACAAACTTCTCCAAAGTGAGTCCTTCCCACAGGCTACAATCCTTCACAAACTGCTCCAGTGAGTCTCTTCCACAGGGTACAGACCTTCAGGAGCAGACTGCTCCAGCATGGGTCCCGCATGGGGTCACAAGTCCTGCCAGCAAATCTGCTCCAGGGGGAGTTCCTCTCTCCATGGATCCACAAGTCCTGCCAGGAGCTTGCTCCAGTGTGGGCCTCCCATGGGATCACAACCTCCTTCAGGTGTCTCCTGCTCTGGTGTGGAGTCTTCCATGGGTTGCAAGTGGAATCTCCACATCACATCAGCCCTCCTCCATGGGCTGCAGGGGGACTGCCTGCCTCACCATGGTCTTCACCGGCTGCAGGGGAATCTCTGGTGCCTGGAGCACCTCCTCCCCCTCCTTCCCTGACCTTGGTGTCTGCAAAGTTTCTCACATCTTCTCACTCCTTTCTCTGGCTTTGAAAGCTCCCATGCTTGTTTTTTCCCTCTTAAAGGAGGATCACTGTTGCTGATGGGCTTGGCCTTGGCCAGTAGTGGGTCTGCCTTGGAGCCGGTTGGGCATTGGCTCTATCAGACACAGGGGAATCTTTCAGCAGCTTCTCACAGAAGTCACCCCTGTGGCCCCCGGGATGCCAAAACCTTGCCACACAAACCCAAAACACTTCACTACTGTTCTGAGATGATTTGGGCCTTGTGATAAATAAGTTTGCCAGTGATTTCTAAAAGTCTGATGGATGGACGGACAAAAGGGAGATTTTTGTTAGGTCAAATTTACATGCATCTTTGCACTGTAAAGTGTTCAGCTGCTCGCAGTAGTGATAAAGAAAGTTTTGGACTATTTTTCCTGTGGGTTTTTTCAGCTTATTTCTTTATCATTGGAAAACACACATCTCAATGTATGGTTTTATGGTTTTATTTTAAAAGTTTTCAGTAAAATAATATTCTAGGATACAGAAGTTGCATATGCTGTCAGCACATTCCATGAGGACAGAGCTGTCCAGTTTAACAGAACTGATAATAAAAACACTCAATAAATCCTTCAGAGATTGGTAGAAAGTCACCATTTTTGTTTTAAATACAGGTACCAAGGACATGATTCATGACTAAATATTTTTGAACAGTCTTGCATGCAGGTATCTTATTTCAGGAGTATATTTTGGGTCAAACTTAAGTGTGTACGTAAAATTTCATATGCTTACTGTCAGATGAATATAACATTAAGGAACAATATACAACTGTTTGACATAGTGCCTGGAGACCATCTGTTAAATCCCTAGCTGGATATTTGCATGAGCTCTTACCCAGTTTGTACACAGTTTTCAGTGACTTCACAGACAGAGCAGTGAACATTTCCTGGGTCAGTTGATACTTTCTTGCTTAAATTAATTCATTGCTTGTAAATTGAAGCTACCTAGCTACTGGGGTTGGGGAGTGAAGAGGAGGATGCCATTATAGATTCATTATATCTGCACTAAAAGGCATGTGAAGGCCATGCAATGCATTCTTTCTTCTCTGAAGGAGTTTTCCAATGCGGTATGTTTTTTGCAAGGTTGTATTCTGTTAGTTCAAAATGCCACATACAAAGCAGATTTATGCTGTAAAAGGGGGAAAAGGTAACAAACTTAATGATAACAACATTGAGATGAAAATCCATTTTTGATCAAAGATACAGAAATCCACAAAATACCCCGTGGAGGCAAGCAGTAATATGAAGTTCAAAACTTTGAGGTTAATATACCTCCAGGCAGTAGCCCACTTATGGATTTTGGAGATTGGCAGGCCCAGATGTTGCTGCTCATTGTGGTAACTACCAGAGATAATGTCAGAATTCTGTAACAGGCACTGGATAGGAAAAAAAATCTGGAAAGCAGATAGAAGAAATAGAAAATAGCTTTACAATTGTGAAAGCTTCATTCTACACTAGAAAAATAAATATTTTTTCACACAGGTACCATAATATTCTGCTGCAGTATAAAATTTCAGAGATGGTAGAAAGGTTAAAAGAAGATCCATGTTTAGGACAGACCAAAGGGATACACTTTTTTCTCCTTTATTTTAATCTACTAATTGTTTTCATATGCTGCCTAGATCTCTTATCTGTTTCTTTTAAAGAGAAAGTGGGAGGAAGATCAGGAAAAATTCCTTTCAGAGATTCAGCTCTGAAATGATCTTGTTCTCAACATTAGATAATGGATTCAGCTTTCTGGTTATGGCACCCCTTGGCACCATCTTTTCTTAACAGTCAACTTGTAGCATTATTTCTGTTTCTCTGTTCAAAACAAGCTTAACAGGAACCTTGTTAGATCTCCGGTTTCTTGAGGATGCCCAGGTAGCAGATAAGGCCAAGGTTACCTTTATTTGTGCTTTCCTAGAAGTTATCACTTTTTCCCCCCCTAGATATAGTTATTGGAACAGTAACATCTTTTTCTTTCTTTTTTAATTCTTGGTATATTACATTAGAAATACTACTATCCATCCAATGCTGTACTTTAAAATCAAAATCACTGGAGGCCTAAACAAGTGCAGAAGTAGTTACAAGTTAAGTGACACCTCATGTTTACTAACAGCAACTCAGTTTCTTAATGCTTGTCTGTTAACAGGGTGGTGACAAGCTGACTTGGCTTAGTCTTGGTTTGCCTAACTGCGCATCCCTGTGTAGTGCGCCATCCTCCAAGCAGCAGGGTGGTGATATCTGTAACTAGTACCCCAGTCAATATTTTGATCTTGGTCCTGAATTGCATTTTAGCTTCAGGCAAATAAACACTTGAATAAACCACCTTACATTAGTGGACTATTGATCAAGACTGCCTAGCTCAAATCTTTTTACTCTGAAATTTGAGAAGCTGCTTTTTTCTAGTGTTTTTATTGCAAGCTGGAGATTATTTGGAACCAGGAATTTTTCATAAGCTTCCCTGATTTTTCAAGTTATACTCCATTCTGCCATTTCAAAGTCCAAACTTCTTGAACTTTAATGCTTCCATCTTTTTTTTCCATTTTGGATGGTTGAGTTGTGAAGTAGATACATCAAAATGCTTTCTGTAAAACATATTTCATTCTGAATTGGTTTTCCATGGGCCACTCACAGGAATGTGAAAGGATTTTTAATAAGATTGTAAATATCTTAAACATTGTTAATATTCTATACATTTTAGTGTCTGGATCTACTTTGAACTTTAAAGAATGAGAAAATTTAATTTTTCCTGCTTGTTATTCCTTTCATCTGATGAAGTATTACACCGTAATTATACATCTGTTATGATACAAAAAGAATGCAAAGATGATGTAAACAGGTAAAACATAAAATCTGTATTGAGTTGTTTTCCTTTAGTCTATATGAAATCTCAAACAGTAATCTATATTTCTCTTAGGCTTGCATGTGGATAATACTGACACTTTCTTTGTTTGCATACCTAGAAAAGACAGGCCTTGGTCCCCTGAGGCAAAGCTGGGATGCAGATGATTGCTTATATTCCAGTTCTCAATTTTTTTAAGCTGGCTTTTCTCATTACAGTCTCCTAGCAGCTTCTTTATTCCCATTGGGAGTTAAGTCTAAAACTATCAAATTCCATGAAGTTGGTGCTGGGTTTAGCATCTGTTATCAGGGAAAAGCTGGTAATACATTTAGGAATGAACCTACTGCTGTAATGGGTGTGTTTCAGCAAATGCTACCTGCTTCATTGTGAGCTACTTGCAGCAACTAGGAATATTGTCTTATCTAGGTAAGCAACGATCACTCATTAAAATAAAAATATTCATGAGGAAGAATATACTTGTGAGATACTAGAACAACATGGAAAGATGTACAACCATGAAAGACCCAATATGCATTGTCCATCAAGGTGAAAGTGGGATGGATTCAGTTCTGGAAGCATTTTTTCTGAGACTGCATTTCTTTCCTGAATAAAGAATTCTGAAGATTGAAGCCTGTAGATCATCTGATCCCCTAAATCTCTCTGCCAAGCACTTGAATATTTGAGAAATTATTTCTCTATTAAATGACCTTCTCCTGCTCCATTGTCACCCTCAGCTCTGTGAGAAATATTAGACGTCATTTTTGCATACATCATCTGAACTTGGAAAAATGAAAACCACAGCAAAAGGATCTTTCTGTCTTTTTTAATGATGATGTTTGCCCTAATAACACATAAGGCAACTGCAATAGCAAGATAGGAGTTCCTAAAAAACTGGATTGGTAAAGAAATTCTTCAGTCTTGTCATATGTACTTGATTATTTTAAAAGGTTAAAATATAAATTAAAAATCTTGTTGAATGTGAAGCTCTGAAGAGAACAGCCTTGAGCAAAAGCAGTGTCTCGTGAGAGACCCAAACTACTTGAGCCACTACTTACTACTAGGAGTGCCAATAGCCAGTCTTCCAGGGAACTATGGCCCTGGCATGTGACTCCACCAGGAACTGGCCCAGGGAAGGGATGCTTATAAACACTTGGTGAATGAGTCCCAGACCAGCAGAGTAGTGCTGTAGGGAAGGAGAAATTATCCAGGACCTGGAGTGTCCTGTTCTGAGAGGCTTTTGGTAAAATATTTTACAGTGCAATTAATATATCCGTAGGATGCTATTTTCAAGCCTATGGTATAAAAAAAAAATCTGGTTTCAAGAGTTAAATAAAATGTTTTGGAAACCTAGGAGACTTTAAAGCACTTCTTTAAAGCACTTCTTGAAAAACTCAAGGAAAATGTTTTCTGTTGTATAATGTTGAGGGGTTTGTGTAGGACCAAGCTTCCAGACCTTTTACACTCTTACTAGAAGCATATAGGTGAACCCCAGCACTCTCAACAGAAAGGGCTTTTATTTTTCTGCTGAGATATAAATGTGTCTCCAACAGATCTAGAAAGAGGTAAATACTGTTACAATCCCATAATCTCTCATCTAAAACAACTGTGTTTCTGTAAACATCATCAAAGGGGTTTCTACTTTCTACAGCTTGCTTTTTTCCTGTTTATCAAGGAGTCTTGAGATCTAAAAAATATAGTGCAAGTATGAAATGTAGTAATAGAACTGTAATTTTAGCAGAAAAAACATGGATGCTAAATAAAAATAAATTAGGCAAGCCATTCCCTTTAAACATATTTAATCCAATCTAAAATACTTTCAGATAAAATCTGTAGTAGCTCTGGTGGTATTTTCTCTCTTCCATTCTTCTTTTAAAAGAAGAAAAATTGTTCAACAGTTTTGCTTCTGGTTAATTTATTATCACAATCTGCTTTGCTGAAACATTCTGCCCTTCATTCTTGGTACATGTTCCTTATTAGTACGCTGCTGTGGAATTTTACAGAAAATACTAATATAGCTGCTTGCATAGCACCTGTCACTTGGAATTCCATAATATAAACCCTACATATTCTGATGGAAACCTAAACAGAATACAGATTTGCCAGTGCAGCAGGCATCTTTAATAATCTGTGGAGTTTGTAAGTTTTCAATGTTAGAAATGTCTTTCAACATTTCAACAGCAAGGACTTTGCTGTAAGTAATCAGATGCAGGTTGGAACAGAAATATTTCCCTAGAATGCAACCTTTCATATTAAAATGCATTATGCTTTTATTTACCAAATAGTCTTTATTTTCCTCATTTATTCTAATGCTAAAAACCTGTAAAACTAAAGTTTCTTGTTTTATCAGTGTGACTCGAATTTAATTCAGTCTTGACCACTATGTCTTCTAAACTGCAAAGTAATCAATTGTGCCTCCTGTAAAATGAACTGAGAAGTTTGCCATTTTGAGCTCACTGCCTGTGCAAGACATCTCGTTTAGAACACTTAGTAAACTCTACTCTAATCAAATTTAGCGTTTGAAACCTGGACTGGCTGTTAATGGTCCAGAAATAGACCAGTCCCTTCTGGAGTACATTTGCCTACAAAATGGTATCCATTGATGTTCTCTTGAAGCAACTACTTGTCTCTGTCTATCAGGAATATCAGATGTCAGTTTGAGAGGAATAATTATGAGAAAGCTTGCATTTATAAAATTAGTGTTAACCCTCTAAATTAACTGTCAATGTATACATTCTAAACCTGTGCCAAATAAGCTTTAATAGGATATATGCAAATTCCCAGAATGCAAATCTGAAACTGTCAGGTTGCTGATGTTATTTCAAACCTGCTTCCTTTTCTTTTGTAATTTTGATTCAAGGAGAAACAGCTTTTTGCAAATTGAGACAGTCTCAAGGGGGCATGCAGGGGGATGGAACACAGCTGGCATTTACATGGCACCACAGTGAAGCATCTTTTCTGTGCCAGTGTGTTATATAAGTGATGTCTAAGAAATAATGAAGCAGAGAGAAGGTGACATTAAAGGGGAAAGCATGTCCTGTAGGTTTATGAAATGAAGATAGTATTGTAGAAGGAGAATATGGACTGATTATACCCTAAATATTGTAAACCAGGTAGGATTTCAATTTGAAAAATGTTGTTTAATATGAAATTCCTAAGGTACAAAGCATGAATATCACTAAAGTTCCTCTTTAGGGTAGAGCCATTCAGAATTTTCTTGTTGAGCATAAGCATCTTATGATTCAATCTAACCTGAGAAGTATTAATTTTTTTCCTCCATGAACTGCTGAGGTTTTACATTTGACACTGGAATTAAAAGGCCAGCTGGTAAACTTTTTTAAGCCACCAAAATTATGCAATTTTTCAGAAAATTGTAGTAGTTGAGGGTACAGCTCAAAATGTCTTGTCTCAGACTGTCTTAGTCTCTCAGCAAACTTAAAATGGTGAATGAATATTCCTTTGTGGTAGTATATTTTCTAGAGTCTGTTTTTAGGAGGAGGTAGGAGCTTATCAAACTCTTATTTGTCCTGACTTTGCTCTGACATACACAGTCAAACATCTGAGGCATTCTGTGTCTAAACTACTAGCATAAACCGTAAAGTTATTTTGAAAGCAACTTATATTGATCTTAGACTATAAAATCTGTTTAACTTGCATCTTGACTGTGAAGCTCTGCTGAATGTCTGGATATGAGGTTGTTGCTGCCACAGTTTACAGGCAGGCATGTGCTTTTAAAGGTATGTATTTGGACCTTATTTGGATATTCAAAACTGAAACAGGTATATCAGGTAGAAGAAATTCTATTGCTCCTTATTCCTGGCATCTCAGTTGTTCTGTATCCTACTTTTTTCTGCCATACATAAATGGAAGCAAATAACACAAAGGCTACTCTCTGTACTTGGCTTTGCAAAGGAATTTAGATCACTCAGAGAACTATGGAGAAAAATAAATCGGTTTGGAGGAGGTTTCCAAGTGTAAAACTACAGGGGAAGGACAAATTGTACAGTAAGATACCCTCAGTCAGCTCTAAACAGCATGTGAATTGGAACTGAAATAGTAATTTCATAGTTCAAGTCTTCACAAACATTTAAAATCTTAGATAATTATCTGGCACAAAACTTTGACCTGGGTATCTGTAGACTAGTTCTTCATCTATGCAACATTTTTATGGTCATCCGTGTCTGTAAATTCTTGTTCTCAGGAGTATTAAGTTAGCTTAAGAGCATATAGGTTGGAGAATGTCTTTTTCTAGATCATTACTATGTAATAGTATTTAATCTTTTGGAATCTTACTGACATGGAGAAGAATTCTTATTCTTGCCCTGGTACATACCTAGAATCTCATCAGCTTGTAAATTGTAATACCAATATGTGACTGTAGTGTTCTATGGATGCCAGATTTACCAAGCTACTTAATCATTGTGAAGAAAAAGACCTCACTGAACAAACTGACTTTCTCTGAAAACCTTGCTAAATTTCCACTGTTAAACTCTCCATTGTGAACTTCCTCTAAGGTCAGCTTTTGAAGCATAAGGAACTGTTTCATTACTGAAATTTCTAGTAAAAAGTTAAGCCTTAGAAAACTGATGGCAGTTGTTCTTGAAAGCTGTAAACTTTTTCATGACGTACTTAATTTATAATTTTTAAGATAGACTTAAAATCTACCTTTTGTGATTTAAACTGGGATTTCAAGTTTCTTGAACAGCTCAGATTTGCTGCTATCTCTTAAATATTCAAGACAAACAATGTTCATTTGAACCCTTCAGTCCTTGCCATGACCATTACTGGAATTCTTATGGATTATTCAAGCCTTGGAGTTTGAAAACTCCTATTTCAAATGAGCACAGTTCATACAAATTAAATTATGCAAAGATCAAGCTGCAATTATTTGTGCATTCTATCAGTTTGTCAAAACTGAAAATGGGATGCATGAGTGATGTGATTTAATCTGTACAATATAGGCATTCAGTTGTTTAGAAGATAAAAAGCAGGACAGTCATCTCATAAACTGGGATGCAAATAGAGGAAAAATGTGTTGAAATACAGGTCAGATTTGAATCTATACTGTTCTGATGTATGTTTCATGTTAGGATAAACCTTTTTCATAGTTCTGTTTTAAAAAAGGTTTTGGAGAAAAGATGAGTGGCTAATAATCCATGCCAATTAATATTTGGTCTCTATCAATTAAAAAACCCCACCTTGTTGGTGTTGAAAGTTTTCTCATATTTTTTAGAAGCTATTGTTTGCTTGTAAGAATGTGTGGTTGAATAATAAGTTTGTACTTGTGTGTATAAATATTTCTAATTCCTGCTTTCAACAACCACTTAAATTGCTTTTATGTAAATATTGCCATTTATTTTGCATGCACTTGTACCTCTGAGTACTTTCAAAATATAACCTCCATTTAAAACTGTCCACTGGAAGGCAAATTCCATCTTATACTTCAGAAAGTTGAGTGAGTTAAAATACTGAAATGTTTTATACTTATAAAAATATAATTACTTTCCTCTTTTGAAATTGTATTTGTTGAAGTTTAAATATACTGCTATACTCTTAACATATGCTTCTGATACATTTGAAATCTAGGACACTGAACCTCTGACTTTTGGAATACCATAAAGCATCTTTTATACTTAAACATGCAAAGGCTTTTCAAAATATGAACTTTTCAATGTTTGATTGAAAACTTCTGGAGTTGTCACAGACTTAAAAATTAGAAGGTCTCATCTTTTATCCCAGCCTCAGCTGTATGTTTTTGCCACCTGTTTTTTGCTGGTTCCAGTGCTCATCATACTCTACTGGAACTGCTGAGTTTCACTGAGTTTATGGGAAGAAAACCAAAATGTACACTAGAGAGCAAAGGACATGCAGGACTACAGCAGCCAATGGTTAGGGTTTGAAAAAGCCTATGGTTTGGGGAAAATTTTCACCTGTACAAGAACAAAAGTGTTATTAGGAAAAAGTATTCTGTTTTGGGGAAAAAACAATCAAAGCCACACTAGAAACACCTGCCCTTCATATGTTTCATATCCTGTGATTCTAACCCTCTAACTTCTGGACAGCATGCTTGAATTTAGTTTGAAATGAAACCTTCCTGGAAGAATACTTTCTTGTGTGAGTTCATGAAGTAAACTGTTCCACCATCTTTAAAAACCATTTGTCACATGTTTGCTACTCATCTGTCCGCAGATCATTAATGTGTGGGTTGAGGTAAGCCCTCCTTTCCTCATCTTTGTTATTCTTTCCTCTGCTCCAGCTCTCCTTCTTTGATGTGACCCAGTATCTGATCAACTTTTGAGACTGTCTCTGGAGGGATCATGTGGAATGTTGCTTTTGTAAATTTCTTGGGAAGCTAATGAAAGCATTCTGCAGTCTGTGGAATTCTAGATACACTTTGAAATGTTTTTATATCTTGTTTTTCTTTTGAATACTCATGACTTTGACTTTTGGCACTGACAGGAAGAAATACACTTTATAGGTCTCTAGATCCCATGTCTCTAAATTGCACTTTCTGAAAGGCTGGCAATTTCTCTGCACAACAGAGATTGAATGCAAGGCTATAATTCAGCTTTGGTTTTCTGCTGATGACATAAACCACAAGAGCTTGTTGGTTTATGAACAGCAGCAACAACAATACAGACTGAATTACTGTCTGTGTATTTGATTAGAGATAGTGGTGTTGCCCACAATCCAAAAGTAATATGTACTTGTACTTTTCAATTTAATTGTAAACAGGTAAATGAAAACTACTTAGTGTAAGAAATGAGTTGCATAAAATCAAAATGGCTGACCAGTCTTCATAAGTCTGACATGCTAAAGCAAATGTGGGAATAGTTTAGAAAAAATATTCAGATAGTGTTGAATAAATTGTCTGTTGGCACCTTCTTTCTTTCTCCTCTCTTCAGCTGCGAGACACTTCCAAAAAGGAATTCTGTTATAACTGACTGGTATTGTATATAGCTGGTGCTGAACTAGCCTTCCCCTAAATATATTTGAGACAATTAGAGACACTGCAGCAGCACTAGCTAAAATTGGAGCCATCTATGCATGAAGTGACATAGTATAGCATCCCCTTGCGAATGAATATTCTTCTTCATGTTATTCTTGCAACTGTTCTGGGTCTTAGAGCTCCAGCACAGATTTCTGAACCACTAGGTAGGACATAAGTGACACTTGCCAAATACAACCGAATTCTTAACCCAGTCCTCTTTTATATGTTCTGGCAGCAGTGAGGGGGGGAAAAAATCTTATTCGGATTGGTTCTCATCTTCAACATAGGTGACAAATATGCAATAGGTTTAGCAGAGTGGTCCTAGCAGAAATTCATCTTGTAGTAGAATTTCAGTGGAAAGAATACTATGTGATTAATCCAGTTTATGCATTAATTTTGCTTAGTATCATGTGACTATTAGGACAGTCCCTATTTGTACTTGAAAGTATCTTTCTTCATTGTTTGCATGATGACACTGTAACAAATCCTTTGAATGTTCCTCCCTTCTATGCCATACTACATTATTTGATGTCCAAGTGGAGATCTGTGACAAGTAGAATTCTTCAGAGCTCTGTACTGGGACTTGTGGTGTTTAACATCTTTGGCAACATGGACAGTGGGATCGAGTGCACCATCTGCAAGTTTGCCAATGACACCAAAGGATGCCATCCAGAGGGAACTTAATAGGCTTGAGAGGTGGGCCTGTGCAAACCTCATGAATTTCAACAAAGCCAGGTGCAAGGTCCTGCACATGGGTTGGGGCAATCCCAAGCAAAACTAAAGGTTGGGCAGAGATGATTGAGAGCACCCCAGAGGAGAACTTTGTGGTATTGGTGATAAGTTCAGTGTGCTCTGACAACATATGCTTGTAGTCAAAAAGTCAACCAAATCCTGGGCTGCATACAAAGAAG
>VWZZ01005028.1:0-17084 GCA_013399095.1 Psophia crepitans
CAGCAGCAGGTCTGTCTTGAAGCAGATTGGTATTGGCTCTGTTGCATCTAGGGGAAGCTTCTAGCAACTTCTCACAGAAGCCATTCCTGTAGTGCCTAAAAACCTTGGCATGCAAACCCAAAACAGTGGTGTTTTCTTAATTTATCTATAGCTTACTACTAATTTATATTCAAAAACTTTATACAAGAGAAGACAGATTTACCTACTAACAGAAAAGATTTGTCAACATTATGGAGATGAGTGGCTGCTTTAACTGCCTTTCTTCCTACTGCAGTCCTTGCCATGGTCCTCCTCCAACCACTGACCTTCCGACATGGAGAGCTGCATTCCTCCAGGTTTCTTCACTAAAAAAGAGTCAGTTTTACTTCTTGAGAGTAAAGAAAGCATATCAAGGGCTGTGAGCATGGACCCAAAACTTCCTAGTTAGCTACTCTACCTATAATAGTCTCTCAAGAAATTCACCAGAAGTGATCAAATGTGTAGATTCACCAGCTCACTTGCAGCTGCCTTGAGCCTTTGATGCTGTACCGGTACAGACATACCCTTTCTGTTGTCAAAGCTAGTTTTAAAATCATTCCTGGTAATTCTACTTCCAAAATGTCTTTATTTCTACTCAACAGTAACAAGAATTGTTCTCATGTTTTCACACATAAATGAGTTCTAAAAAAAACCCGCTCCAAGTCATTAGGCAGATTCAAATGCTATTAAGATAGGACCAGTGTGATCATGTCAGCCTTGTTTGTTTTCTTCATAGATTTTGAGTACAGTGATCCATGTGCTATACATACAAAACATCTAATGCTTTAAATTCCTAATAGCTTTTAGGTCATCAGTGAAAGCAATTACACATGAAAATACAATAGAAAAGACAAGAAGAACATTAGACCAGAACTGAGAGAGGTGATATATGAAGTAAGAAGGAAGATGAGAACACTGAAACAAAAGATGTTCTAGTGAAGGAGAATATTTTTTCCTACTTTGTGTTTTCCATTTCTGACCTTTTCATCCTGTAAATATCAAGGAAAAGATGATGTAATTAAAATTTTACCTACTGCTTAGACTGAGAAATTACAGTCTAGATTACCTTAATATTTTCTCATCTTTTTCTGGCAGCTACACATGCACAGACATAAAGACACACATACATACAAAGTCAGCAGTAGGAATTATTTTCTTCCCTTAAAATGAATCTCCTGTCCACTTGACACTTACAAAGGATAACGCGTGCTTTCTTTGAAAAAAAAAAAAAGTTTTCACACAAACAAGAAAGCTGAAACTCATAAAGGGATTAAAAATCCCCACAACGTTTGTTGTCTTCTGTGGTTACCCTCAAATCTTAACAAACATCATGGAAACTTTTGCTAGGGCTCAGAGCAATACTGATAACTTCAGACAAGTTTGCCTTTGTCTTCTTATACAAGATTTCAATTTCAAGCTTTACCTTTCTGGTTCCAAGTTCATCACTCATATTGACTTTCTTCTGAGTACTTCAAGATGCTGCTGTCACAGATCCCTTGAGACTGCCCTTGCACTCTTCATGTCATCATCAGAACAATTTTAAAGAAAAAAAATAGGTGGGTTTTTTTTATTTTTCTCCAGTCCTCAGAAAAAACCCAAGCAATAGTGATCTTGCACTGAATGTAACCTTGAGTAGAAGTTCACTTGGAAACACTCGTAGAAAGCTTTTATTTATTATTGGAATTAGCTATTGGCATCTTTTTTTCATCAGTGAGATCTATCAAATCATACTTAAAACTGTGTCTAAAGGGAGAGGGGAACATTTCAGAGGCTACAGAGCTGGGACTTTTGAGAAGGAAAACAGCAGTCTTCTGTGAGAGCACTCAGAGAAAGACACCACTTTGAACATCTTCAGATAATTCCTGCCAGTGAGTTTAACCTGACACACTGCAGAAACAAATAAAATTATTCTAGAGAAGTGTCAAATCTAGTAAATAAAGATTTGAGATGCATGCAAATGTCCTGCTTTTGGAAGGTGGTATTTAGTACTCCAGAGACTGAAATCTGCGTGTAATGAACCACATTACCAGATGAGCTGCAAGTCTAATTACCAGTCGATATTAAGCAACTTTTAAAAACCAGCCTGTCCTTACCAAATGCACCTCCAGATTGTCTGATTAAGAGGAAAACATCAATTGTCCCTTCTCTGACACAAAGCACAAGTGTACAATGAAGTCATTGAAATACCACATCTTCTGCTGCAGCAGGACTGACTTAATAATAATTGCATGCTACTTCTGAGTCCAGCAGTGCATGGTGAACCACACAAATGACTGGTTTAATTTCATACTTTGTGTCAAATAGGCATGACACCAAATGTATATGAGTGCTTGGCCAAAGTATGGTTTTAAGCTATTTTCCACAACCGTTCTATGTTTTACTAGTCTTTCAGTCAGATCTTCAGGCAACATGCAGTTTAGCTGATAATAGCTCTCTGACAACTTCCTTACATTATTTTGAAATTTGAACCTCTTTTGGTTTTATTTTTCAGATTGCATTTAATTCTTTTTTGTTTTTTTCTCCAAGTTTAGAAAGTGATATTCTGTACTGCAAGTATCAAATATAAATTCAATGGCTGCATTCTGTTCTTGAAGATCATATTCTCACTCTGTCTGTGGGCTGTCTGTCTCACCCTTTGTGAGTCCCAGCCTTTTATGTATCATTTATATTAGTATTTTAATAATGGAGTAGCCTGTAATCTATATAATGCTTTTATGATAGTCACGGATGATTTTTTCACAAAACTGCAACTCTTCAGCCTTCTGAGAACACTCTCTCTATGGTTGCTTGATGCATGGTAACAAATATAATGAAGTAATTCCACATACATCAAAATAGTCTAAAACTAGAAGACGGGCAGCAGCAAATTAAAAGGACATGAAGATGGAAGGAGCAGTTTTTGCAAACAGGAGAATGCAGTCATTTTTGCTAGAGAGTATTTTTGTCACGAGCAGATCCAGGAGCTGTTTGAGCAGCCTGAAGCAACATAGATCTGTAGATATACAAAAGCAACAGTGGGTCCCTAATGGAGGTAAATAGTGGTGATACACTCCCCTCTAAGTACCAGGGTTTTCCAATTTACAGGCACATGATTTCTGACACGCAACATAAAAATTCCTGTTCAGTGAAAACACATATCTTTGAAAGGTTCTTATCCCACATTTACAATAGTCATTTTTTCTGCATTCAGTAAAAGAATAACCAGGAAGAGAGGACAAGTATTGATTAAGGAAGAAGGTCAGGAAGAAGGTGAACATGAAAGCTTCCAAACGTGTTGTAACAAGTGTTGCTCCAAAGGCTCAGGCATCCAGTCGCCTGCGTTTGAGAGTGGCTAGCTGCAGAGACATAGAGATGAAGCAGACGGAAGTGTAGGACTATCCTCCTCATGGTAAATACTTCCAGTAGCACAGGGATTTCCCGAACCAGAAAGTGTATTCAGACACATCTTTCTACCAGACGTCAGTGACTGTACTATCAAAAATTTGTATAATGCCAAATGGGATTCCCTTCATATTTTGGTCACCTGCAACGTCATGTGATACTGCAATTACTTGTGTGTCAAGCTTGAGTTTATAAACCTGTTGCCAAAACACCTTTAGGCACCGCCTCAATCTCACAGCGGGAGAAACACACTAGCTTTCTCTTTACTGTGGCATCCATGCTAGAAAGGACTCATTTATCTTCTCTAAGGTGAACTTCAAACAGAGAAATCAAAGCAAAATGACAGAGCCCAGAAAGGCAAACTGAAAAGCCAGTACAAGAGACTCGAGTGAGTTGGGATTCTTTTCTATTTTTGACATCAAATCCCAGTATTCCAGCTCACTGTTTTGGGGCCCTTAGACTAACATTACTGCAGTTTCCGAGAGCAAGCACTGTAGACAAAACTCATCCCATAAATGGCCATTTTGAAGAGATTCTGAGAAAGATAACAACAGAGGAAAACGTGTTTATCAGGAAAACAAAGTATCCTCCATTCTTTATGTGAGTGAAAGAAGAGGCTTGAATAACTCACAGGAGCTATACAGACACTCTATGTGTTAACCACAAAGCTGCACTTTATTAACCATAATAAGCTTACAGGAACATTGAGTACTAACAAGTGCTATTACCATTGTCAATGCAAGGACACTGCATGAGAACAACAATAAGGAAAGAAGATGATACATCATTGTTTTGGGGAAAAAATTAAGGACACTCAGTTTCATTTCTCCTCTGCTAAATCTTTTCAAAACTAGTAATTGAATAAAATCTTTGCCTAGAGCAGTGACAGAAAAAAAATCCATAAAATTAGTAAATGTTTTTGACATTTTAAAAAAGTAGGCAATATCAGCAGATGGACTTAGAATTAGAAAAAACAATACTTGGGCAAATGGTAAAACAAAGGAAAAAAAAAAGAAGTGAAAACAATTCCACATATTACAGGTAGGAAAAACCTGAATATCTTTCAAAATAGCTTCACACACAGTGCTAAGAGAAATTAATGAAGGAAAATTGGGGGATGGGAACAGAAGAGAAGAAGAAAATTACAAATCTTAATAACAGAACCTGTTAAGAGGGGTATGAAAGTCAAGGTGCAGTACTTATTGCTTTATGCTTACTGAAATGGCTTGCAAGTACGGCATCACCTTCCTCTTAGTGCTAGGTGCTTGACAGGAAGTCACAAGAAATCCTACAGTAAAAAGCTGCAGAAAAACTTGATTATTCTTTTTTGCCCTACTCCATAAATTTTGTGGCTGGTTTATTCCCTGAATATGAGTTTATAGTCCTGAGCCATTCTCACTGATTTAGCTAGACGATCAAATATCACATTCCTAATAATAAAAAATAATAACAATCTTAGTCCATTCTAATGGGAGTATGGATGCTCTCTCCATCCACATAAATGCTTCATCATTTTTGATACCTAGTAAATTCTTGGCATCGCTGATATTTTGTGACAGAGTTTAATGGATTAAAAAGTCCTGAAAGGAAACACTGTTTTTCAAAACATGTAATTTAACTTCAAGCTATATTTACTGAATGGTAGTTGTCAAGCATATACTTTGCCTCGTCAGTCAGTATGATTAGTTGTCCAATGCTTCAGTGCTTTACTGCATCTATGATAGTCTATTAGCAAAAAGAACGAAAAAAAAATCTTCAGTGGTTTGGAAAAAATCATTATCTAGTTTGTTCTAAGCCATGCAGTCTGCATTCTCTGAATTTTGGTTGTTCACTTTTTGAAGCCTTTTGTCAATAGCTATTTTGACGAGGATTTACTATTTTCAAAATATTCACAACAGTATTCAATCTGTGATTCTGTGAACTTCTCTTCAAATTGAAATCAATAACAAACATTGAAGAAGAGGGAGGAAAAACAGCATCACACAATCTACCCTACATTTCCCTTTAGAATAGAAATCCATTTAATGCTGGATGGTGTGAGCTAGGAAGATCTTATAGCAAACACCTGCTTTCCAATTTATTGGCTACCTCTTAGTTGCCAAGTACTCTGGATGAGTGACCCCTAAGGGGTTTGGGTTTTTTTGTTGTTGTTGGGGTTTTTTTGTTTTGGTTTGGTTTGGTTTGGTTTGGTTTTTTTTTTTTTACCAGAGCATGGCTAGTCTGTGAGCACTGCAGCACGGCACAGATGTCTTGAGGACTGCAGTCCTGAAAGGCCCTTAAAAAGAACGCACTTTTTATCTCTCAAGAAGCAAATTGTGTGCTTAAAAAGTAACAAATAGATAATACATCCTACCACTGGTGTGCTTTTAAGTTACTTTAGTAATACAGAAGAGAAATACATATTATTTTACTGCTTGCAGGGGTTTAATTTTGATCTGTTTTCTGTGCAAACATTCGGTGCAGGTAGGAATGCATATTATATTTCTCCAGACAGATACTGCTTCAAAAGAAGCTAAGTTTCAGACTGCCACATAATGTGACTTACAACGTGAATGTTTGGTTTTAACCTATGTAAATCTTCTAGATTGGGTCCTCAGGATTTGTCATGGATGGCTTTTGGTTAATTTGTTCATCGTCTGCTGTCTTATACTGCTTCTTCTGCAAGGGTGCCGCTGGGCAGCAGGGAGGAAGCCTTATCCTGGCAGCTGTGCTTTGAATCAAGTTGATCCCCGTGGACAGCGTGCAAGACTGTGCCTATCATGAAAACAACAGACCATGCCAAGAGCAAGCGGCTTCCCAGGGACAGAGACAGGCAGATGAGAGAGAACTGCCAAGCAAACACAGAGGTGGGGGCTGCTGGCAGGCACAAAACCTAGAACCAGCCCTCCAGAAACAGTGGAAAGAAAGACTCATCCTCAGGATGCACTGCTCAGAGTTTACTGCACATGGGAAGTCCTTGAGAGTTGTAAAGAACAACCCTAAAGAGAAAGAAGCTGTCTGACAATGAACTGTTGGACAAACTCTTTGTTTTAGCTATTGCCCTGAGCACTGGTTTAATTAGTTCTTCATTGGTCTACTTCATATTCACATAAAACCTAGCTTCTGAGATTCAAAGTTAGGTTTCTACTTTTGTGTGATCTCTTCAACATAAAAACAGAGACAAAATTACCCTGGTCAACTCAAGATAACTCTCTAACCCTTTGCCAAAGACAGTTTTGGCAGTAAAAGGGTAAGTGTATGGTAACCAGACACAAATAATCACATTTCCTAGCTACTAATGCTCTAAGGCAAAACTGATTTTTCACTGAAACAGAACAACTTGATTGCATCAGGTTATAAGAATCAAAATGTAGATGATAAATAAAGAAACCTCAAATGGCAAACAATTCTAAATATTATAGTTCTCATAGCAATGATAGCAGTGGATTAGCACTCAATCAGCCAAGACACTTTCAGGACAGGAGGCTAGTAAAGCAGCAGGATAGCAGCTGGTGAAGCGAGCTTTGCCAAGAGCACAAACAAGACCTTGCAACAATCTTCCAGACACACTGTGGACAGGTCAGCAGTCATATTGGACTGATGACTATTCTTAATCTTCTGTTAACAACATAGAATGGTTTGGGTTGGAAGGGATCATCTAGTTCCAACTCCCCTGCCATGGGCAGAGACACCCTGCAATAGACCAGGTTGCTCAAAGCTCCATCCAACCTGGCCTTGAATGCTTACAGAGAAGGGGCATCCACAGCTTCTCTGGGCAACCTGTTCCAATGTCTCACCATGCTCACAGTCAAGAATGTTTTCCTTATATCTAATGTAAATCTACCCTCTTTCAGTTTAAAGCCACTAGCCCTTGTCTTATCACTACATTCCTTAAAATGGTCCCTGTCCAGCTTTCCTGTAGGCCTCTTTAGGTACTGAAAGGCTGCTATAAGGTCTCTCCGGAACCTTCTCCAGGTTGAACAAGCCCAACTCCCTCAGCCGGTCCTCATAGAAGGGGTGCTCCAGCCCTCTGATCATCTTCATGGCCCTCCTCTGGATTTGCTCTAGCAGCTCCATGTCTTTCCTGTCCTGGGGACCCCAGAGCTGGACACAGTACTCCAGGTGGGGACTCACGAGAACAGAGTAGAGGAGGAGAATCACCTCCTTTGACCTGCTGGTCATGCTTCATTTGATGCAGTCCAGGATACATTTGGCTTTCTGGGCTGCAAACTGGGTATTCAATGGCTTTTTCCTTCCCGTTGAGATGAAAGACCACACTGGAATCCTGAGTACCATGGTAAGATCTTTGCTAGAGTATCTATTGAAGTTAGATGACATACACTTAGTGAGTGGATGCATTTAATTTCCTCCTATCACCTCCTGAGCTGTTGGACTAGAGTACATGTGTTGGGAGAAGAGGGTGGGTACTCACAACATGTGAAGAATCATAACAACCTGTTTCAAATCAGTGACCGATGGACCGTGTCTGGTATTGAAACTTAGGATGGGCTTCCTACCTGCAATAGCTGACCTGTCACTGTTGCCACAGAAAGTGTGGAGGAAACACACAGCTGGAACATGGTAAACACTGAAGACTGATGACAGTTGACAGAGGAGAAAGAATGAATAACAGAAGACAGGTCTAATGCGTCAGACCTCTGGCACCTTTGGAAGTCATATACTATGAGCTTCACTGAATCAGCCTTCCACTGCCAAATATTTAGGATACTGTGTGTTTACATAAGTTATTTGCTAGGATATGTGTTGTATCTAGGCAGAAAAAGAGGCTATCCTGGTAGAATGTGAAAAAAAGTGTTTTAGTGGTTAATCACATCATTGAGCAAGTCCTCCTTCTTGCCTTCCTAAACAGAGGTCTCTGATGATATCCTTAAAAAAAAACCACACCAAAAAAAAACCAAAAAAACCCACCGAAACAAAAACTCTGTGCTCTATCAGTTTCTGAATCTTCAAAGACTAATTGCCATTCTGCTAATTCTGAATGGTTACAGACAAAGAAAAAGTCACTTTAATGCACTAAAAGTCTAAGAAGCCCAAATACTCATGCCATTTCATTATCTTATGGGAAATACTAGATTTACCACTTAGAAAGTTGGAATTTTGGAAGTTCAACAGAGGCTCATTTTTTCTATTTTTCATTTTTTCTATTGTTCATTTTTTCTATTGTTATTTTATGGAGTACAAAGTGAATTAGAGAAGCTACAGAGCAAAAAAGAGATGATTTTGTGTGTTTCCTTTTTTCAGTAATAGACCTACTGTGAAGCCACAGAAATTGAAGAAAACTTGTGTCATGGGTGACAATATAAGTAGCACAATGGTAACTAAGCATGAGGTTTTGATGATACCTTTCATGAGAAACCATAAAGTTGAAGTTATTCCACTTTATATTTCAACTAAAGAAACAAACTTGTTAAGAGTTTTTCTTCAGATGTTCTCCAATGACTAAAACCCTTTATCAAAACATTATACAAAGAACCCAAGTTGTCCTTGAATATCCTTAGCTTTTGAAGCAGAGCTGCCTGATGAGAAGTAGTACTAGAGGCATCATGCTTATAATGAATTCTGTCAGGAAATACAAATCAGTCACCAAAGGCAGGTGTTGACGTAGCCGTTTTCTGCCTACATGGAAAGAAGCTGGAGAAAGAGGTTGGAAAGGTAACAACACAGTCAGAACACCAGAGGACTAACATTCGTGGGGAAACATCCAGCACAGAAAGAAAACAAAAACACACTTCCCTTTAGGGACTACATCTTTGGCTAATCAGATAGGGCTCTTTCAAGAGAGGAAAGATGTCTGAGAGAAATAATTATAGGCCCCCTAGGAACAGGGCAAGGAGTCTCTCACAGAGCAGTAGTTGGCATTTCTCTCAGTCTCAGGATCACATTAAACTTCTGTGATTCCCTCCTTCCCATTCTCACATCAGGAAACATTGCAACAAAGATCCTTCAGAAAAGCAGCTTTTCAAGATGTTTTCCCTCATCCAAAATGGAGAACTACAGAAATTTTCCACCCTTCAAATTTCACGTAGCAGTATTTTCCCCCTGAATTTCAGCAATACAGAAATCTGGCAAAAGGATAGGAATTAGTCCTCAAGTGTGTCAACAGACCACTGTAAGCTGAGGAGACCTACAGAGATCATGAACTTTCAAGAAAGTAATATGATGTAGGTAGGGGATACAGTTTCACTCAACCTGTGCTGCACAAAAACCTGACCTTTTTATCTTTGGTGTAGAGGATTTAGTTCTCGATGGAGGTAAGCTTAACTGAGGTCTTTTATTAATTTGAAACCCATTCCTTCACATGGCTTCTTCCTAGCAAAGAAAAAAATAGTTCAGAGGGGAAAAGTAAAGTACAAAGTTAAAGGCTGGTAGCTGAAGGTACTAAAAAATCAAGGATTCATGGCTGTGGATGTCAGAGATTCTCCCAGCAGCTGAAAGGAAAGGTCAAGAAGTGATCACTGACAATTTTTAGTGGCCTTTGGTCTCATCCTGAGACATGATCTCTGCTTACTTTAAAGGAGTAGGATATGGCTTGCCAATGGAAACAGAAATGCAGAGATTCACAGTCGAATAGAGCTGGCAGCATGTGTCCCTAGAAACAAACATTTTAATGAACACTTCAATACCATTCCTCTACTCAAAGCTCTATAAAAGGCACAGCTAACCGTGCATCACAAATGTGAAAATAAAATGCAGCCAAATAGAAACAGAGTCAAATATCAGTTCTGTAAACAGTAAAACAAATAGAATATTTTTAGTACTTTTTCTGAAGCACAAAACAGACTGGAGATTCAGTTGATAAAAAACACTAATTATCCCAACTCGGGGAATCCAAAGATACCTCAGGAAATGCATGTTACAAAAAAGACATTCTGCCCATATGCATTCTGGCAAGGTCTCGGGTTTTTGTCTGACTTGACTGAAGGAACTGGCAGAATTAGAACCCCTGAATAAAGTTAGGTAGTGTCAGGAGTAATATCTCATTCTTCAAATAGATAAAGAACTAAATTGTGCTGTAAGGATAAAGCAGCAAGCAAATGAGGACACTGAGAAGTGATTGTGGGGCAACCAGAAATTATTTAAATGTCGGGAAACAAATCCTGTGATTTCAGCTATCTTGGGTTCAAAAAGGATTTATAAATAAAGCAGAGAAGCTCACCTGCTGCAGGCTCCTGGGATATCAGAATGCGAGAGCACTGCCACTCCAGCACAGAAAGGACATAACCATTGTGCAGAGGCACAAAACCTTCAGTTCCTTTCAGACACATTTAGCTATTATCCGTACTGAAGTACTAACCTTTCTCACCTCGTGCTTCCTTGCGAAGCATGGCAGGAGGCCAGTGAAAGGATATCTTTAATGACACCAGACGCTATTGCAAAACTCAAAGACTTTAAAGATTACAGCAGTCATAACTAGTTCCACACACAACATGTCCCAGAGAAGTGTGAAAAGTGGGGACAATAAAGGAGGAACGCAACACAAACAGTGCTCAAGAAATGCCACAGTAAAAAGATGGGAGTTTGGAGAGAGAAAAATTTCCCCTCGGAGCAGCAGATGACCTCCTTACCTTCAGCAGCGTATTCAGAGCGCAGTATACGGCCGTAGTACATTTCATAACCCCCCAAAATAACCACAACGTATCACATGGAGCTTTATATCTATGCCTGCACTCATGTTGCCTGTCAGCTCTGGTTTACATCCCTGCTGTGTGCCAAATACAACATCCTAGAAACAGTGCTACCTGCTCCACCTGATGCTGGGCAGAGAGACTCTGAGGGCACTTGTACTTCCCGGGTAGAGTAGTGACCCACTAACTGGAATCGCAGCGATAGGTGCAGGTCACACCCAGGTTCTCCTTTCTCTGTCCCTTCTCAGAATAAAATTAGCATCATTCTCTGAAACATCTGTTATAATGGACACTGAAGCGGACTATTACAATGTGATAATCTATCACTAGCTGCATTGGCTGTGCACTAAGAAAGCAGGATTCTGCATTTTGCAGCTTGAGTTCACAGAGAAGGAATCAAATCTTCAGTGAACAGCTCTACCTGAATCAGAAAATGCCGCTTTACACATGACAGTGGGAAGATTATCTCCAGTGCTCCTTTCTGATACATTTAAGGTTATCAACTTGCTCTGTAAAACCTGAGTGATGTCCTGGCTTTTCTTCTGTAACTGTTACAAGGTGCTATTTATCACTAAAGGTTAGTAGCTGGAGTTTAAAATCATCTATAAGAAAACAAAATAACATGCAAAAAATCCACTTCACTATTCTTTAAAAAAAAAAAAAAAAAAAGCAGTTTCTGGTTTTGGTCCTTGCTCTCTGAAAGAGGTTAGTCACAGTCAGACTTGTTCACAACACAAGCCAGAATTTTCTACAGATGTGAGTCAACCTTATTCTCGTAATCACCTTTCCCAGCAATGGACTAATTCTGATTGTTATAAATCTGGAGCTCTTACGATGATAACTCTCACTGCTGGCATTTTCTGAGAAGGTTCGATGCCATGGCACAGTCTTTGTCTTCCTACCAGTACCCACAGCATTACACTGCATGACATTCAAGCCAAGCACTTGACACAAAGCTCCTCCAGAGGTGCTGAGTGCGGGATGTCATACTAGTGTGAGAAATAACCAAGAGACACAGATATTTTCTCCTCCACTACCCTGTCAGTGTCTAAATGAACCAAAGACTGTAGCAAAGAAGGGTAAAATGGTACCAGGGAGGCTGTAGGTTCCAGTGACAGTACTGTGATGCTGAATTACATTTACTGACAATTTCGGTATAATTTCAGGCTGCAAGCCCTGAAAACACACACACAAGCACAGAGGAAAATCTTACAAGTTTAGTAGATTATCAAATGATGTTTTCTATATGTTTATTAATCAGGTCTTATCTCTGGCTCTGAAGACACTGTGCTAAAAAGTGGAGTTGCCATGAAGGAAACATCAACTCCTTCACGCTCATGGTGATCATCCAGGGCTTGAGAAGGAACCTGTCTGAACTGCTCCCAGCTGCTTGCCCTTGCCACCAACACTGTGCCACCCCACTATGTCCCCCTCCTGCCCTGTCTTTCCTACTGGCTCTCAGATCCTCTCTCTTCTCTCAAAGGCCAAACACAGGGCTGTGCAAAAATGCCCAAGTCACCAGTTACCAACGGGTCACCTCCTGTGCTTCCTCCTCAACCATCATCTTGGTTTTACAGTGCCTAACATGGACACACACACCCATATTTGGCCTTTTTTCCAAACAGCATAGCTTCTTCTTATCCTGCCTGTAGATACAGCATTCTCAGCATTACTGTACTCACAGATAGCAGTGGTACTTCTTCAAGGCAGCACAGCTCTCGGATATAGTGCAGGCATTTTATTAACTTAGGTTCTTCATAAAGATGCCCAAAGTTTGCTGCTGGGCCAGCACAGGATTTAACATGCAGAGGTGTAATCTCATGTACCCACAGGCTGACTGGCTTCCTGCATTCAGCTATGGGGTGCAGCCACCCAGGCGGTGCCCTGCGCCCCTCCTCACTAGCCCCAGGGCCAGCAGCCTTGCTCAAAGCAGTCCAGACGTGGTGCGCTCTTCTTCTTTCCCCAGACCTCCAATCTGCCCTCCACATCAGTTTCCCTTCCCGTGTCACACTGTAAGACCAAATAGCTACCCACTGGCCCTGTCCCTGAAATCTGCTGCTGAGTTTGGGCTTGAGCAGGGATGGGGAGATCACAGAAGAAGTCACCACTTGTCCCTGTTTACCTTTGATGCCCACTGACACACCTGACACACATCCGTATTCCCTGTGCCTGCCTGTTGTTCTCTTTCTCTCCAACACTGATTACAGAACCATAAGACAAGAAAAAGCAAATGGGTGGTCAATAAGTAAACATTAATCTTTACCCCATCTCACCCATTTTCCTTTCCATTTGTGAACTAATTACTGGAGGTGACTTATTGAGACTAACGCAGTGTTGAGAAGACTTTCGGGGTTAATATGCAAATAATCTGTTCCATAAGCTACATGGCCTGCAACCTTAGATGTTGGCAAGCACCAAGGGAGCTTGGTGTGTTGCTAATCCTAAGAAGAACAGCACAGAGGGTGAAGTGGAGTGAAAACACCACAGCCAGGCTCTGTGATAACACAGCAGGGATGGGAAATTGATGGTACTGTGGAATCGATAAACTGCATAGTTGTTACTCTGAGCCACTCTGAACCAGCATTTCTGTTGAAATCATGTCCTTTGGTTGAAACTTGCTCATTATAATCTCATTACAATATCAAAACACACCTCCATCCCAAAAGCTACCGGCCTCCAAGGTGCGACCACCACTCACTGAGTGTGCACTCTGAATTTTTTTAAGTCTATAACTTTAAAAGCAAAGCGAGAAGGTTTTTACAGCAATGATAACAAAGGTAGGTATGACTAGAGTCACTCAAGCTCCACCTGACAATAAGAAAATATTATAAAAAAGCTTTAAGAGAAGGGGATGTTAGGGAAGATACCATTGAGATAAGTCAGGAGGACATCGCTGACTTCTGGGATCAGTCGGTGGGCTGAACCTCTCTTCCCCCCACAGGGACACCTATTGGGTGAGATTCGAACACTTGGCTATGCTGAGTGCTTCCCAGGAAACTTACAAAAACTCTGTAGAGCTGTTTATTCTTATTCTTGATATTTGCATGTGCTTTGCAGTGTATTTATCGCCGGGAATGCAAAGGAACCTGTACTTTTCTCACTTTAACAAACTACACCATTATTTAATCTAGCTGTGAGAGTTCTCACTGGACGTGACCAAACTCCTTAAGTGTGGCCGTGCTAGTCCATTGAACGCAACTAGACTGAAGGTGTCTTGCATTATTGATGTATCTGTAATCGTGATAGTTCAATATATTGAATGCAGCCAGACCTATATTGCCAAATTGGGTATCACTCAGGCTCTAAGCCTAGCCACCTCCAGCCCCTCTGATATCTGAGGATAAACTGGAACACAAGGGGGTTTATTTCCTGCCAAATTTCTTTACCGTTTAATGCAATAACTTTTCAACAAAAGTCTCCAGAAGCTATTCTGGACTTTAAAATAATTAAAAAATAAATGGAAGAGTTTGCCTGCAGCAGGCTTCTGGCAGACCAGGATGCGAGATCCACATGTAGACTTCTCAGGAGTGGATTATTAAACCGCCTCTCAAACCAGATTCTGCGCATGGACTGTGTCACTGGACCACCTCAAGTGTCTCATTTACATGGCTCTGTTGAATGGATTTTCAGTTCTCTCAAATCTCATCTTCTCAATTTCAGGCAAGAGAATTTCAAGAATCTAGCCATGAATTTGCCATAAGAAACATATTTATTAAGGTTTGTTCTCCAGTCATGCTTACAATTCTCAGCTGCTATCTGTATCTTACTGTGATAGGTGATGTGCAGAAACAGTAGGAAACACATATGAAAATCTAAATAAATAGAAGGGACGTGGGAGGGAAATGCCAAAAACTCTGTAAAGGATGTGCTACTGACATTTCTACAGCTGGAGAACTAAGACAGCAAGATAGGCAGAGAGTGGCTGCAGAGGACAACTGTGGGATAAAACTAGCATTAACCCTTACCCACCTGCTCCCAACCCTGCATCTGTATGCCACATTCCCAGATATCAAGGCTCAGAAGGAAAGTCTAAGGGTGCAGTTCCCAAGCCTATTCATGTAAATAAAACTGATTTTGGATCAACCTCTCATTTGTAAAATAACTAGCCACAGTTCTCACAATTCAGTTTCCAGAGTCAGCTCTCCAGGTCCCTTGTGACTTTCAACAGAAAACTGTATCAGCTTCAGTTTTGACTATTCTGAAGATCAGTAGGCCCTTTTCATTAAGACTTTAAGTATTGACTCAGAGCTGAGCAAGTGTTGAGTTCATCAGTAAAATAATGACAATTCTTGTACTGAAATGAAGGGGTTTTTTACAGCTTGTCATAGAAATTTTAATGGGGGAACATCTTAGCTGTTTACCCTGATGTGGCTTCTTCGAATAATACTGAAAATATACTCCTAGTAATCAAAGCAATCGGTTACATCTTGGTCAGGGTGTGGGTACCAACAAAAACAACTAAAAATTTCAGTTTTGGATAAGAACTGTGACTGCACTTGAGATTAAAGTAATTGAGCTACAACTGCCTTAAAAGAAGCATGATGAATATCAGGTTTTGCATTTTTCTCAAAGTGCTGAATGTATCTAACCAGTATTTTTTTTCCCATAGCCACATAAACTTCTTTAAATGTGAAAAAAGGAATAAAATATTTGTTTTAATCAAAGCCCCACAAGTCATGTTAGAAACCATGAGTTCTCCAGAAGAGACTATGGCTGACTAATTGAGTTTATAGTACAGACAACATGCTTCATCCCATAATCCTGCTGATTCGGGGTTTTTCATCCATGGCAATGCAATGAATGGTGCTTTCCAGGGATTGCATCATTAGTTGGTGTTCCTGCAGCTGTTCTAAGACAATGACTCGCATTACAAAAATAAGAAACGGCTGCTAACATGCTAAAAAGTTGTGCCCTTGTTTCAGATAAAAAAATGTGCAAATCCCATAGAGTGTAGACTGTATATGTCTGTAGCATACATAAAATACTTATTCCTTCAGGATTTAAATTATATATTTTATATATATATATGCACATATGTATATATATAAATGAAATTTAAAATATACACATATATAAAATTTAAATCCTGAACCAATAAGTATTTCTTTTGTTTTCCAATTCCAAATGCTGTTTTGTTATTAAATTTGACTAAAATTAATCTTAAGACCCCATTCCTACAAACACAAAAAGCTGCCATTTAGCTGCCAGCTAAAATCTTGCTAATATTTCATAACAAAATGGAAACTAAAACCAGAATTCATCCTCCTGCTAACCTCATCTTGGTTATGAGAATCAAGAAAAGCTTTGTTTTCCCATGCTGAGCATTCAGTTTTTCTTAGGATACACTCTCATAATCCACCCTATAACTCAGCTGATGAGTTATAATTTAATAAGACAAAGTGACTTGATTGTTTGCAAGCAAGCATGTAAGGCATGATATTTATAAAGTAGGATGTTCAGTGATATGGTCAATTCAGAAGCTCTTTTTTGCATCTGTCCTGATCAGAGCCATCTTCCTTGAATATGGTACTGCAAAATTGCACAGCTTTCCAAAAGAAGTCCTACATAGTGCTGCCGTAGGAAGCAAAAAAGTAGATTAACTCACCTCCTTTGATACTCACAAGAACTGACAAAACTCTGATTTTGGGCAACACATCATTTCAAACAATATTCACCCTCAACTACACAGCATGTTTTAGCACTGCTCGCACACCTTAAATTTCGATTTTCCATGCCCACATTACATCAGCAGGTTGTCATTGTCCTCTGACTAGTACACCCAGTGCTGCTTCTTTGTAATTTTCAATTAATAGCGCCCTGTGCTATAAAACAGAGGCTCCTTCCTCAGAAGCATGTAAGCTAACAATTAACACTATTACCTTTCAGCCCACTTTCTTTGCTTTATTTTTCAGTCATTTCATGTTTCTTGCATAAAACTCCAGGCTTCACAGAACAGACAATATTTCCCAACCACACATTGTCAGCAAATGTAATTAACAGAGTTTTCTGTGTAGAGGTCAGGAAAGGAGGGAGGGAGAGAGTGAGGAAGGAAGGAAGGAA
>VWZZ01005028.1:20264-90228 GCA_013399095.1 Psophia crepitans
CTAACCTTTCCTTAAACACCCTCAGGGATGGTGACTCCACCACCTCCCTGGGCAACCCGTTCCAATGCCCGACCACCCTTTCAGAGAAGAATTTTCTCCTCATCTCCAACCTGAACCTTCCCTGGCACAACTTGCAGCCATTTCCCCTTGTCCTGTCACTAGTTATCTGCGAGAAGAGGCCAACCCCCAGCTCGCCACAACTTCCTTTCCGGTAGTTGTAGAGGGCAATAGGGTCTGCCCTGAGCCTCCTCTTCTCCAGACTAAACAGTCCCAGTTCCTTCAGCCGCTCCTCATAAGACCTGTGTTCCAGCCCCTTCACCAGTTTCGTTGCCCTTCTCTGGACACGCTCCAGGGCTTCGATATCTTTCTTGTGGTGAGGGGCCCAAAACTGGACACAGTACTCTCTTGCTCTGTATCCAACTATGCTGCTGTTTGACATATCATATTGTCAAGAACTGGATCCCTGTGCACTCTGTAAACATTTTGGCTTCCCTCATAGGAGCAAATATAGAATTTGGAAACTGCACTTCCTTCTTGGGGTTCTCCTGATGTTTAATTAAAATGTCAGATTTGTTAACCCAGTGTAAAGAAAAAGCCCTTTTTCTTCTAAGTTCAGCATTTTTAACATGCTGAATCTTAAATGTCATTTGAAGTTTATAACTTGCTACTGAAATATCTTTGGAAAACTTCAGTCATATCTAATAGTCTGTCATTCTCACGTAAATTCTTTCAGCAGTTCAGTTCTGAACTGGATTTGCTTCAGTTCTCTAAAATTCGGTGAAATTATGCACATTAATAGTAGCTGAGGATGCTGACCTTTGATTTAGAAGGCAAAACAGATGATTTGCAGTATGTAATGAAAGGTGCCTCATTTGTGATAATATAAAGTGTCGGTTGTGTGGAAACTATTAACTATCATACTGAATTGTTTATTGAGTGCCCCTTATTAAAATCATGCTTCAGACAATCTGTCACTGAAAATGAACAATATCATCCAAACTTTGATTTTGCCCTGAAAGCCAGAGTGGCTTCAGTCTTCCACATAAATCAGCAATAGATTGGATCTCTTTGTAAAATAAGGTTGTTTTCCTATGAAATCTGGTCAATATGACCAAAACAGAAGCAACAGTAACATGATTAGTACAACAATATGAGGCATAACTCACCGAAAGCAACAAATGCATGCATTAAGAAACTGGTAATTATACTGCTGACAAAACAAAAATGTAGCAAGGGGAGCTCAAAAGTATCTCAAATTAAGCTTTTCTATTGCATCACAAGAGGTTTATAGTAATTTGAATGTGTTATTTTTCATAGAACCTTATAGAATGGTTTGGGCTGGAAGGGATCTCAAAGATCATCTAGTTCCAACCCCCCTGCCATGGGCAGGGACATCCTACACTAGACCAGGTTGCCCAAAGCCCCATCCAGCCTGGCCTTGAACTCTTCCAGGGATGGGGCCTCCACAGCTTCTCTAGGCAACTTGTTCCAGTGTTTCACCACTGAGGCTATCTATCCCTTTTATTTTACTGATACTGTTTTTAAAAGGATTTATCTCAGAAGCAAAGTGGGATCAAGGCAATGCACGTAGATTTTGAGGGATACAGCTGTGGATATATTCATATTTACTTTAGTCTCTGCTGCTCACTAAGATCCTTTTGCCTCTTCATTCAAAGGTGTCTCCAAAGTTTGCACAAATTCAACACAAGACTTTGCATGCTGCAAAGACCCAGGTCTGTGTTCATGGGCGTTCTCTGCCTCTGTAGTATAGGGAGAAATCACATCTCTAACTGCACATATAGAACTTTTAGAAAGACACATATAAAACAAATTAAAAAATAAAAAGCATATTAAAAAGACAGTTCCTCTCTGGTAGATGGAGAACGAACTTTGCAGGCACGTCATTGAGAGTCTAGACGGAGTTTGTTTAAAGCAAGGTAATATCCTGAAATGCCACATTGCAGCCAGCAAGAGTGAATCCTACTTCAGAAACATAGAGTGATTATTACTCATTACTCGTTTTTTCTGTGTTTCGGACTGATAGTGTGCTCTCCTAGCAGGTAAGGGCATTTATGATAGAAAGAAATTGCCAAAGATGCAGATTATCTTCTTGTCAAGAATTGCTGCCTCAAAAAGTATTTGTGTAGACCAGATTTCTGTCCTGAACAACCTGGTTTAATTTTAAAATTGGATCTAACTTTGAAGATAGTTCTTTAACTATCTGGTAGACCAGATGACTTCAAAAAAATAAGATATCCAACCTAATTATTCTGTGACTTTGTGATTTAAAAGTTAATGCTTTAAATACTCCATTGTGATGTATTGGATTATGACTCGGGACAAATTAAAAATTTCAGTAGAAGGATTTCTGTTACAGAGGCTAACTATCTCACAGTAAGCATAGAGGCATAACATATTTGAGGGTCAGATGCCTTCTAGTTGTCATGTTAAACAACTGAAAGTTATCTGTATACCTAAGAAATAGACTTTGATAGCTAAAAGGAGAATAAATGTGACTCCCAAGTTATGTTGCCTAAAGATTATGCCAGACGAAGTTAGGGCCTTTGTTTCTCACTCTCTTTCATTCTCGGAATTTTCTTCTTGCAAGAAGAAAGCTAGTTAAATCACAGTAGAAACCTAGGATTTTCAGACAAAAGTTGGTATTTGTATTCATTTACTCTCAGATCTCAGCATAATGAGAACATCTCTGGAAAATACCTCTATATCTTTGCATTGAAGGCAGCTGGGAATATCCTTGTCTAGACATTCTAAGACTTAAGACTTGCATTACTGAGAGGAGGCTACTGTGTGAAGTCTAACAGGTTTTTCGTGGTGCCTGTCTAAGCTAGCTATTTATGTCACGCTATACTGGAAGGAGTGACCACTGCCCATTTCACATGACCCATTGAACTGGTTCTGTATGACTATGACTTGATCTGGGATTGGAATTGGGACTGTAATTGTAAAAATACTTAAAACTCTGTAAGGTAAAGCAAATGTATAGTATGTTTCATTATTTTCTGATTAAAATTAATTGCTGCATGAGGGTAAGAACATTGCTTGAATGATGAATTCAGCTTGAAAGAAAGAGCAGCCCAAAATTACCACCAGAATAATAATGAAAATGGTTAGTGATAGGGTTTTTTATCATTATTTTGAGAGGTTTTAACGGGTATTGATGCCAGTCAGGAAAATCATCATGAAGTTGGGTCACACTGCCAAATCTAAAACTTTGACCTCCGCATAATTTGAGCTTCTGGTTTATTTCACAGCAATTCATCCTCTTCTCCTACTGTTTCAGTTATAGTTCTCAATCCTTTGATGCTGTACCTTTTTCACCTTGAATAAAATACAAGTTTTTTCTTCCTGCATTCAGAGTACCTCTTTGCATAATAAACCACCATGCATCCTCTCTTGTTTCTTTGCACTACAGTAATAGCCTTTTCTCCTTCTTTTAGTTTTCAGCTTTCTCTTTTGATATGACCTTTTATGTTTAGGATGGAGGTCATTGTTAGTGATTCCAGACTAGGAACTTCTAATAGGATTATGAAGCTTCTTCCAAATGCTTCCAGAAGTTTAATTCATGTGTTGTGCTGTGATTTTGGTTTTGTCATAGTCTGGGGAGAAAGGAGGAGAGACTTTGTTGCATATTATGCACTTGTGACTTTGTCTTATTGAAAATAAAACAAAAAATCTCTTCAAGAGGGATTATTAGGAGAAACAGTGATGACAGATCATTTAATAATGAAAATATTTCATATTTATGTCATTATTTATATCCTGATGTAAAAATCTGGTTTTAGTAGACTTGTGATTTAATAATTTGATTAATGTTTGTGTCAATAAAATCTGAATTTTAGACAAATATCATTAAATATTTTCCTCAAATCTGACTCATATGTATCAATCATATCTCAATAAACTGCCTCTTAGTAATCTGTTCCATAATAATAAGATTGGAGTTGTTCATTTGCCTTGATGTCACAGTTTTATTCCTTTTGACATCACTCAGATAAAAGACCTTCTGAGGTTAATATAATGCTCACCTATGTTTTCCCATTCATTTCCTGTTTAACAAAGCCAGTAGGACTGTTGACTGCATAATGATGGAATACCTGGGCACAGAAGTGTCTCACCTCAGAAACAAAAATATTTAATAGCAATACATAGCAATGACTATGTATTCTCTACACAAATGTCTTCCTGTCATTCTCTGCTATTAAACACAAAAGACTGAAGAAAACAAATTATTAGGGCTAGCTCATGATAACCACCTTATACAGCACTTCCCACTGGAGTTCCTTAGGAAACCAGTCATTGAAATCTTTGGGGCTTTTGAAGGTGTAAGCAACTCCTCAGGAAGAGCAAGGGTTTCACCGGTTATACGTTAGCTTCTCTGAAATGATTCTGTTTCCTGGTAGCCCATCTGAATCATTTATTTGCTGAAAGGCTTCCTGCTTCTGAAAATGTGAAGTCTATTTTGTTTTCTCTTGATGTGCTTAGTTACAGCCTTTCTGATTCCTATTGATCTTGTAGCTTGAATCTGCACCTATTACTCTTCCTAATCTTGAGATTTTTTTTTCACTTTATAGAACTCAGATTCTGTTTCCTGAAGCTGCCTTTTTGACTTTCTAACCACTTGAAAATCACTATTTATTCCTTTGAATTTCCACTTTCCCATTTAATTTATTTCTGTCTCTGTGTTTTCCTTTAAGGTTTGGTATCACTCCTCCAGACAGTTGTTGTGTTCAGTGTTCATTAGTATAGTAGTCCTTGAATCTATTCCTGTTTGCTGATTAGGACTAATATTAACAAAGAAATTGCTTCATTAAATACTTGAGCTGAACCTTTTCACCTTGAATAGGAGAGGTTTGCTTTTTATGCAAAGGACTGACCTATTTGATTCTGGTTTACATTGTCAATAACTGCAGAAGCAGTTAGTGCCCTGTCTTCAGAGGTCCTTCTCATTTCAAATTTACACTTGGTTCTTCCACCTCACACATGGCTCTTATGTGATTAAAATGCAAAAGAACAGATTTGGTTGCATATCCTGAGTAGCACAAAGAGTATTACACATGAATATTCATGAGATAGTGTTTAGAGTTGGATCTTGAGTCAGGAAATTGGGAACTCTAATAAGCTGAGATCTGAGTTTTAATTCCTGTCCTCCCTCATGCCAGGAGCTGCAGAGCCAGGGGAAGAGGACTTCTTAGTCATGGAAGGGTCTTTTCTCTGAAGAGAAGGCTGGGAGGAGAGCTATGAACACGACTGCACAACTAGGGAAGTAATTCCAACGCCACGGAAAACCACAGGGATGGTAAAGCTATAATCTTGCAAAAGGAGGCAAGCAACCACAGAGCTTGTATAAACAATGTGTGGATCCTTAAGGCCTTATTTTTCCTCCTGGAGAAGATGAGAGACCTGTGCCCTGAGAGGCACTTGTGCCCTGTGCTAGAGAACAGTGTGCCAAGAGGCGTGATTTGACTTAAGCTATGACGATGAATAGGTACCTGATGAAAGAGATGATTTAGCATTGCTCTTATTAACATGCTAATTTTGGCAGAAATCATCTGCCAGTTTTTGTACAGCTGTCATAGATGGCAAAAAATGTCTCTAGTTTTGGTGTCTTGATATCAAAAATGCTCTGCTAGCTGCATTCGCATGGCTTCCCTAAGCCACCTGGGAAAGGTATTATCAACAGTTTAACCATTTAACTTTTTTCCACACATAATTTTCCAAAGATGAGTACCATCCCTCTTTTCAAGATACCGTAAAAACAGACATTTTAACAAACTCACTCAAACTGAAAATTAATGCAGAAAGAGCACTTTCTGACCAGGAACCAACTGTTTCTAAGGTAGTTCAAAGTGTTTGGTGCTCCATACTCCAGTACCCTAGAAGCGCAAGTAATCTCATGGTAAAAGGTGCTGCTTAATCAAAGACATTTATTTTATGTTTATATTTATTTATGTTTATTTTTCATCATATTGTTCATTATTTCCACATTTGGCCCAGTTTTTTCTTGTTCTTCATGGTTAATACTTTTTCTAAATTATCTCGATTAACTGGTGTATTTTCTTGTTTGAATTCTCTTTCTTTAAAGAAAATGTTTATTCAGATGATGCTCAGACATCATCTTATCTGCTTCTACCTTCTTTGGTCTGTGATCTGTTAGCACCAGCACATTCACTAGAAGTGCACCTGATTATCGGAGAACACTTGGTTTTATTGTGATAATGCCTCTCTAATTGCCCTTATCAGGACAGGGCACAGAGAACTCTCGCTCCACTTCTAACTCACAGATCTTATTAAACTCTGCTCAGTCAAATGTAATTTTGTTTTCACTGCCTTTCTCAGGTCCCGTAAATGAGACAGCAGATTGTTCTTTTCATTACATTTGATTTTTTGACCTCTGCTGCTTGAGGCAGATCATATGTTAAAAACAATTAAACCATCATTAGGCTCCTAGTGGAGCTGCGGAAGAGGATAAAGGCTCCTCTTGGCCTTTCAATACTTAAAGGGGACTTATAAGAAAGATGGGGACAAACTTTTTAGTAGGTCCTGTAGTGATAGGACAAAGGGTAATGGTTTTAAACTAAAGGAGGGTAGATTCAGACTAGATATAAAAAAGATATTTTTTAGCATGAGAGTGGTGAAACACTGGAACAGGTTACCCAGAGAGGTGGTATTTCCATCACTGGAAATATTCAAGATCAGGTTGGATGGGGCTCTGAGCAACCTGGTCTAGTTGAAGCTGTCCCTGTTCATTGCTGAGGGGATTGGGCTAGATGCCCTTTAAAGGTCCTTTCCAACTCAAACCATTCTATTTTCTTTAATCTACATGGAGGGTGGCTTGCCTTGCTCCCTGCCTTAGCTACCAAGAGCCCACACAGCTGCCATGAACACCTTCAGCATAAAATTGCTGATGCCACTTTATCTTTCTGAAGAGGGAGCGGCAGCCTGTGGGGCTGGTTGCTGTAGAGCAGGGATGGAACTTGCCACTGCCAATGTGGCTGGGGAGAGGCAGGCAGCCGGGGTCAGGGTTCATGGGAGAGTATCTTCTGACTAATAGCATTTTATCCCAGTTGCTGGAGGTGGCATTGATTATGCACAAACAGCACTTTAATGTTTTAAGTCAGTGCTGACAACATGTTCCAGCATGAAGTAAGAGCACATGGGGAGGCCCTTTGAAAGAGAAAGCAAGCTGAAGCCTAACTCAGTGGGAGCATTAAATATCTTTTGATAGAGTTTATAACAGTGTAGCCAAAAAGAAATATTGTTTTCCACAGCAATTTTGAAGGAACTGGGGACACAGGGGAAAGGGACCCCTGCAGAAAAAAAAATAAAATCTTTTGTTTAATTTTCAAATGTTATAGACTTCAGCTTATTTCATGTTTTTGAAGCCACTTTAAAACATTATGATGTTTTAAAGGAAAGTAGAAAGTTCTTTAAAACAGAAGGAAATATCGTGGGATTAATATGGAGAAAATTAATCTACATCTTTTCTGCTTTTCTTGTGGAGCAAAAAAAATTGATTTATTCTTCTGCCTCTTGAGACTCAGTTCTATCCTATCGTATCAAACTTCCTCATCTGTGAAGTGAAAATTGGATTCATCAGGAACTGAAAACTATTATGTGAAGTTGAGAAGTATCTTGGAATGTTGCTCTTAAATTTTTAAATACCAGCAATTTAGGAGTCATCAAGTGTTGTTCCTTTGGCTTCATGCATGCTATGTTGCGCTTCTAATGTCTGAAAAGATGAAAGGATTGTTCAGCATGAATGAACTTGGAAATATATGGAAACTAATGTTATGTCAGCTTTCTAAATGTGAGCAGAGTGAAAAGAGTAAATTTCTTTCCACTTGTTTGCGAAACGATGTAGGATACAATAAAACAGACTAAGGAATGGTGACCCACTGCTCTGCCTACTGAACCCTTCAGAGGCACACCGTGTTGTATCACAATTCAGAAAGAGAAATGAAGCCTACATTGTTTTGCAGTAAATGCAGTTTGTAAAAATGTACAGCAGAGGTGGAATATGTCTTCAATCCCAAGTGCTAATTTATATAGTAGTTCATAAAGCACATTTTAAAAATTGCTGACTTAAAATGTCAATCTCAAACGCAAACATCATCTAATGTATCAGCTCAAATAGCTATATGGGTTTTTGTCTTTTATGATGACTATTAGGGAAAAGATCTGCACCTAGTAGACGAGTATATCTGTTGTTGTGAAAATTTCATGCAAGAGGATGAGACCACTTCAGCATGTCAAAAATGAGATGACTGTTTTCAGATCTCTTTTGGTAATTTTTTACATAGTGAAGTCACTGCAGGTAGTACTTCCATCTCCTCCTTTCTGCCTCTCTCTCCACAAGGCACCTGTTATTCATCCCCACAATGGTATACAGTGCTAGGACTTCTTCCAACAAAACTGCAGGGTTCCATACACCTATACCTCCTCCCTTAAAGCCAACATCTCTTCATGCATTTCCATCCCCAAATCCTTTCTTCCTACCACCACCCTGAAGTTCTCTGTGTTTTTGCTGAGCTTCTTCCTTTTTCCAACATTGATGCTCCCTCTTCTCTGCTAGGGCATCACTCATAGCTGGGAGCTGGTTCATTAGTATCTTTCTTTCTCTGGTGAGGGCTGGTTGTATGATGCAGGGGTATTGTTATCCAGAAAGGCATTAACAGCTGTGGTCAGCAAGGTCCTCAGATGGTGCTGCTTTGTAGTTAGGAGTCATGGAGTTTAGGCTGACTAGGAGAAGAGTTGTGGGTCTGTTCCAGGTAAGTTAACAACAGTACTCTGTTGTCTTGCTTTGGAGGGCTAACTACAATCTAAGGAACAGAGAAGGTGTGAGAAACTCTTGCCATTTTGTCCTGGTTTCAGCAGAGAGAGAATTAATTTTCTTCACAGCAGCCAGTACGGGGCTGTGTTTTGGGTTTGTGCTGGAAGCAGCGCTGATAGCGCAGAGATGTTTTTGCTGTTGCTGAGCGATGCTCACACAGAGCCAAGGCCTTTGCTGCTTCTCGCACCGCCCCGCCGGCGGGATGGCTGGGGGTGTGCGGGGATTTGGGAGGGGACAGACAGGGCAGCTGACCCCAACTGACCAAAGGGGTATTCCATACCATATGACGTCATGCTCGGTTTATAAGGGGCTGGGGGAAGAGGAAAGGGGGGCAGTGGCGTTCGGAGTGATGGTGTTTGTCTTCCCAAGTAACCATTACGCGTGACGGAGCCCTGCTGTCCTGGGGATGGCTGAACCCCTGCCTGCCGTGGGCAGTGGGGAATGAATTCCTTGTCTTGCTTTGCTTGTGCACGCGGCTTTTGCTTCACTGATTAAACTCTTGCATCTGAATCCATGAGTTTTCTCACTTTCAGCTGCCAGCTGGGGTAAAACCACCACACATTTCTTCTCCTTTTTTGGTGTACTGATTAATATTCACCAATACCTTCCTAAACAAATACATTTCTAGGGATCTAAGCCTTTAAAATGTGTTTCTTTCAAGAGTTATGGACAGAGCAATAACATCAGATTTAGCATATAGCCTCATAGACTCACATAGAAACAGACTCAGATTATAATCTTTTTTCTCAACTTTTTTTTTGTTAGAATGAAGTATTAAATAACTTGAAAAATTAATTAGTCTAATCTTAGCAAGCTATTTTTTCAGGGACATGCCAGGGAGGATGAATGAGAACCATACATGTCTCTGTGACTGGCACTGATGGTGCTCCTGCTGAAATGTGTTTTGTAGTCTGATATTGGGGCCTATAGAAATCCCAGTTTTAACAGATGTTGATAAAATGGTGCAAAGAGTTGAGAGAAGAGCCATTGAGCTAGAATATGTGCTTTATAGTAAGACTAAGGAGGTTGGGTCCTTTTAAAGAGAAAGTAGAGAAACCTTATAAATAGGAGCGGAAAAGCTGCTCCAGAAGCTTCTTCAGTTTAGGAGACAGACAAAAGCCACCAGTGGCTACAGACTGAGTCTGGACAATTTGGCCACCTTCCTTGTCCAACAGGGCTTCTATTTGCATGGGAGACTAATGATCTTCTATACTTAGTCCAGCATCACTGCTATCCCAAAATGGAACAATACAAGTAAAATAAAGATCATTTTATGATGATGTATGGAAAGGTCCCCATAAACCTACACTGGGATTCATTAACTGTACATAGATTTTTCAAATAGTCATGTCTTTGTAGCAGTCACAGTCATCTTAATTATTTGGAATTAATTGTTTCAAATTAACTAGAACTGATCATCTGGTGATGGATGAAATATTGTGTACAGCAGCAGCATCAAACTTTTCTACAGAGGGTGTTTTTCAAAGTTATGTTTATTATTCAGAAAAATCAAAGACACAAGATAGGATCAAAGTAGCTGTACTTCAGAATGACACAGAAGGAGGGCAATGGGAAGAGAATCAAATATTCTGACCTACTTGAAGGCCCCTGGGCTCTCTTTATATTTTGGTTGAATGCATTAGCAAAGCCATCTCACATCTCTAAAACCCAACATCTTTTGGGGTAGTTTATGTCAATGTTCATGCTTGTTGACACTGTGATTTTCTGAAAATATGTATATATGTAGGGCAGTTAGAATCACAGCCACACAGAATAATTCAGGATGTGAGAAGGTGATCTCTCCAGCCTCCTGCTCAAAACAGGGCTTTGATGTTTTATTGGGTTGCTGTTAGGTTAGACATCCATAAGGGAGGATCTTAACTCCATAAGACAAAATTCTGTCCTGTTAATGCAGTAATCTTATCTGCATTGATTTATGTCTGTTGTGAATAAGTATGTGTATATGAAATGGTCATGAAAATATTATATTTTTACTGATCTCTTTATTGCAAACATTATGGCTGATTAATGAGCCAATATTCAAGATCCAGTAAATAAATGTATATGTATGTTGTGATGTCTTGTAAATAATACTCATGTTACCATTGGGTACCTGTGACGTCTGTGGGCTTTAGCCCTATTATAGTGGTATTACCTGTAAGCATAATGGTATTTTTCATACCTGTATGCAATAAAACAAACAAAATCGTTATACCAAATAAAGCAGGAATTAATACGATTCCTCAGGAAAAAAATAAGCCTATGGAAGTTACACTAAAATCTGCAGAACTAAGAGAAATTTTTTTCTTTTCTATAAGTTTGGAAGTCCCCAGGCTTTTATGGCAAGGATATAATTCACCGTTCATTCCACAGTTGTTCTTGAAAGTTATAAAGAAAATTATCCTTTCTTTCTTTAATTTTCCTGTATGATGCAAGTACAAGTAATTCATTATTCTGTTTGGGCCCTGTTGATCCTACAGAAATTAGGTTTTGCTTTCAGTCTTGGCTAGAGTTTTTCTGGTAGTTGAAGAAAAAATGATGAAACTGTTTAGGGTGAGAAGAGGACAAAAAGCAAGTAAAAATTTTACAATGGTTGCATTTGATAAGATTGTGTCTTCTCTGTGCTAATGCACATATAATTCCCTTTCCTAGCTAGTCAAAATGCAGCTATCAATATTCTCTTGATCTGGCCATAGTATTTTAACACCCTGAATCCTTGGATTGATCCCTTTGTTTTGTTGCTGACTGCCAGATCTTATTAAATTCTAGTGAAAAGTCTTGTTGACAATTTGAATTCTTCACAGCCATCTCAAGTCCTCAGTCTTCAGTGGTTTTCTGCAGATGGAACCCCCCCCTTCATGTGAAGTACTGGCCTGACTGAACCATCTGCTCTCCTGTTTTCCTAAAAAATGTACTTCTCATGATGTTACGGCAGGAAAACTAGCCATAAAGAAGAGAAGATGAGAGACTCAGTCCTTACTTTGCTTTTACCACTTCTTTTTGCAAAGTGGCAGCTCTTTGGGAAGAAATTTGGGTCTGTAATTTGTCACATTTTAAGTACTGTTCAAATTTTAATACAATAAACAAAATAGCTATTTGCTATAAGATTCAAACTGGGCAAAAGTTACTTCAGTGTTATTTGATTTTAAATCTGTTTTTGTATTAAACAGTTTCTTTTTCAGAATAGAATGTGGAGGTTCAGACAACTCGATTCGGTTACTACAGGAGCAGGAGATTTTTTTGGTTTTGTTTAGTTTTTTTTCATCTGGGAAATTCAACCTCTTGCCGTCAAGTCAAGCATCTGGCCTTTTGAGTTTTACAAGTGCATTGGTTTTGCATGGCAAGGTTTTGGTATCCGGGAGGCTACAGCGGTGACTTCTGTGAGGAGATACCATGTCCGATAGAGCTAATGCCAGCCAGCTCCAAGATGGATCAGAAGCTGGCCAAAGCTAAGCCAATCAGCGATGGTGGTAGCACCTCTGGGATAATGTATTTAAGAACGGAGAGGGGGAAAAAAACCTGCAATTGCAGCCAGAGAGAGGATAATGTGAGGAACAACACTGAAGACACAAAGGTCAGTGAGGAAGGAGGGGAAGGAGATGCTCCAAGTGCCAAAGCAGAGATTCCCATGCAGCCGGCAGAGAACACCATGGTGAGGCAGGCTGTTCCCCTGCAGCCCATGGAAGTTAATGCTGGAGCAGGTGGATGCCCAAAGGAGGCTGTGACCCCATGGGAAGCCCATGCTGGAGAAGGCTCCTAGCAGGACCAGTCAGCCCCATGGAGAAAGGAGCCCAAACCAGAACAGGTTTGCTGGCAGGGCTTGTGACCCCGTGGGGGAACCATGGTGGAGCAATCTAGTTGTGAAGGTCTGTGCCCCGTGGGAGAGACCCACACTGGAGAAGTTTGTGAAGAACTGCAGCCTGTGGGAAGGACTCACACTGGAGAAGTTTATGGAGAACTGTCTCCTGTGGGAGGAACCCCAGGCTGGAGCAGGGGAAGAGTGTGAGGAGTCCTCCCCCTGAGGAGGAAGGAGCGGCAGAGACAACGTGTGATGAACTGACCACAACTCCCATTGACCATATTCCTGTGCTGCTTGGGGGAGAAGGGAGAGAAATCAGGACTGAAGTTGAGCCTGGGAAGAAGGGAAGGATGTGGGGAAGGTGTTTTCAATATTTATTTTTATCATTATCCTGCTTTGACCTGATTGTTAATAAATTAACCTTGTTTCCCCAAGTCAAGTCTGTTTTGCCTGTGATGGTAATTGCTGAGTGATCTCCCTGTCCTTATCTCCACCCACGAGCTTTTAATTTATTTTGTCTCCCATGTCCAGTTGAGGAGGCAGAGTGATAGAGTGTCTTTGGTGGGCACCTGGCATCCAGCCAAGGTCAACCCACCACAACAAGCAAGCAATATCAGGGCTGGAAATACTCCATATAATTTTTATGGTTTATTTTATTTTGTTTTTCTAAAAATAAACTTAATTTTTAATCATTTCATTGACTGCTGCAACTGGTAATCATGTAGTTCAATCCCTGTTCTCTTTCTTTTATTAGGAAAAAGGACACGGTACCAGTAATGTGTGGACAAGGTATGAAGAAAACCACCTGATCTAAGTTTTCCTAGAATAACAGTCACTGCTTGCTTAACCAGTTAGCTGTGTGTAAGATTAATGAAATTTCCAAGGAGCTGACCCTGGAAGATTTTCTTGACCATATTTCTTTGATCAGGCCATTTACAAAAACAGCATACCGGTATGACATTCAACATTGCAACAAAACAAAAACCAAACTAGGGCATGAACTATGTAAGTCTATTTTCAGCTGTTGAAATTACCGCTTTTTCCTTTATTGGCAATCTTCCCAGCTCAATAATGATTAGTGAATTAGTGTGTAACAAACATTTGTGATATATAAACTTTCTCCAGCTGTTGCCAAATCAAAAATGAGTGCAATCACCAAGAGGCTTGCAACTCTTTAATTAGTTTCGCCAGAATGGCTAACGTTATTTCTGCATCCACGATCTCGACTGTCCAATATGAAACAGTGGAAGTCACTGTTGAATAGATGACCATCAAATTCTCATCTGGCAAGTAGAGCTGCCAAATCAGCATAACAGTTTTACCAGTGCTACTGCTAACAGCATTTTAACACTTGTTACACCTCATACTTCATAGCTGCTGTGAATTGAGAAGACTGATAAGCACCAGAAGCTCTCAGTCTCTTTGTGCCTCTTTTCCACTTCCTTTATTTTCAAAACTTCCCACAAATCTCACATAGGTCCCAGTAAGTTCCTTTTCTTCTCAGGTCAGTAAGTTCTTCCATCCTTCATTACCTTTTCTGCTTTACCTGTCTCCAAGGGTCCTTCCACAACAGACATTTTTTTGTCCCATCCCATGCCTGTTTGTACCACTGAAAAAAGCTACCTTCAGTGAATCTGCCTGTCCTCTGTCTGTCCACTTGGCATTACGAACTTAGAAGTCTGGATTTGAAGACAGAGCTGGAGCTATTTTTTTCAGCAAAATGTTTACACAGTCTGTGTCCCAGTTCTCCTTTTCAATTTGTCTGATGTATAAACATTCCTTCTAATTTTGAAATTTATCAGGTGGGACATTGGAACAGACTATTAATACTGTTTAGTTCCAGTTTCTTGACCAAATGGATAATGTTGTGTTTTCTTCTGATGTTGTGCAATATAATTCTACAAGATGAAACATAGACTCAAACTTGATGGGGAAGCTGCTTTATTTTATGAGTAGGTCTTGATGGAGAAATTATAACAATGCATTACTTAACATTCAAATTTTAGACAGATGCCAAAACCATAATTCTGGTGCTACAGACTTTTTACTCCATTCTGTACAACTAAGAGTGAGATCTTGCATATCTAATTCAGTCTTGTAAGCAGGTGTGATACTTCTGCCAAAACCCATGTTTGCTTAAATATGCTGTAGGTATCATTTTGCATGCAGGCAATGGAGAGAAGCAAAAGCTGACATATTTCTCCTATAAAAGTTTTGTACCATTTTGTTTCTATATCTTTCCTTATGTGAAATTAAAGGCAAAATGTTTTGTTGGTGTGAATACAGCCCAGCGTAGGAGTTATGTATTTGATGTACTTCCATATTGCGTGTTATGCATTTCTATATGGCATATAACAAAATGCAATGCAATCTGTGTGTTAAAAATATTCTATTAAGCCTTGAGGCACTTGGAGGGACAATAAATTACCTTGGTGTACGTAAGGAGTGCATTTCTGGCCAATTGACAATGGAAAGACCGTGTATTTTCTACAGTTACTCATAAGACCTCCATAAGTATTGGAGTATTTGTATGTCCCTACTGTATCTTTTTTTTCGGAGCCATGTAAGGAGCTTTATGTAATGTAAGGAGCACTGATATAACTTGTGGCCAAGTACCCTCTTTTTTCCTACTCTTGTTGGGTTTTTTTGTTGTTGTCATTGTTGAGAGTTTTCATGAGGTGGGAAAAACACATCTACCAGTAATATCAATAACGTGTTTTGGATCAAGGACGTTTTATTCAGTACTGCAAACCATGATATTCACAGTTTCTTTGCTCCTGACCATACGATTTTAAAAATGAAAGTCATGGGTATTTTTCAGTAGGCTCTTTTTTATTTATCATCTGGCACATTTTTCAAGCTTCAAGAAACTTATTTTTTATTAAATAAAAGCAGAGGTTCTGAACAAATCATGTGACTTCAGAACAGGACTTCACATAAAATATTTACTTTTTTCAAGACTCACTGTAAATTTATAAGAGCCAGAAACATTTATTTTCTCTGTAAGAGCCTTCCTGCTATAGAAGAGACAGGAAGCTGACCAAAATTAAAATTTCTTAGTTTACATTCAGATTCTTGTGTAAACAGATACTCACAGTAGCTGGTAAGGAGATTGGTGATACAAGAGTAACTATGATTGAGTACTCCAAAGTTTCGTTATCTTCAAAGCTATTCCTACAATATCATCTAATAGATATTCATGATGTCTTTGCTAGGGTAATACCTAAGAGGTGCCATCATCAGTGTGTTGTATGACTGTACAAAGAAATCAAGGCACTTGCTGAGGCCCCGACAGAATTCAGTGGGCATCCTGATTGGATAGGGGAAAACCTGACGGAAAAATTTATTTACTGAAGGAGGCAGATGTCTAATTTAGTCCAGTACCCAAGGACAGTTTTTTGATTTTTAGCAGTCTGAAGCCCAAGTAGTTCCTGAACTTCATATATCAGGGGACATTCTTATCTTTAAGACTTTTTCTTCCAGGAATTCTTCAAAAGTTCTTTCAACCCAAGTTAACTATCAGCATCTCCAGCATACATAACTGTGCACTACCAATAAGTATCAGAAAGATGTCCTCTTGTTCCACTTGAACTTGCCAAATATTAATTATATTTCATATACTTTCATTCTGGTTGTGAAGATAGTAACTAACTGTTCCTTACTGCCTGCCTCTGTGTCAGTTGAGATTTTTGTCCTCCATCATTGTCTCTGTTTCCATGCTGAAGAGTCATGGTTGAATGTTTCACTGTTTCTCTCTATGATATCCTTGCTGCCCTTCTTGGTATCATTTACAGTTGCGCTGTACACATTCTGCGACGCATAGACCAGGACTGCACAGAGTATTCAAGATGTTTTGGGCTTTACACAGTTTTTTTTGCTCCTTTCTTCCCAACTTCTACATCTTGTTTGCACTGCTTAGTGCTGTGAGCATTGAGTTGACTTTTTCATCAAACTACTTTAGCCCCAAGAGTCCATTCTTGAGCAGTAACAGTCAGTGCAAAGCCTGTCCTTATGTATGCAAAATCAAGATTGTTGCTTCCCCATGCAAATTATTTGTCTATACAACTACAGTACTAGCATATAAATAGAGTTTCACTTCCCAATTTAGTTTTATTAAAGGGTATCTCAATCTTTTTTTTTTTAAAGCTCCCATGTATCCTCTATTATTCCCCTATTTTCTCCTCACCAAAAGATTGTTAAAGGAGGAAAAGACAGTGCTTTGTGAAGCCTTGCAGGTGACAGGCAGAGCGACATTGTCCTCAGCTGCAGTGTTGCCTATAACAGAACTACCAAAATCCTACAGATGAGTCTGACACACACATGCTGTAACATAATGCACTCCAGCAAACTACTGAATGCTCTTGTGAGAAGAGTGGAAAAATTGATGTCATTTGCATTCACCAGAAATAACTCTTACAAGGACCTCATAAAGCATATGAAACAGGGAATTACCAGGATTTTTACGAAGCAATCACTCCTCCCAATCCGCAACGGAGACCTAGAAAACACCTCCAAAAAACCAAGCATAGGAAAGCTGCAAATGTAGGAGATACTAAAAATCCCAGACTGGAGAGGAATATTCGTCTTAAAGCACATTGTAATTTTTCTCTCTGTTCTTGACAGCCCTTCCACTTACCACTGGTGATAAATAACCTGTCTCATTCTCTTATCTATAGAAGATAATCCCTTTCTCACCTTTCCCTGCTGTTATTCTCCCTCCAGCCCTACTCCCTGCATTTCACAGCTACCTTTTCCCTTTGGTGGATGATCTAACATTATCTAGTTAAATTCAAAGGAGTTTTTCTCAGCTTATATTTGGATTTGAAATTTGCTGTTTCTGGAATTTGTAACCCAAAGCTTGCCTATTATTTTCTAAATAGACCTGTAAGTCCAGACTTTTTCCCAAAGACCTTTACCACACCACAATCTTGAAGGCAACCTGTTAATTAGTCTCCTTCTAAATGGGTGGTTGCTTCAGAAGGCACTAACCTCCTGAGTGTTGTCTTTTGCTCCTGTTAAGATTCAAAGGTGCATTGATCGCTATAACCACAAAGAACATTAAGCAAATCAGTTACTTGTACTAACTTAATGCAGTTACTTGTACTAACTTGATGCACTTTATAGCTTCAAGGTGTGAGTGGGGGACTTATTCCTCATGTACCTTTATGAGAAGTAATTGTAAAGGAAACATCCGACCATTTTGTCAGTTTCTTTGTGGTTTAATATAACATACTTCACTCCTCTGCTTTCTGCAGGATTCCTCTTAGCTATGGCTGAGTTTTGCTTGCTTAAAGGGGCATTTATTTCTATATGAAGGGATCCTGGCTGTATGGATGCTCCCTGCAGACTGTGTGATGGAGAGAAAAGTTCCTTTTCTTCAGGCATGATTATTTCTGTTTCTTCCTTCACTTGACATATTTGTATCTTAATGAAACACAGTGTTCAAAACAAATTAACCTTATCACCAGCACACCTCTCTCCCTGCTACTATTACTACAGACTAATTTTAGCATACACTATTAGAAGATATGCACGGAGTACTTGTTCTCCTTAGGATCAGTGCCAGAAGGCAGGAAATGTGCCTCTGAGACATGTTTAACTTCACAGAATTTTCAATTTCACCAGCTATGACCGCCTTTTGTTTGCATAATTTCACAAAGAAATCCAGCTTGGAGTGACATTTTCTGGCTGGGAATATTGAAATATTTCCTGTGTCGACTGACATTTTGAAAGCAAAGGAATGGCTCATAACTACCAGAAGAAATCAGACAGTATAGCAGGCTCAGGGAGGGACTTTCCAATGCAATCTGGTGATAAAAAACATTTCATTTTTAGCTCACACGTCAAACTTCAGGTCACTGTTAGTGATCTATGACAAAGATAATCTTCTGCTGTCTTTTCAGAGTTAAGGCTGGCTGCATAAAACAAAAACAAGCCCTGCTAGGAACATAGCAGAAGGGATGGAAAAGAAAATTGTACACTTGAAAAAGTATTCAGATGTAAGCAAGAACATTGAGGTGATGAAAACATGAAGAAATAAAAACTGAAGTTTAAGAGGTTGTGTTGTAAAGATATCTGGTGTTCTTAACAGATTCTGCTAGATTACTACCAAAAAGAATTAGAAAATACAGCTCCACAATAAACCCTTTTAGGGATTCTTTTTTTTTTTTTCCCTGGTTGTTAAGCTAAAGTAAAAACCTGTAAGGGAAATATCTCAGAGGACTTAGGACTGAATGAAGGTACAGATTCACAGTGTGGAAGAGCTTGGCTAAAAGGAACAGTCCCACTTTGAGGCAGAGACTACGAACAACTGAGCAGTAGAAATAGTCACTTGTCAAGTAAGAAGATGATAAGTAACAGGGTCCTTTGAAATATCTGAGCAAGAATGGATATTGTTAAATGTTTGCTCAGTTGTGTGAAAGAAATGGAGGAGCACAGAGCTGGGAATGTTGCTAGAAGAAAAAAATGTTGTTATGCTAATTGAGATATCTGGAAACATTGGTGGCATCACAAGCATGTAGAAGACTGATAAATCAGGCCAGGTTAGCACTTCAGAACAAAACTTTGCTATCCTGACATTCATTAACAGTGTACATTGCCAAAAATAAATTCTCACAGAACCATAGACTATCCCAAGTTGGAAGGGACCCATAACGATCATCGAGTCCAACTTCTGGCTCCACACAGGACCAGCCCAATCAGAGCAGATGACTGAGAGCATTGTCCAGACACTTCTTGAACTCAGCCAAGCTCAGTGCAGTGACCACTTCCCTAGGTAGCCTGTTCCAGTGCCCAACCACCCTCCCGGTGAAGACATTTGCTAACAGTTCTCAATTGTTAGCAATCATTATCACTAGCTATTTACAGCAGTCAGTCCTCAAAAGTCATATCCTAAATTAGCTGTGAGTTTACAACACCAGGGAGCTATGTCTTACCATTAGCTTTGATGGCTAACTTAGTGCTCTTAGTTGGTCCTTGGTGGTCTTAGTTGGTTAAACATATGACAGTGATAGATGTCTCCAAGTGTTGAACTACTCATACACTGTCAGGTTTTCTCTCTGCATGCAAGCAAATGTTTGGCTTAGGAGTGCAAAACAGTTACCTTATTGCTAGTTATTCACTGCTATAAAGAAACAATGGTTATTAGAGGAAGACAAAAGCTTTCTGACCTCTCATTAGAGAGAGCATTTCAGAGAGGGAATATTTAAGACAAAAGCTGCTCCTTGAGATACCAGAAACTACAAATGAACTGAGATTTGTGAATGCGAAGGTGATCTATATGTAGTTAGATTGCCTGTTCCATAAATGTTGTAGATATAAATATAAAACAAGGTACATCCAGAACGTTCTGTGGTGGAATCACTGTTATCCTTTCTATCACGGCAGTAACCTGAAAATCCCAGGGCAACCGCTGCTGACTTACCAGAGGCTGAAGAGAGTGGAATAGTGGTACCAGGGTCAGTTTTTCTGTCAGGGAAAAGGATAGATGTATCATGATATAGTTTTCATATTTTCGAACATTATTTCTTCTGATGATAAAGCTAAATGCTTCAGTGAGTTTAACTTGCAAGGTATAAATAATGCACATATTGATTGTAAAATAGTTGATGTAAGCAGGTTTCAGACATTTGATTTGGCTGACACACAGCATAGTATATCTGAAAGAGTGCTCACTACATACACCTATAATTTCCTTTTATCTCCCTTTGTGGAGACTTACAGGTTTTGGAGCTCCTCATCTGACATTAGCTTTGACTTCTAGCATTTCACGAGTGTCTTTTTTTATTAAACAAATGTATTTTCAGAACAAATGGATATTTGTCATTCTCTTATTTATTTGCTCCTTTGCACTGCTTTTTTTCTCTTTTATATAAGATGAAATGTTACTGCATTACAATAACCTTATTTGTGCTTCTGTGACATCTTGGAATATCTAGTGGAGAGGTTTCAAGCCCTTGCTCGTGACGGGTAGTGCTAAAAGACCATCAGTCTGGTTCAAAACAGACAACTAGTGAAAGGGCATTTTGAAAACTCACAGAAGTGCAGGTCCACATTACTTGTTTTGGACATTGTCCTGATTTCTGATGGGATAGTTAATTTTCTTCCTAGCAGCTGGTATAGTGCTGTGGTTTTGATTTAGGATGGAAATAATGTTGATAACACATTGGTGTTTTTAGTTATTGCCAAGCAGTCAAGGGCTTTTCAGCTTCTCATACTGCCCTGCCAAGGAGAAGGTGGGGGACAGCCAAAAAGCCATGAGGGCACCCAGGCAGGACAACTGACCCAGACTGGCCAAAGGGATATTCCATACCATATGATGTCATGCTCCATATATAGTTGGAGGGTTGTCCAGGAGGCAGGACATCAATCTCAGGTGGTGAGAAATTGTGCTGTTCATGACTTTTTTTGTATATTCTATTATTATTATTATTACTATTATTATTATCGTTATCCTTTTCTGTACTATTAAACTGTCTTTATCTCAACTGATGAGGTTTGTGATAGGTTTCTTTCTTGTCCATTTTCAATTCTCTTCCCCATCCTTTGTTTAAAAGCTCTTTTTAGAATTGAAGGACCCTAATCCATTCTGTGGACATTTCTGGTGAGCCTTCTTACTCATGCTTCCAGTTGCACGATATGCTTTAATTTACATGTTTTGATCAAGCACAAGGTTCTCATGAGGTGTCTGCATCAGGGAGATATACTGAGGTACAATGAAGCTTTCTGTTTCATTGTCCATTCCTCGACTAATATCTCCTAACTTTGTTTTTACAGTTTTGATCATCACTTATCTGATATTTTCAGAGAACTATCTACAAAAAACTCCTACATCTTCCTCCAAAGTGGTAAAAGTTAATTTGTAACAAATTATTACATGTATTTATTTAGGGCTTTTTTTCACTGTTTGTTTCATATTTTGCATTTACAGCACTGAATTCATCTGTGATTTTATTACCAGTCAGCCAGAATTATAAGTTCATCAAGACAGTTCAAATTTTTATTATCCGGAATTATTTCCTTTTATCAGTACATTTTGTGATGACACTATTTCATCCTCTTTCTTCCTGGTTTTTAAGGAATATGTTTAACAGTGAAGACTCTGGAATTAATGGCTCTTTGTCATCCTGTTGGTAGCTGCCCACAATGGACAATTTGCTATATATATCTCTACTCTTTGTCATCTGTCTTCCCACCAGTGGGGTAACCTTTGAGAGACTCTTCCTTTCCCGTGCCCATGTAGCTTCTTAAAGAGAATTTGAGGAAGGACCTTGTTGGAAATCAGCATTACTTTCACTTGTATATTCCCCGAATAACCTTATTCACACTTTTGTTGACTCCCTGATGGAACTTTAACAGATTTGTGAGCATGACTCCTGCTCCAAACTTTCAGTTGTCTCGTCTAAAGTTCATCATATTTATCTGTATATACACATCCAATTATTTTCTACTTATACTGTTTTTTCCAACTTCGAAGCTCAAAATATCCTGTCAGTCACAGGATTCCTCCAAAAGTTCATTTTAAAGTCTGGTGGTATGTTTGTCACCTTACATCCTCTGTCGCTGGTTACACATCACAGTTAGCATTTCAGCAATGTCACACTTTAATTCCTGCAGAACAGTCTTGTCCAAGGAGTTTGGTTTCTCTCCAAGGTTTCTTCTTCTCATACTTGAGCTTGAGACTGCCCCTCGTGCTCACAAAAGAAAGATTTCCCCAAATTTCAGTGCAGCAAATATCAGTGCATTAACCTTGTTTTTTTTCCATAGGTTTCCTTCTCTCCCTCCCTCCCCTGGCTGCTTTCGTTATTTATTGGCCCAACTCATATATCTCCTTTGTTTTGGGTTTTGGAAGGATTTTGGCAGCACTAGATGTTAAATCACAAGAAGGCACAACAGTTATTCACATTTAACTTCACAAAGTTGATGCTTCTTTGTATTTCTTCCATTACTGGCATTAATCAACTTCCATACTGCCTGCAAACATTTAACACTTGGTTTGTCTCAAACATGAGAACCTTGAAAAACTCTGCAGTTGGTTGCAATACTTTTGGATTCTTGTTGATTTCTTAATGATGCTAACAATGTGACTTTCAGGAATTTAATTTTAGTAAGCAGCTGCAGGTTCTAACAACACAGCTGTTAAGAATGTTAATTGCTAGAAATTGGGGGGGCGGGGAGGGTAGGGAGGGTGTTGTCCGTCTATTTAAGTATAAAACAAAACTTATATTGGAGTCTGGTGACTCCAATACCCCACTCCAAATTAGTGTGTTGGTCAGCCATTGAAATTTTTAAGACTATGTAAATCATTAAAGCCAAAAAGATATGGGAAAATAAACTCTTCAATCCCCTGTGTTTTCGTATTTTGATACCTTGTGTCAAATTTATTCCCTCTTCAAAGAGCAGTCCTTGGTGTCACGAGCTTTTGTGAGTGCTGAGATGAGAGGCACCACCCACGTGACAGCACCTACAAATGCAAACTGTGTATTTCAACTCCACATGGAATTTCCAGAACTTAGGAACATGGTTTCTCGATATTAATTTTTCTTCTCAGTCCAACATCAATAGAAGGGAAAAGAAAGAGTTAGCAACAAATCTGGAGCAAACCATGGGCTATTTTTTGTCTTCTTTTCATGAAAACCTGCTTCTGAACGATTGTAAAGCTCTCAGCACACATTTGACTTGAGAACCACTCTGGCAAAGATAACTTAGTGAGGTTTTAAAAAAAAAAAGTGTTGTCTTCATGGTATATTTTAGTTTCAACAACTGCATTTTTTTCTCCTAATCTTGCATAACCAAACCTCCTCCAAAGTCACGCAGTCATTGCTTGAGTCCTGTAAACCAGTAATTTTGTGCTTTGTGTTGATATGTTTAAAAGTAGTGGTGGTGTTTAATACTTGATTCATAGGGCTTGATTAGTATTTCCCAACTTACATCAAACCTCCTTCGTCTATTTTGTATTCAAAATTGACTACATTACTGACTCAAGCCTTACCTGTAGGCGTTAGTTATTCCAGTGGAAACCTTATACTCTGAGAGAAGCCCATTAAAATGAGCATTGTGTTATATGTTCCAGGTGGCACCAAACTGACAAAAGGATAGCAAGGCATATCAAGAAGACAGGAAGGTGAAATTGTATGAAATTATTTGATAAGAGACCTTGAAGCTTTTTCTAAAATATTTTTCTAGTATTGTAACTCTAATTTTAAACTCTCTGTTTGAAATGTAAGTAAGAAGTACTATTACACCTTGACAAATTTTCTCTACTGACTTTCTTTTTTGACTGAAAACCTCTCAGCTCTACTGTGTCCAGCTTTCTTCAAAGCTACATCAGGCTATGAGAAGGAGGGCCAAGGATGGCTTTTTGTGGTGCCTTTGTATCATTTCAGTTCTGAACTTTGGAGAGGTGCTTGGTCAGCGTCAGGTAAACCTCTCGTCCATGCTACAGCTGGAGAAGATGAGGAATGTTGGTGTAGAGTCCACTTGCAGAGCTAGAAATACAGAGGACAGGACTATACGCTTAGGGAAAGGAATGCTCTGCGTATCAGAAATGGAAGCAATGCAAAGCCCTGTTTGGACCCAGAAGATTGCTTTCTTTGTTGAGTGGATATGAAAGTACTAAAGTCTTGCTTTATTTTTATTTGAGAATATAGAAAAGTGATAAGGCATCACCCTTCAAAATAGTTTGTTTTAAAAAGAGATTTGCAAGGTTTGGTTCTTACAGCAGATATTTTGATAATTCATAAATTCCCTGTGATCTTAATGGTGCCATAAATACAGAAGCAATAAAATAGGCAAATAAATGACTGTTTAACCAATTGAATAAAGTACTCCACATGTAAAAAGAATTTATGACCCAGTTGAGCTGTAAGTGAATATGCAAATTAAATTACTTGAGTTACAAAAAGACATGTGTAAGAAAATGGTTACTTCTTGCTTTCTGCAAGCTGACACCTTTAACATCTCTTGGCCATCATAATTTTTCAAGCCAATATTATGAAGATGAAAGGGTTAGCAAACTGATAGCAAGTTTTTGCTTTGTTAGAGCTCTTTTTGGATCATCTAATAAGAAATGCTGATATTTTTGCTTGACTTCCTTTTGAAAAAGGATTTTTCTGTAACAGATTTAGTGTGACAGGTGAGGAAGGAACCTAGCAGAAATGATAAATGCAAACTGGGCTCAACAAGCACTCAATTTAAAATGACAGTCAACAGTGTAAGTGCTTCCCACCATGCACGTGCATCATAAATCTTATGTTGTCAAAGTAAACCATGCCCAGCTTACACCCTCTTTTGTGACAAGAGAGGATCTGAGAAGAAATACTATAGACTGTAGCCTAAAAGAGCTTCTCTTCAGAGAACTGTAACATAGGTAACGTCCCTTTGGGGAATTCAGGGTTGTGACAGTGTCCCTTCCAAATTGAGGCAAGTCTCCACAGTTCAAGGTGGAAGAGCTGTGCTGTACTGTGCTGTGCTACCACAGTTCAGTCCTTAATTTAATATTTATTGTGTTTATTCTCTAGTCTCTCTCTTTTCTTAGCTAGAACAGTGAATCTTATGAAATCAACCAGCAGATACAAAACTAAGCTACCAAGAAAACAACCTGCAAATTTAGCCAGTGCTGTTAGCGAAAAAGAGCTGCAATGGGAATTTTTAGAAGTAGATATAAGCAGATTCATAACAACTCTGAACTTTCTTCAAGTACTCTGATCAAGCTTTTTGTACTTTTGCAGGCTTTGAACAATATGTATAAAAATAATCTCCTAGCTTGCTTTTCTGGGTTTTCGATAGTACACCCAACCTCTGCACACAAACTTGTTCCCTCAACCCTCCTTACCACGTGAGATTCCTCTGCACCTCTGACTAACTCAGCTTTTCCTACAGGCAGGGTTGGCTGAAAAGTCCCGTACACCTACTCTCACACTTCCATCCATACTTAGACCTGGCAAGAAATGTGAAGTTCTCCAAGAACCATAAGGAGAAGCTGAAACTTGCCTGAGAATGAGATTGCTGCCTTACGGCTTCAGTCAGAACATTTTTTGAGGGGGTGTGGATTGCAAGGGGGGGTGTGAGCAATGCCAAAGCTAGACATAGAAACGAAATGAGAGGTAAAAGTAATGCTGTACTAATCAGCAATCCATTCAGCTTCAGGAAAGATCAAGAAGCTAACCAGAGCATATTGCCTGAGAGAACCAGAGAGAGAGAGTTAATAAAACAATTTCCAGAGCTGCAAGTGTCTGCGTCTGACTCAGACTGTGAGGCCACAGATTCCTTTTCTAAAATACTGTTTATTTTCCTCAACGGCTCTGGCAATCCCAGAGGCCTCTTAAAACTAAAGCACTGGAAGAGAAACTAGTCTGCTCACTGAATAGGCCCTGCATATGCTGGATTGTGGCTTACCTGCCCAGCAAAGAAAACACCATTCTTCCTGCAGTACTCAGGTCCTTGCTCAGTGTGGAAAAGAACAGCAGCACACAGAACTAGGTAGTGGGAGGCAGCTGTAGTTGTGTTTTGCAAAAAGCAAATTTTGTATCTGGAGCATACGAACTCTTCCAGTGCAAAATGTATTTTTTTTGCAAAGCAGAAAGGAATACATGTATTTAAATAAGGAGGAAGCGAAAATGTGGAGAGAAAATTTAGATTTTTTTTCACTTGCACTACAGCTGAACTCCACTATTGAGTATAAGCATAGAGTGCTGTGAGGTTGTACTGTACGTCTTAGTGCCTTTAGCAGAAAAGGCCTAAGAAGAACTCTAATCTCATACATATTCCTTTATTCCTTTAAATTAGTTAATGGCTTTGTGCTTGGAAAAAGATGTGTGCATCTTATTCCTGAGTTATCAATAATAGTAATCTTTTTAACAGATGTGAACTTTTAGTGAGTCCTGAAAAGGACTTGGGTGTCTTGATCAACAGCAAGTTGAACATGAGCCAACAGTATGCCCAGGCAGCCAGGAAGGCCAACCGTGTCCTGGGGTGCATCAAGCATGGCATTGCCAGTCGGTCCAGGGACGGGATTGTCCCACTGTACACTGCGCTGGTGCGGCCTCACCTCAAGTACTGTGTGCAGTTTTGGGCACCACAGTACAAGAAGGACATAGAACTATTGGAGAGTGTCCAAACGAAGGCAGCCATGACAGTGAAAGGTCTAGAGGAGAAGACATATGAAGAGACGCTGAAGTCCCTTGATCTGGTCAGCCTGGAGAGAAGGAGACTGAGATGAGACCTCATGGCGGCCTACAGCTTCCTCATGAGAGGGAGAGAAGGGGCAGGTGCTGATCTCCTCCCTCGGGTGGCCAGCGATAGAACCCAAGGGAACAGCAGGAAGCTGTGTCAGGGGAGGTTTAGGTTGGAGATCAGGAAAAGGTACTTCACCAAGAGGGTGGTGGGGCACTGGAACAGGCTCCCCAGGGAGGTGGTCACAGCACTGAGCTTGGCTGAGTTCAGCACCTGGACAACGCTCTCAGTCATCTGCTCTGATTGGGCTGGTCCTATGTGGAGCCAGGAGCTGGACTTGATGATCCTTATGGGTTCCTTCCGACTCGGGATATTCTGTGATTCTATAATTCTAATTATGAAATAATTACAGGACAAAACCTTCACATTTCTGTATGAGTGTGTGGTTAACTGTGCAGCTCTGAACAGAAAAAAAAAATACCCCACAAACAAAAAAAAACCAACAACAACAACAAAAAAAAAAACCCCACCCAACAAATTTGTTCCATGGTAAGTTTCAATCACAAAGAGAAAGAGAACAAATTTAATGAAATTTCAAATCCTAAAACCTGTATTCTTGGCCACGGAGGGGAAACATAGTCATATTTGTTACTTAAATACTTATTCGGATGTTTACCTCCTGTCCCTCACTAAGGCCATGCCATGGTGTTGACAGCATATCTAAAAATCTGTAAATATATAGGTAAAGGTTAAGGTATTTAATTTTAGATGCATGTGTTTTAGAACATCAGTGATATTGTGCAGTAAAAATATTTGAGAAGAGGGATTAGGATGTTTATGTTCTCACCTTCAATCTCCTACTTCACACTTGGGGGTTGCAGTGAATGCAAACTGCCTCCCTTGCAGATATGAGAATTTAATCCCTAGTCCTCTTGGCTATTCATACATATGTTAGATACTTTCTAAAACTGCTATTAAAAATATCTAAGCAAGTCTCCAGGTGATGAAGGTATTACACATGCACATTTCTCCCAGTTTGTAAACATTTTATCTTCACAGGGACTCAGTTCCCTCAGACACATTACCCAATAAAGCTCATCAAACTCTTAGTTTAACTCGGGGCAAAAATCTGACATTGATGCTTAGGTCACACTTCCATTGATTTCAAGAGGAAATTTGGCTGTTGGAGTCTTCTAAATTTACCTTTCCTTTTCTCCTTACCAATAATGGTAGCACCATTTCGTTCTATGTAATTGTAATTGTAGTTTTATTCCTGGCTTGTATCAAGAATAGTGTAGCCAGCAGGAGCAGGGAGGTGATTGTCCCCCTGTACTCAGCCCTGGTGAGGTCACACCTTGAGTATTGTGTCCAGTTTTGGGCCCCTCACCACAAGAAAGACATCGAAGCCCTGGAGCATGTCCAGAGAAGGGCAACGAAACTGGTGAAAGGGTCTGGAGCACAGGTCTTATGAGGAGCGGCTGAGGGAACTGGGCTTGTTTAGTCTGGAGAAGAGGAGGCTGAGGGGAGACCTTATTGCCCTCTACAACTACCTGAAAGGAAGTTGTGGCGAAGTGGGGGTTGGCCTCTTCTCGCAGATAACTAGCGACAGGACAAGGGGGAACAAGTTGCGCCAGGGAAGGTTCAGGTTGGAGATGAGGAGAAATTTCTTCTTGGAAAAGGTGGTCGGGCATTGGAACGGGTTGCCCAGGGAGGTGGTGGGTGCGTTTAAAGAAAGGTTGGATGTGGTACTTAATCACATGGTTTAGTGGGGCATGGGTGGGAGGAGGACAGGTGGATGAGATGATCCTGGAGGTCTCTTCCAACCTTAATGATTCTATGATTCTATGATAATTGCAGACATAAATAATACCAATTAGGTCCCTGACAGCTTGACTGTACTGCCCAATCAGGATAATGTCTTGCTACTAGTATTAATGTCTATACTTAATGAGTGAAAAAATGCAGCTGAACGTATTTGGCCAGAAAATAATACAATTTTTAAAATTGCCTTTACTGACTAGTCTGAATCACTTGGATGGTAACCCTTACAACTTTTGTTTTCCTCCATCTCTTCACACTATTTATCTTTCCTCTTTGAATTTCATCAGGAGCATCACTGTATTCTTTTTGGCTTTTTCAAATGGTAGTTAACACAGAAAGAATGCAAAATTTAATTTTGAGACTATGCTAATAAACTTCCTTATTCTCTTTTCCTTTTTTTGAGTTTCTGCAGAAAAGTTCAGGCTTATGTTGGTCTTTGTCTTGTTAAAACACAGTTTCCAGGGCAAAAAGCACACATATTAAATTCTCCACCTGTACTAAGCTATTAGCTTTCAGGACAAAAAATGTGTGTTGAATTACAGTAATACAAGAATAGTATAAAAATTAAATGAGAATAATACATTAGTACTTCCACGTTTATCTTCCAGACCATGCAGAACAATTATGTTTCCTAAATCCCAGGGGACCGGTGACATGCTATTAAAGGAATAATTCTCTATTTGCTCCACCATCTATTTGCAGCTATTATAATTTGTACACGCTACATAGAGGTCTTTATTACACCTACAGGACTATTTTCATCCCAGGCCACTTAAAAGGTAGCAATAGTAATGCAAAAAACTTACTGTGTGTTGCTTGATAAGCATTTGTGATCTTGAGAGACAAACAATAACATTTCTACTTTTGACACTGCCTTTTGACATCTCATCACAATTATTTCAAGATTAAAAGCATGTGGCTATTGCTACTTTAGTACACATGTTTCCTAAACTGGACAGTCTAAGAGAAACTACATGGTTTTTGGCAAGCATTTAACAGTTACCTGATATATTTCTTATATAAAAAATAAACAAATAGAGATTGCACTTATGCATAATGGCCTGTAAGAGTCATCGACTTTATAACCTTGTGTTCTATAGGAGAGTTCTTTTCACCACACAGCCTCAGAGCTAGTATTATATTGTTTCATCTGTAAAAGAAATGACACAAGTGGCCTGTTCATTTGTCCTGCAGTTAAATGACACTAAGCAGTGTGAGGTACTCAGCTGGAGAACGTGGTTGTACTGCTGTGTTCATTGTTACCTGTTAGACTAATTGGGATTTGAAACCCAGATCTCTGCTGCTGTGAAAATGATAGCACCAAAGCCAGCAGTGCATGCGTCAGGGGTCTGGATTTTTGCTTGTGAAGCAAAGACCCATCTCCCTGTCTGTAGTAAGAGGAGAGCTATACCTTCTCTCCCATGCTGGTATATTAGTCGGGTGCCCAAAGCAGGCCAGACAGAAGATGCTGTTGTCACACTATTTTAAGAGCTACAGAGCTTAAAAGCAATTGTCTTAGCTTTAATTCTGTTGTCTGCTAGCAAAGGAGTTGACTTAACACTTCCTAAATGAGGCTATTTCCAACACTTCAGGTCAGGTGAGATTCCAACACTTCAGATCAGGTGAGAAAGGCAGTTTCTGATAGGAAGGATCTCATGGATTCCTGAAACTCAGCTAGTTTCAGGATCTAAATTTAGGCCATAACCAGTCTCAACCTGAGCAGGTCAGTAGGTGAGTATCCTTCCAGAGTATGCGAGTATTGGCACACAGCAAAGTGCATTCTCGTTTTGACTGCACCTTGTTGAGATGAGTGCTATGTTGTTGTAGTCATTGAGTGTGAGTAGTCTTAAACTGACTTTTTAATGGGTAAACTATATAAGCACATGCCCCAGCTAACCAGTTTTAGGAGGGCCCATTTTTGCCTGGGGCCAGGGCGTGCTAGGTGAATGCAGGCATGGACTTAGTTGACGGATACAAATAACTCCGAAATGTTGCCACTGTAACTCAAAAATATTTAATTCTGTGTTTTTGCCTTTTCCTTGATCTATCTACACCAAAGCATTGTTCAGATTGATTCTTTCAACTTATCTTCATCTCTAGTTTCTTCTTAACAGTTCTCAGAAGAGGAGGAAAAAAAAATACGCCATGAGAAGAAACACTTGTTTTCTCAGAGGGAAGCGCATGAAGAAAGACATCAATCACTACCACTTTCTCTTCTTTAGCTGGGAGTTTTTTCTCCATTTGTACATACCTATAGAGTTGAACGTTGCTGCAGGCGATGTGAGACACGAGTCCTGATTGTGATGCTCCACCCACAGACTGTACAGCAACACACCGAAAGTCCTTCATCTTGTTTGCTACTCTCATGCTACTGTACGCTGTTACCTCCTTTGTAAGCCGTGAAAGAGATCATGGAAGGAGAACAAAGCAGAGTTTTGAAAGAATCTCTTCTCACTTTCTTGTGTTTCAAAGGATACACAATTTGTCTTCAAAATAAAGAAATATAACTGCTGCTGCTGCTCTCTGTAATCCTTCTCCCCTGCCTCCCTCGGGGAGGGAAGAAATAGAAACTAAAGTTTTAAGTATTATTTTGACTGCAATCTTAGACAACTACAGTGTAATTAGTCCAAACTATCACTGCAAGAAAACACATAGACTAGTCAAATAACATCTGCCATTCAGTGCCTAAGCCTAAATAGGTGGGCTGCTGCCAGAAGCTTGCAGTTTGTTGGAGACCTGGGCAGAGCCAGGAGCAGCAGCAGCCAAGTGCCTCTTCCCGCCCCGCCCCACCTTAGGAAAGAAGCCCTTAGGAAGTACTAGTGACCAGAAGTACCACAAACAGAGTGGGCAAAAGGCGTGGGTGGCACTTCACACAGAAGCACATGCAGGAAGGGTGCTGAGGCTCTGCAAGCTAGACAAGGGAGCGATGGTATCCTCCCGGCAGAATGCCATGGCCTCTCTAAGCTCTACACCCACCATGACTGACACAGCTTCCCAGAGAGAGCTGTGTGTGACAAACACCCACCCACCCAGGGTTGTGCCCTACTCTCACACCAGTACCGGATGGCAGCAGTGAGCATACCTGTGGGAGGTGTGCGCAGGTGGAGGAACCCCTCCGCTCAGTGACATCGCTTCGGGAGGAGGTGAGTAGGTTAATGAGTATCAGGGAATGCGAGACAGAGATAGACTGTTGGAATCGCACCCTGCTTTCCCTGGGACAGGCTCAACAGGCAGGCAGGGCACATGACATGAAGAATTCGATATCCTCTCTGGACAGGATCAATAGCACAACTGAAGTGCATCTACATTAATACACACAGCATGGGCAACAAACAGGAGAAGCTGGAAGCCATTGTGCAGCGGGAAAACTATGATATAGTTGCCATCACAGAGATATGGTAGCATGACTCACACAACTGGAGCGCTGCAGTGGATGGCTATAAACTCTTCAGAAGGGATAAGCAAGAAAGGAGACACAGTGGAGTAGCCACTGTGGAGTAGATGTTAGGGAATGTCTTGATAGTCTAGAGCTTAATGATGGTGATGATAGAGTTGAGTGTTTATGGGTAATAAACTACTTAGACACACACAAGTCTATGGGGCTGGATGGGATCCACCAAGGGTACTGAGGGAGTTGGTGGAAGTGCTCATCAAGCCACTTTCCATCATTTGTCAGCAGTTCTGGCTAACCAGGGAGGTCTCAGCTGACTGGAAGTTAGCCAATGTGATGTCCATCTACAAGAAGAGGCAGAAGAAGGATCTGAGGAACTACAGGCCTGTCAGTCTGACCTTGGTGCAAGAGAAGGTTATGGAGCAGATCATCGTGAGTGCCATCATCCAGCACGTACGGGACAACCAGTGAACAGACCCAGTCACCATGAGTTTATGAAAGGCAGGTCCTGCTTGACTAACCTGATCTCCTTCTATGACAGGGTGACCTGCTTAGTGGATGAGGGAAATTCTGTGGATGTTGTCTACCTGGACTTTAGTAAAGCTTATGACACCGTTTCTCCACAACATTCTTCTAGAGAAACTGGATGCCTGTGGCTTGGACTGGCGTACTCCTCATTGGATAAAAAAACGTCTGGATGGCTGGGCCCAAAGAGTTGTGGTGAATGGAGTTAAATCCAGTTGGTAACTGGTCTCAAGCGGTGTTCCCCAGAGCTCAGTACTGGGACAGTTCTCTTTAATACTTTTATCAGTGATCTGAACTGGGGGATCAAGTGCACCCTCAGTAAGTTTGCAGATGATGCCAAGTTTAGTGGGAGTGTTGGTCTGCTTGAGGATAGGAAGGCTCTACAGAGGGATCTGGACAGGCTGAACCAATGGGCTGAGGCCAACTGTATGAGGTTCAGCAAGGCTCGATGCTGGGTCCTGTGCTTGGATCACAAAGATCCCAGGCAGTGTTACAGGCTTGGGGAAGAAGAACTGGAAAGCTGCCTGGCAGAAAAGGACCTGGGGGTGTTGGTTGACAGTTGACTGAACAGGAGCACTCAGTGTGCCCAGGTGGCCAAGAAGACCAACAGCATCCTGGCTTGTATCAGAAACGGTGCAGCCAGCAGGACTAAGGAAGTGATCGTTCCCCTGTAACTTGGCACTGGTGAGGCCGCACCTCGAGTGCTGTGTCCAGTTTTGCATCCCTCACTACAAGAAAGACATTGAGCTGCTTGAGTGTGTCCAAGGAAGAGCAACAAACTTGGTGAAGGGCCTAGAGCACAAGTCTTATGAGAAGCGGTTGAGGGAACTGGGTTTGTTTAATCTGGAGAAAAGGATGCTGAGGTGGTTGTAGCCAAGTGGGTGTCAGTCTCTTCTCCCAATTAATAAGTGATAGGGCAAGAGGAAGTGGCCTTAAATTGTGCCAGGGGAGGTTTAGATTGGATATTAAGAAAAAATTTCTTCACTGAAAGCATTATAAAGCATTGGAACAGGCTACCCAGGGAAGCGGTTGAGTCACCATCCCTGGAGATGTTTAAAAGACGTGTAGATGTGGCACTTAGGGACATGGTTTAGTGGTGGACTTGGCAATGTTAGGTTTACAGTTGGATTTGATGGTCTTACAGGTCTTTTCCAACATTCTGCGATTCTATTCTGAGCTGTGTATCCAAAAGCTCTTCTGGCAATTTCAGTAGAGTGTAGTATCACCAGCACTGAAATATATAAACAAAATCAATAGCAGCATTGATATTTCTGGATGGTTATTTAGGATCTGTGGAACATCTGCAGTATTTTTGAGAATCAGGCATATTTAGCTCATGCCCTGGCTTAATGTTACACATCCTGGACATTACTTAAACCAGTTCAATTTCATGTACACTAAGGACATCATATGAAGATTGATTTTTTTGCCATGATTTTCAGCTGATTTTCATATTCACTTTATGCTGCTAATTCATCGAATTATTAATCGTCAATGAATGGAACCAAATATCAGTTAGCTATATGAAATTTCCAGTAATTTAAATAGGTTTTTTGAAACAGAAAATCATTGGGATGGAGCTAAACTTTTATTTTAAATCAGGCTGTATTATTTTATAAATTCTTTTAGAGTATTGTAAACCAAGAGTCACCAGTGAGTATTTCCCTTTCTGTAGGGTTGTGGGAGATATATCCTATGAAATAGCCTAGTATCACAATTTTGAGAACTCTCAGTGGAATCCATAGTCTAGAAGATGATGGATCTCCATTTTCTGAAACAAGACCCTTAAAAAACGTTTCAACTTAAGCATCTGAAAACTGAGGTGTCACACTTGTTAACTGCATTTTTAAATCTCGTTCATCTGCATGCAGGTAGCTGCCTGTGTCATGCAAACTGTGTCATGTCGTGGTAGTCTAAAGCTTCAGTGCAGTGTCTGAGCCCCGTGTGTTCCAGCTTCATTTCACAATGCTAAGGCACATAGAGGAGGGACCATCCTTTCCTTTATGCCTCCACAGATCCATGGTTGGACCCTGAGGTGATATAGCAGCACAGGCTGTCACGTAGACTCTGGCAAGTGTATTTCTTCCTTGCCCAGCAAATATTCCATAGTGATAACCTCGAGGTCATCAGAGAATGGAACCAGGAAAAATATCTGTATCCTCATGTTTCTAGTCACCTCCTGAGATGTCCTGGTGTTGCTGTAGGATGTTACAAATTTGGTATCACAATTTTGTAGTATGAGAAAAATAGCTCTCCAACTTTTTTTTTTGGGGGGGGCGGGGGAAGGAGGTGGATCATCTTACTGCCATTGTATTAATCTGGTTTGAGTCCATCCTGAAACATTGTCTTTGAAATGAAATGAAGAGCCTATGGAGACTATTTCTAGCACATCACAAATTTGAAGATTACCTTTATGGTGTCTTTCATCTATAAAGTGTGGATGGGTACAATATTCTTCAGATTCTCTTAAGGTACGCTGGTCTAAGATACATGCTAAACATACTGTTTTAGAGCCAATTTTTGTTTCATCTTGAATCCTCTATTGCTTCTGTCTCAGCCATTGATACGAGTGGGATTGCTGCACTTGTAGCCAGAACTACTGTTTAGTGAAGTATGAACATATCTATACAGTTATGACAAGATAGAATTTCCCTGATGTATATTACACTATTTGTCCACTGAGTGCACATTCCTGCTGCCAGAGGGGAGAGCTGCAATATGAAAGAAAGCACCTTCTGTAAATATCTCCTCCATGTTTATGTTTTTCATTTTTGGTGTTCTCCAGCTAGGAAGCTGTGAAACACTTGGCATACTATACCATTTTTATTTCCTGTAAAATGTGGAAGTGACTTTACTGGGAAAGTGAGCTGACCCCAGGGCTGTAAATTTGATTGCATGACTGTAAATATATTTGTAGCCTAACCCATAATAGTCTCCATTACTTCAGTCTTGGGTGTCTACTGAGCAGAAGTTGTTAATAACACTGAGCATGCAGAAGGTTTGATACATGCATGGTGTGCATGACTGGAAAAAGAGCATATGGCTAACAAACTAATTTCCCTAGATCAACTCACAGCTAGAAATGACAGGCAATTTCACTAAACTGCTGCTTCCTCCCTGCTGGCTACCAGGAGATCTTGTTTGATACCATATATTTGTATATCTTTCTATTCATATTTGACCCACTCTCTCTGATCAATCCTAAAATCTAATACAAAATAAGTATGTCCCTCAAAATAAGTCTTTTCCAAACTCACTTCAAATTTCCTACTACCCCTTCACCAAGGGCCAGCTGATACTGTCTGTAAGCCATCTGCCAGGAATATGACAGCAACAAAGTCTGCAGTCAGTCTTGAGGAGTTTTTTGCTTAAGGGCCTCCACAGAAAATTGAGTGACTCTCAGGAGTGATGAACCCTTTTCCAGTCTCAAGCAATGAGTTAAACAAATGGCTTTTTAAAAACAGACCTTTGGTTAACTTGTGAAAAAGAGTAACCCGTCCTTTTGTGAAGCTGTCAGCAGAGAGATTCCAGTTTCCACACCACCTCAGCAGCAGGAACAGGATGGTCCTCTTTCTCGTGCTGTGACTACCAAAGAGGGTTTACTGTAGCCCTTCCTATCTCAGTGGCTGTGTTTACAAAGCCAAATAAAGCAGTGCCAGAAATTCAACAAAATGGCATAAACAGACTGCATCCACACCCCTCAGGAGTTGCCCTCAGTCTCTGCATTGCCCCTGTATGATGCTCCTGTGGTCCACAAACACAAACATTACTCGTTGTATGTGTACATATTTTGGGTTTTTTTCAGTTCACAGTCTCTGAAATAATGCTGGAGCCATGTACAGCCGGTCAGACTGTTTTGTTGTGAGTTTTGCATAGAATAAAACTGGAAGCATTTGGATTGCACTAGAGGACTGTGGAGGAACCTAAATCTGTCTTGTCTGTACCACATTTACAATGGTCCTTGGCACACACTGGCCCTCAAACTGGGCCCAGGGATTGCCTGAGTGTGCTAGTTGCTTAGTGTAGGCTATGCCTCTGAGTGTCTGTCACTCAACACTAAGTGGATGGTGTGCACTCAGTAGGGATGAATAACGATGCTGTGCTCAAACTTCCTCCACACCCTGTTTTATTTGGCTGTATAAATGTAGTCACAGGAGTCCCAACTGCCGAGTTGCTGCCCCCTTAGTGTAGTCTGATTCCAGAGCTACACAAACCTATTTTACAGATTCACAGATTGGTAGGGGTTGGAAGGGATCTCTGGAGATCATCTAGTCCAACCCCCCTGTTGTGGCAGGATCACCCAGAGCAGGTTGCACAGGATTGCAACCAGGTAGGTTTTGAATATCTCCAGAGGAGACTCCACAGCCTCTCTGGGCAGCCTGTGCCAGTGTTCCGTCACCCTCAACATAGAAAAGTTTTTCCTCATATTGAGATGGGCCTTTCTGCATTCCTAGCATCAGTTTTTCTGCAGAAGTCACGCTGAGGTCCCTATGCTAAGCTACTTATGGCTGTGGTGCACCAGTCCCTGCTAACACTGTATAACACTCTCTTTGCCACTGGCTTGCCGATAGCCTGCAGCAGCTCCTTTGGGTGGTTCTCATTTTTAATCCAGTTTGGTGATATAAGCAGTCCACACAAAACCCACATCACAGAAGTAAGATATATTTGGCATCATCTCCTTCTTCTCACAAAGCCCATTTTCCCAGAGCAGGGTCATTCCAGTGAAGCAGATTCAAGCATTTGTTTAATGCATAAACATGCCCTTGTTGTTTGTCTCAATTCAGTTGTAATTCTGTCTTTAAAAATAGTTTTCAATAGAAATTCACCAGAATGTTACAAAACCTACATACTCATGAGTGTACCCAGGCGCAAACCCTTAGCTTGAGTCCGCTCCAGTGCTCTCCAGCGGATATCTATAGTTTTATTCACCCTCATTCTTCTCCCTCTGTCTTCCTAAGAGAAGCTGCTCTTTCTGCCCTTCTTCCTCTCTTGTCTATGTGCCTCCCATTTTGTATATCATGCCAGCGATTCTTTAAAAAAATGCATACTTCACGTTTCCTATGAACACAAATTTGCTCTGAGCATAAGACATTTTTCAGCAAGACATCAATTCAGCTTAAGACTGTATAAATTCCTGTTGCCTTTCAAAACTGCAATCAAGTTAAACAAAAGATTTACAACATTTTGTGATAACAAAGAGGTGACACACTCCTGATTCATAGTTATTCTTTTGATTTGCTGTACTGTGATTGGGCCTCTTGGCTCTGTGAGGATTGCTGGATACTCTCAACAAGTTCTGCTGACAAGTTTTCTTCTATGGCATCTGACTTCTGTAGGAGGGCTTGTGAAATCTGCATCACTCAAACATAAGCATTTGCAGGATCTGCACCCTTGGGATGCCTGCCTAAGTTAGCATGACACCCAAAAAACTAATAGCTTGCCAGCTTCTGTTAGTCACATTTTTGTTTTCCAGTAGGTATGGAGAATTGTACCCCAGGATCTCAATTTTTAAAAAGTCATAAAAGAAAAAGAGAAAACAGAGGGAATTCCCCTCTGGGTACGTATGAATTTCCAGATAATAGCAGAGGCTTGACATTTTTCAGCATTTTTCATCCTCGCTTTACCTTGCACGGGCTTTGAAACTTCGAACGGCTTCATGCAGTGTAAAAATTACACCCCAGTCTTGCTCCTGTGTTCCAAACTTCAGTTAAAACCATTTATATGGAGCTTATGCAACTCTATCATCAAAGCTGAAACGGCAAACTCTTTCATCACACATGATTTAAAAGAATATTAGAATTTAATTTTGATTGAATCAGAAATACTTTGTAAATTACTGGTTAGGTTAAAGAACAGGTTTTCTATTAAATCTGGATTTGTGCAAAATCAGCATCCAAAAGGATGTCATAAAATGCTTTAGAATTTCACATAATTTAGGAATATTTTAGTGGGGTCTCTATTGAACAGTGACTTTATTATTCTGTATTTTAAGCTCAGAGAGCCCTTATATTCAGTTATTCACTATAAAAATAATTATTTATTGTGGATTGTTCTAAGTAGTATATCTTTGCCTACATTCTTGCTAGTTACTGCAGATTCTTGTTTTCTTTTGGCTGGGATTGTATTTTAGAAGTCTGTTGTATTATGCTTGGTAACTGCAATAATTAGGCAAATATATAGTCACCACTTGATGAGGAAATTACTAAGAATTGTCCTTGTCTTAAACAATCGAAAGAGTTCGTAAATCACATACATTTTAAAGGATGAAGGCAGCCTACAAGGAGGTTTACTTTCAGAAAACAAGTTTCAGGTAAATAAATTGGTTTTAATTTTTAGTGGACATCTTTATTCTCATCATTGTCATGGTAAAGACCACGTGAAGCCAATAAAGAGAGACCTGAGAACTGGTAAAGCCAGGAAAATTCTCTTGAAGGATTTTTTGGTCAGAGGCTTGAGGATAACCAAAACCAGATGCAGAGCTTATTAGACAGATTATAATTAGCTTTGCATGAGTGCACCATGAGACATGCCTGTTTGATCCCATGCCTTCTCCCTGTGCCTGTATGAAAGATGATCACTGTCTCCGGCCCACCACCCCTAGAGCAAGAGTGGAAAGAGATCATGGGCAGCAATGCTGCTTGCTCTAATAGACGAAGAGTGGGCTACAGCTCTTTCTTAATTAGGACCAGCTGTCGGATTCAAACTGTCATACACTCTAATCATCCAAAGTATGTGCAAGTCGCCACTTTCACTTCAACTTTCCCGGTGAGTCAGAGCATATCTGACATCCCCCATTGGCAGCCAGAACCTAAGTTACAGTAGACTGTGTGTGATAGTCCCGATGAAATCCCATGTAAGCCTTTCACCAGCCACAGTGCCATAGCTTACAGAACAAGCCTTTGATAAGGATTTTTATTTTCAGAGTTCTATTAAAGCCCCCTGAAGAAGGTCAACAGAAATCATTGCACTTCTAGAAAGAGCACTGCTCATTACCACGTATCATAATAATGAATCATCTGCAAGCTGCCTGCACTTACATCTGTCTTGCTTAACTTATTGGATAGCACATTGCCTGCTCATGTGTTGTTTAGACGTAGTATAGGGAATAGGTGTCAGAAAAGATGATTCTACCAGGATAATTTAAATAGAACAACAACTGTTAGCTTGTTAGCAATAATTTCCCTTTTGGTGACTGAACAAGAAAGCACTATTCTCCCATGAAGCTTTCCAAGCTGCTGGCACCTGCTCGCTTCTTCAGCATCATGGGGTTCAGTCAGTTGGGCTCCCAGACTCCTGTCTCTGAACTGGGGCCCATCCTTGCCAGGGATACCAGAACATCAAGAACACGTTTTCATCTTACTCAAAGTGCAATTCTTGCTTTGATATCAAAGACGAGGAAGTGCAGAAGAGGAAATGTTTCTTAGCCAGCGGGGGGTTTTTTGCCTCCTCTGTCTCTTTCTGGAGCTAATTCTTCCCAAACTGCGTCATCTTTTCAGCTGGACAAACTGTTTTGAACTTTTCTTGTTAAATCTCTTGGATCTTGTGTAACAACCTCCTGGAAAGGGATTTCTGGAAAAAAAAAAAAAAAAAAGGCTAAGCATACCTATTGTCTCTGGTTTTAATCTGTCTGAATCGTTAGGAGGGATACACTGACTGTTTCCTCCCAAAGGGGTCAAATAATTGCAGGAATTTGAGTTTAATTAGCCCTCCCTGCCTATTTAACTTTTTTTTTCCTTTTCAACTAAGTCAGAACTGTAAACACAGAAATAAACAATTCTTGCTCAGTTTTTCATCATAGTGTAACACAGTCCAAACCACTTCTCAACTCCCACTCAACATTCAGAAAACAGAGCATCTCACAGAGAGCACCTGCCATCTTGCAGGATTGTGCCATATGTGACTATCTAGAAGATTTATGTAGAGAAGTAACAACAAATTTAAGACAGAGAAGAATGTTTCCTCATACTGGGGGCTCTGGTTAGCCATTAAATAAAAATTGTGCATGTTCCCTTTCTTGCCTTTTCCCCCCTTTTTGTTTTAATAATTGAAAAAGCATAAGGAAGATCTGTCAGAAAAAGTAAGTCTGCAATAGGTATAGAAATACTTGAGCAGGAATATGGAATATTGCAGCTTGCTACTAATGCTGTTTTGTCTTCAAAATCCAATCATATGTCTTGAAAATATAATTTATTTAGGCATTTCAAGCATGTTCTGGTTTCAAAATCAAAATGTGGGGTTTTATTTGCTGTATCTCAGAAAATATGTTTAAAATGTTTTGGCAAATTAGTTTCCTTTTCAATTAACTTTTTTTTTCCATAAAGTACCCAGGCATCAACATTTCTGATCAAAGCTCATCTAACAGAATTATGCAAACTATTGAAGAAGATCCGGAGAGAGGGCAACGTGTGTTTGTTTCGTAAACTGCAGGAGTAGATGTTCTAAACTATGCATATTTTAAGAACTGACTGTGCTCTATGACAGCTCTAGAATATGTAGAGAGCGTCTCTATGAAATACAGGGAATCTGATTACTTTTTTCCTATGAATCATTCGATTCCTTGTCTTTATGTTGGAGAAAAAAAAAAACCTGCTACATTATTTGAACAGTAGCGACCACCAAAATGGACATCTAAGGAGAATTCATTAAAGTTTTTCCTCACATTTATTCTAAAGAAAGTTCAGGAAATAATGATGCTATGCTTAGTGGGGATAATAAGAACGAATAATACTATTCATAATAATCTTAATATCTATTGTGCATTAGCATATGAACAATAGACATCTAATATTTTCGGCTGCTTTCTTTATTCTCTCCTCTGTGCACGTGACATGTCAGTGTTTTAAGCTTTTTACATCTCAGCTGACTGATAACTAGCTAAATACTGGTATAACTAAACTGCATTATTTTTGCAGCTCTAGAACTCAGATGTGCCATCCAGCTGCCCAACTGGAGAATTCCTTGGAGTGCAGTTGTAAAACCTGTAGAAGACTAATTAATTCAGATAATTTAAAAATAAAAGGTAGGTACAGCCTTTGCTGCAGTCCCAAAGCTACAGTAATTTATCGACTGGAACTAGTGTAACAGGGACCTGAGCTGATTGATTGAAATGAACAAGACTCGACATGAGTCTTGAAATTTTAGAATAATTCTCTAGCGCTATTCGTCTTGGTGACAGAGAAGAACTTCCCTGATGAGTCTGTGGATGCTAATAACTACTATTTAATTCAACTAAAGTTATTGTTGGTAGAATGTTCTGTTCCTAAATTTAAACAGCTTGAGCTGATGTCCCAAGCACAAAGGAAGTCTTGCTTAAATAACCCATGAGAAATCACAGATGTGCAGCTGTGTGGATTTCATAGCTCAGGAAGAAGATAGTACAAATGGGTCTTTGAGAGGATGGAAAAGGAATGTGGCTCCTGACCTGCAAACAGAACAACACTTTTGATTTTGATGACAATTTTAATCATATTTGTGTTAACACTGCTTTCACTCTGCTTGAGACTTGTCCAGACTCACCTCCCATAAGCAGACAAGAGCACAGGGCTTGTAGAACAAAGAGAATTAACAAAATGGAAATCTGTAAACTACATCAGCGCCAAATTGCACTGGTAGGTGGCAACATGAATCCAGTCTTGCGTATTACAGAGGAGGTGAGAAAGGCAGCATACTTTCTCTTCCTGCTAGCAGGAAGCTCCCAAGTGGTTTTCTCACAAAAAGACATCCAAATCTTTCCAACTGGTTTCTATTTTTTTTCTAGTGAATGAGGCAAGTAGGAGGAAAGAATACATTATTGTCCTGCGTGGATTGTAATTTTTTCAGCAAAACAGTTTTACTTCATAAAATGTAGGTTCTTCAAGTCTCAAACCTTTTGTGAAAACACACCAGTTCAGAGCAAGAGCAAGACCCACAGGAAGAAAGTTAATTTTCAGAGGAGGAGAATTTCAGAGGAGGTAAATTATCATCCCAAGAGACCAGGGGTAAGTTTCAAAGGGAGATTTATATGTTGCATTGCTCGTTGCTGCAGTTGTTGGTGGCCTGGTGCCAGTCCCGCGTGTAAAGCAGCTTCAGGAGTGGCATTTGCACTACATGCTCAGGCACCTAGTTTTCCAGGTACTGAACACCGTGAGGTGGGGATACTGAAGGCATGGGAGAGTGTATAACTTAAGCGTCTAAAGATACTGTGGGAGGCATGTTTCTGAAGGCATGCAGTCCTTCAGAACACAGGTATCTAGCTGAAGTGTCTCACCATTTTCCCCCTAATGTTAAAATGTTCAAAAGCCATTTTTTCTTGACCAATTGCACCTCTAAGAGGATTCAAGAAGCGTCGAAGTACTCACCTTGCTTGCTTTAGACTTTATCTAATATTAAAAAATTCCAAACAGATGACTAGCCAGATCTGCAGCAATACAAAACCACATTTATATGTTGGGCTGACCTTGGCTGGCTGCCAAGCTGCTCTTATCACTCCCTCAACTGGAGAGAAAATATGGCTTGAGTTGAGTCATGTGAGCCATGTAAACCCGATACGGTCTACCATGTCAGAACTAAGGGAGAAAAGAGAGGGACAGGTTAAAAAAAAACACCAGAAAACAAAAATAAAAAAAACCAAATAAACAAAAAAAACCCCAAACCCCATACAAGAAGAAACGCATCATATCTGGGGAGGGCAAGGACCATCCATTTGGCCATCTCTTCTGGCTGGTAGAAGGCTGGGGGCTGGAGAATATGGGCAGCTGAAGCTCCTCTATGCCAACATAGGTTCACTCATGTTTGTTCAATCTGCTCCACCAAGCTGCTGTATTCCCCTCTGCTGGCATGGCTGAGGCATGAAAAGGAGGAGTTGAGTCACTGATGGCATGCATAGAAAGGGTGCAGTGAAGAGCGGCTGTGCCGCAGACTAAACACACTCCCCAGTGCTCCCCACAGACCTGTGCCCCAGGTGCCCACAACACGGGGCTTACCCGTGTACACCACAACTCACCTCCCCATCTCTGCACTTGCCTGGGCTTCCTTTCCTAGAGAACTTGGGGAATGGCCTGTATCTCATGTTGGTTTGGAGTTAGGTGATGGCTGAGGGCATGTTCCCAAGGACCAGGACAGTAGGACACAGGGCAGTGCCTGACCAAGCAGACACAACCACTGATGATGCCTGTGCAAAGGCAAACAAGCACTTCTCCCTCTGTAGGTGGCTGTATCAATCAGCCCCTGCACTCTGAGTTGTAGGGGGACATGAATGCGTGTTAGGAATTTACAGTCAACCTCTGTCTGCAGTTTCTACTTGAGCAACCTGGCATTAAAAATCCAGTGGCTTAACTGGTGAACAGCCTGCCAGTCACATTCACGAAACGCACAGGAGGCACTTTTAAATATTTGCGTTCCTGAAAAGCTTGTGAACCTTCTCTTGTATTTTTTAGCCCATCTCTTTCTTCTTGAATAAAAGAAGTGGGAGGATGAAAAAGAGAACAGCATGGGTTGGAGAATCTCGCTATAAATACACAGACCATCATCCGTAGGTGGTGATATAAAAATTACAAGAAATATTCCTCTCTGTTACTATATATAGAAATGTCTGATTGGTCAAAGTCTGCCACTACAAACAACAGGAATTTAACCACATTGCTGAATGTCATTATCCTGCTTGCTCCAATAATGCCATCAGTAACTCTGTCTCTGGATTTCTTCAGTCTTTCTGAGTGTTTCTGACTGTCTCAAGAATTAATTTATCAATCACTGGCATTTGCAATCACTTTCTCATTCCACCTAAAATTGCATTGGAAAGTTGTTGTCTGCGTTACTTTATCTGTACTTTAGCTCTTCTCTCCACGTGTCAGTCGTATGTCACTCTGAATTTTGAGCCCTTATTTGTTTTAAATGCAGCCACTTGGATGGTTTTGGTCTTGTTCTTCTCCCTGGCTTTCCAGAACACTGCAAAATTTCCATATCCTGTTTCTAATTTTCAGAAATTATTGGCCTGCTTCTTTTGCTTTTGCCCCACTAGCTTGCAGAACCTTCAGTGACAGCCCACTTTCAGGAGTTAGGTAGTCAGAAGTACAGACTGAACCCTCCAAACAGTGTTTCACTAGTGCCTCAGGTAAGTATCAGAACAAGTCTATTAAAGCATATTATGAGTGCTGAAATATTCATCTATCAGTTCAAATAAAATAAACTCTTAAACTTTTTCTATTATTTTAAGAATATCTGAGAAGATATGGGGCTGCCTGGAAAAACGTTTTTGCAATGAGGTATTGATTTTGAAGAAGTTTTTGCAATAAAAAGGTTTATGAGATCCAGGGCACTCCGGTCACTTCTGATGGCAGATAGGAATAGAGATCTGAAATGAAAAACTGGTATTATCGATCTAAAAAAAGATGGTTTTGATAGTGTGCCATTTTTGAAACCAAGAAGATATGGGTGTTGTTCCAGTGTGAAGTACAAACCAATTTTGAAACCATAAGAGCTCATAAAATTGCCAGATTGTCTGTTGCTAATGAGTTACATGTCAAGAGGGACTCATGCGGTTACGAAGCTTAGACTGCTTTTACTCACTTTTCATAACAGAATATGCTCTCTGAAGAGGGGAATCCCTGAATAACAAGTAGTGGTGGTGTCATCTCTGTTATAATGCTTACAGAAAGGAGCTTGTCATGCATCATCCTTGCTCTCAGGGCAATGGCACCCTGAAGGCAGTGGAAGATTACTCCATCTACTAAGAGCATCCTGAAGTTCAAGGCTGGCTCTGAGCCCAGGCAAAGCACGCAGCTCCCCAGGAGAACAGGCTGCTGGGGCAGCAGCTCAGCAGAGGCACTGCTGCCTACTTCTCCCATTTCTGAGCCCTGGAAAGCCAGACTGGCTGCTCCTTGCTGCTGCCCCTGCAAAGGCATGGGTGAGAATGTGTCCAAAATATGTTATTCCTGGAGAAGGACGAGAACAGAGTGGGAGCACACCCTTCCAACAGCAGCAGCAATTGCGGTGCCTACCTCCCTGCAGGTGTCTGGAAAGAACAGGAGCAGCAGGCTGGATTTCTCAGGCCTTTCCTGCTCCCTCTGACTTCCCCAGCTTTTTCTGTCTGAGGAGCATGAGCAACACAGCTACTTCTTTTAGGGCAACCGAAATCAACCTTCTATGCTCTTCTGAGAAGCCATAAGCAGCTCTGATAAAGATCTAGCATCCTCATTAGAGACAAAAATAGTGTGGTGGGTTGACCCAAGCTGGCAGCTAAACCTTCGCCCACTTGCTCACTCACTCCCCCAAAGCGGGATGGGGGAGAGAATCACAGGGACAAAGTGAGGAAAAACTCATGAATTGAGATAAAAACAGTTTCATAAGTGAATCATAGAATCAGTTCAGTTCAAAAAGACCTTCAAAATCGTCTAGTCCAACTGTTAACCTAGCACTGCCAAGTCCACCACCACAGGAAAAGGAAGAAAAAAACCAAAAACCCAAGAGTGCAAAGGCAATCACTCACCAGCTCCCACCAGCAGACTGATGCCCAGCCAAGTCTCAGAGCAACAGCTACTTCCCTGGGCTGTATCTGTATTGCTGAGCATGAAGATATATGGCATGGAACATCTAGTTGGTCAGTTGGGGTCATGGCCATGTACCCTCTCAATCACTTGTGCACACCCCAACCTATAGTGGCTAGAACATTGGTGGTATCAACACTGCTTTGGTCACAAACCTAAACCACAGCACCCTATGGGCTGTTATGAAGAAAATTAGCTCCATCCAGCTAGACCCAGCACACATTGAGAATTTTCAGGGAGATGTCTATCAAGGCTAGTAAGTAGAAGAGGGTTGCTTATGCAAAACCTTAAAATGGGGTTAAAATAGAGTTGAAACATGATTTCACATATGGTCTTAGATTCATGTTTCAGTGTTATTTTTTACTGCACAAGGCAATGCTGAATGCTTGGTTTGGTTCAGAATATCACAAGGCATTTTCTTAAAGCTTTTGTCTTTGTAGATTTTGAATGAAATGAAATTAAATGAAATATACTTTTGTTGACAGTTGGGAACTGGACTGGCAGGGATTAAAATTTGTGAGCTTAATTTTCTGTTCAAAACGTTTATGTTTTTGTGTTCACAAATACTCATCTTATTTTCCTCTACTGACATGGCAAACTTTATAACCTTTTGTACTGTTTATTTTTAAAATGAAAATATTTTCACTAATGAAGATCCATTTGCTTTTACTTTTGCATGTGTTTATTTCTATTTTTTCTTTATATATTTGAGATTAATATGATAAAACGTTCAGAGAATTATTTGTCTCACTTTTGGGGCTTTCTGCTCTGTATTTTTCCTGAGGTTCACATCTTTCTCCGAAACACTGTAAGGAGAGATATGTTGTATTTAATAAATGAAAAAACTCTTGGCATCAGACATCCCAACAACTCACTCACTTGTCTCTTGAAATTCACCAATAGCATCAGTGACATTGTTATTTAATGTTTTCTTTTCACAGTAAATGTTTAAAAAGGGTGCTGAAAAAAATTATGACTTTTCTTACATGGAGGAAAGGTGTTAATAAAATTCCCAAGCCCTAAAGAGCCATTAGGCCCCTTTACTTCAAGCCAGTGTAGGTGGCACTGCTTTCAAAGCAAGGCTTTTGTTCTTCAAAAAGTGTTTTAACAGGAGCTGTCCTTGGGGACCATTTTAAGGCAATGAAACCAAGTTGAGACTTGACAGTGTCTTTGCCAAGTATGGATGGGCACATCCCAGGGATGAGGACCATTCTTTTGAAGGGAATGGCTGTTCAGACTATCTTTTGAGGCTCTCTCTTCTTCTAATCTTCTGGCAATACTCTAGCTGTCTCCTTTGAGTAAATCTTGCAAAGATTATTTCCCACAGCACAAATAAAACCTCGTGTTCCTTAGGAGTGGAGAAATGGTATTCAGGTAGGCAGCTAGCAGAAACCGGCATCCTCCCTGACCGTGCTGTGCCTCACTTGAGAGATGCTGAATGCTCAGGGACTGTCAGTACAACTTCTCCTGGGAGCTTTAAATTGCTTAAGATCTCTTAAAATGCAATTGCAGAGTCTATTTGTCTTCTGCTACTGTGTGCAAGCTGAAACAAAGTGCATAGTCTCTGCTGAAGACAGAGCTAAGCTCACTCTTAGCTTCAAATCCTAACAATTCTGTGTGACAGATTTAGTGAAACAGAAATATTGCTCAAGCGAATTTATAAAAATTCTACATGTTTGAAAATTTTAGATCCTTCCAAAGATTTAAATGTAGCATAAAATTTTGCCCTAGTAAGCCTCTGCTTTATCCAAGTCCTGAAATCTCATCCCATGTAGCTTCATATCTTACCAGGACGTAGCTTTGTAAAAATCCTTTGGGGAAAAGGCAGCTTCTTATCAAGTCTGTAAGGGTCCATAGAAAATTTTCCTATTAGTTTCATTTTTCCATTGACTTCAGCAGAGAAGGTATTTGGCCTGTCTTCTTATATGCAATAAATACCTATTTTGAGTATGATGAATGTGGTTTGCAAATGAAGTTTCAACTGTCTTACTTTGACCGAGTATTAATAGCACATATTTGTGTTGTTACATGAGATCTAAGAAACTTTTTAATTTTTATCATAGCATCTAATGGCATTGCTTTTAGTCATCAGAAACAACAAACTTAGCTGTGAAAAGAGTCTATACTTTTAAAAATCTGAAGGTATGTTAGCATAGAAATAAAATATAACGTCTTTAAGCAGGCTGAGGATGTTGTATTGAGAGATAACTTTTTCATGCTTTAAAGTAAAGCATGTAACATTTACAATATGGAAAAAAAAGCATGTTTATTTTGTATATTCTTCAATTTTAAAACATTTCTTCAAAATGGCTGCAATGGGCCATGCACTAGACGAAGAGGATAAGCAAAAGGATCATATTTTTTTGTCATAGCACTGGGAGAAGGCATGTAAAGGTCAAAAGCTGATGTTTCTTTTCAGAGATGTGCCTGAGGAGGAGGAAATTTAGTTACAGAAAAAAAAAAGAAAAAGCAACACTCCACTTCAGAAATACAAATTTTACCCCAGAATAACTTGGTATGACTGGAGAGCAACTTGCTGTCCAAATGAATTCTAGATGATTGTTCTTTTCTGTACATCTATAGGGCCTGCTTAGCATATATCATTTAAAATGTCACTTGCTGTGTCTTCTTTCACAGGTCTCTGGTCAGGTTTGCCAGCTCACTCAGCCACCAGTGCTCTCACTGCTGTAAGAACAGCCGTGGCTCCCATTGCTTCTGCAAAGTGGACGTGTGTTTTGGGATGACCACAGGCTTTTAGGCATATCTAGCTAACAGCCTCATCAATCTGCAGGAACATGGGTGCTGCTGCTGCTTTTTAGAGTTAAAATCTTCTTTAACTTATTTGAGGTAGCATCCTGAACTACATGCTGATTTTACTTTAATTTTATACTTTATATACAGACATGTACTTGCACATTTCAAGCAACACTGTATTATTCCTTAGGTTGATCTCTTTTTTTCCATACCAACTAGATTTTATCTCCATAAATATTCTTCTCTAAATGTTCATATTATAATAATGAAAACTACAACCCTCTAACAACAGTGTCACCATCAGACACTTTGCATTAGGTATGGACTTACTGAAGGTTCACAGAGTGACTTTGCTGTCAATGCCTTTATGATGCATCAAAGCTGTAGTGGTTTATGAAGAATTATCACATCTGGAACTTGGTTTATTTTTATTGCAGTCACCAATGGACTTGGAGATAAAAAGAAGAGTTTCTCATTAATGTGTAGAAGATTCAATGTTGTGGGGGGGGTTTTAAATTATTTTGATTATGGAATGGAACGAAAGAATATTTTTCAAGATTTTCATATTTACCTGGAGAATGTTGTAAGTTTGACATCTCTCAGAAACGAAAAAATTGTGATTTCTCTGAAGACGTACAGAGATCTTTTCTGTCTGATTTATATATTTCTGGCTATTATCAGTAATATTACTAATAGAATGAAAATATAATTCATGGAGTAATATTTTTTTAAATTTTATTCATGGAATAGGAACAACTGGTGTGCAATTGGTTTTGCTCATTCAAGGAAAAATGCCTTTCTGATTAGATCCCAAACTGTGCCATATCATTGCATAATGGTGCATTACATTAGAGACTTGCTGAAAGTAGCCAGAAGGCGGTGTCTTATTTGCGCTAACATTTGGTTCAGTGGCAGGTTTATCATTCTAATGCTAAGCCAGAGAGATTCATCCAAATATTCTGTGACTGTTAACTCACTTCCCAAACTATCCTTTTCCCATCTTGCTCTAAGTCTGGTAGTTATTCAGAAAAAAATCCTAGGGGACCTTCTCGCTTACAAGCTCACCATGAGCCAGCAATGTTCCCTTGCAGCAAAGAAAGCCAACAGCATCCTGGGCTGCATGAGGAGGGAAGCATTGCCAGCAGGTCAAGGGAGGTGATCCTTCCTCTCCACTCAGCACTAGGGAAACACATCTGGCAAGCTGAGTCCAGTTCTGAGATCTCCAGTAAAAGAGAGACATGGACATACTGGAGTGAGTCCAGTGAGCGGCCATTAAAATGGTGAAGGGTTTGGAGCAGGAGGAGGCTGAGAGCACTGAAACTATTCAACTTCTATGACACTGTGACTCTCAGTTGACAGAGGGTGGATCTGTCGGATGCAACAGGGGAATGTGCCCTTACACTGATGCTTCTTTCTGCACCTCTCCCCTCCTTACTTTTCACCCTTCTGATCTCTCCATAAATAGGATCATATTCACTGAAGCTGCAGAGAGGAATGGGTGTGGGGGAAGAAGTATTTTAACAGGGATGCCCCGTGTCCTTTCTTGAGTATTGCATCTAAAGAACAGATGATCTCTGATTCACTTCTCTGGGACTAGAAGCTTGCTTCTTCTAGCATGAAAGTGGGGTTTTTTACCTAGAATATCATCTTCATTGTGTCCCTAACCTCATAAATTCCTTGATACTCTTTCCAGCTTTTAGAGATTTATTGATATAGTTTATCACATGAAACTCCTTTTGACTTCTGCTTAATGAACACATCATCAGTGTTCACTGACCCTGATTCCAAATCATATAGGCTAAATGTCTCACATTTATCTACAGGATTTTTCTTGGGCCCTTCTGAAGATGTTAGATAAGACGTTCTCAGATGAGAAGGGAGTTATTTTGTTTTACTTTGTTTTAACTTCACAGTCACTGAAATGATGTTAGTAGGTTTTTTTGCAGATCTTTGGAATAAATTTGAGTATTGTATTCCCCCAGGACGTGGCTGAAGTGCACATGGATGTTTTGTGGTGCTAAGCCTCCTGGGGGAGTGCTGGAGGACTGTGTAAAGTGGAGGAAGCCAAATCCAGTGCAGCTTCTGGTGATTACTTGGAAATAGTTCCTGATCCTTTGTGTCTCTCAATCTATGACTAGTATTGCCCAGAGACTGCAAGTTGGTCTGCCACAAAACTGCAGGAGAACTGCAGGAAAACAAGCCTTCTGGACAATCAGTAATTTGTGGTCAAAACTCACTCCTTGGCCTTGTTTTTATTGTCAGCACAGAAGTGATCTCAACAAATGGAACTTGTGTCATAGCATCAAGAAAGGGATTATTTTTTTTTTAAATTAGTTCTTCCAATGATATCCTGTCTTAAAAGGGACTATAGACTTTTTCTTCTGCTTCTTAAAGACCCTGCAGATTTGGGAATGACATGTAACTCTTATCAGTTTCAGATTAATTTCCTATTCAAGCTGGAAATGGAAACAGTCTCAGGTTGGTTTTTAGGTGCACTCCAGTGGTCCAGGTAGAGCATGGATGTAGACTGCTGTTGCAATTAAAATTAATTTTTTCATCATTTGTCAAATATGGGTTTTATAACAGAGTATACATAGGAATGCAGAGAATAATTCATGGAAAAGTAGTTATGTCTGAATAAAAATAACAAAACTAAAAAGTAAAACATAGATCTTAACCTAAATGAGTGACTCAAGCTCTTTCTAATTTAAAGGGTACTGACAGTACTCAGTATTTATTTCAGCTGAATTTGATTTTCCTCTTTAAATTGCTCCACTGAGTTTATAGATTGACTTTCGACCAAACCCTGAAACCGTGTCCCCACATCTTATTTTATAGATTTTCCTTTCAAATTGTTGTCTCTGGGCAGATTTAGTTGTCGATTGTTTGATGGACAAGCTTTGCTTCTGATTTTTTTAAAGTCATTTTCATTTCCTTTATAACATTTTGAAATGTCATCTGATGTATTTACTCCGATAAAAAAGAAGAAATTAGTTGTCAACCAAGACTGATTTAAATAAAAAAGGAAAGGAAAATAAGCATTTAGCTAGTACACCTAGCTAAACTAAATTGCTTTATCATGTTGATTAGCTTCTTTGGAATTCACAGAGGAAAGAAATTAAGAAATTTCGTGGTTTATATTTGCAATGACAGCTTCATTTTGAAACATAAAGGACCAAATTGTAGCTCTCTTAGTCATGCCTTCAACATGAACAGACAACTTTTTTTTAGTAAAAACAGTTATGGTTATATTCTGATACTCCTGGGCATGAAGCTCTGCTATGTTAGAATGTGCCTTCTTACCAATAAATCAATCCTTGCACTGGAAATCAAGTAGTTATAACTGTGATCACCTCATTACTATATGTAAATGTTAGCTTCTTTTCTTGCAAAGAGATATATCTGCTCATTCTGCACTTTCAGTAAGACTGGAGTGGAAAGCTCGGACTGCTGAGTCTCAGCAAGGCTGTCCAAATGCTGAACTTGGAAGAAGTTCCTCTTCTGCTTAGAGCTCTGGCAAGCAGTCAAAGCACCTACAGTAAAATCATATCCCCAGCTTCTGTTGTTGCATAAAGAGTGAGTTCAGATAAGAGTAAGGGAATAACAGATAAGAAAAAAGGATAAGAATTCTACAGGTTTTAATTTCCTTTCAACTTCTTTTTTTCTTGCCCAAACTGTTGCTAAATTTAATATTCATTAAAAACCAACCTGGAGCAAAAGACTGGTAGATTTTCCTACATTGTATTGCTTGAGTCTTCAAAAACTGATTTTAACCAAGCTCTCTAGTAAAGAAGTATAATTCATATTGTTGGGGGGAGGATCAAGAGTACTTGTTCAAATCCTTATAAGCTCTCGTGAAAAAAAAAAATAAAACGAAAAATAAAAATAATAATTTAAAAAAGAGTGCTAGACTTTTGGGATTCTTTCAAAAGATTCAGAGGGGTAACATTTACTTTGGAAGTAGATGGAGGGAAGCAGGAGAGAAATTTCAAACTCTGTTGGTTATTGCTTTCGCACAGAGACTGTTTTTGTGACAGTGTTTAAGTTGCTGGGTTATGGCCAGACTGGCAGATAATGCCTAACTCGTCAAAATCCTGACTACGTCTGCCTCTTCAAGATCTGTACATCTCTTGTTTCCAGTGTTCAGAAAAGTGAATTCAGACCAAGGCAGGTACAGACAGGTTATTATGATGCTTGAGTAAACGAGGACTCTAAGGGAGAAAATTAGAAGAGCTTGTATTATTCAACCAAGGAGAAGAAAGACTGGAAGGATGTGTTTTCTGTCCATAAACACACTGAGGAGGACAGCAAGACACCAGGGAAGGAAAAGAGCTACTTAAGAATAGTTTTGAGGCAAGTACATATATATATATGTTAATGACCCATTAATAAATCTAGGTGGGAAGTTCAACTGGCATTCCTAATTATCAGAATATTGTGATGCAGGAACAGCCTTTCACTTGGACAAGCTGGGCAAAAAGCCTAACCAGTTTTAGAGTGGAATTTGATCACGTTATGAAAGGGATTACACAATGTGGTTGCCCGCAGAGCTGGCTTTAGGTACTGGCAAGAGTAAGCGGTTATTAAGCTTATCAGAATTATTGACAAGGAAGAGGGTGGAGAAAATTTGTCTTCAGGTCCTATGGGGTACTAAATCCCTAACACACACTGTCTTTTCTTTTGGCTTTTGATGGCCTTAAATATTAAAATCTTCCTGACAAGCAGAAGCAACAAACTAGTGCCTTAAATACCTATCACCAGTCTTGCTCTCAGCGGTGTCCTCCGGGGTGGAGCAGTGTCATATCACAGCATCTCCAACATACACCACAGCCTCATCTTCCTGCACTGCCACACAAAAGCGTACACACAGTCTTTGCAGACCTCAGAGGGCATCTGTCTGTGTGATCTCAAGTTTAAGGGCATCCTGTCTGAGGAGTGATAACTCTACTTCTCCAGCAAAACAGGGCTCTCAGCCTGAGCACCACAGTCATGGGATCCAGCGAGGGCCTCCTTGGGCTGTAGCTTCCATTGTGAATGCCCACACAGAGACAGTCTCATTGTGAAACAGGATCAGATTAATTTGGCAAATTAGGGCACTGCTGACAAAGATTGAAAATATTCCTGTCCCTATCCCAGATCACATGTAGTTTCCATGACTCTATCCTAAACTTTGAGGTCACCATGAGGAGTTTGCCACCATCGTGACTTGATAACATGAGAAGTCTTTCCAGACCTTGATTTCTATATACTTAGAAAAATATTTCCTGTGAGTTTCTCTTCTTCTATACAGTGAATCAGAGACCTACTTTGCATTTTTTCTTTTATTATTTTGTCATTGTTGTTGTCATTGTTGAGGGAAATGCCCTAATAATACCAAAGTATTCCTATATGGCAGTATTTAAAATGTGCGTAAAGTATCAGTAGTCAAGGGTGCTCGTTGACAGGCAACTTTTTTTGTAGGAGAGCCGGCTTTTACAAAACCTTGGTCCTTGGTCACTAGCTCTTGTTCACACGTTGCTTCAGTTTACGCTGGCCCAGCTGATGGGAGGCTGCACAGCGACTGAAGCTGCGGGCTGAGCAGGGCTAAAAGGAACGTGGGAAAATGCGAATGCATTTGCTGAACGGCTTCACTATGTGGCTGCACAAAAAGCTGGAGTGGGAATAAGTGAAGGAAGGGAATGGAACAACAGCTGCTTAAATGAGACAGCTGCTTAAAGAAATACTTGTTAAGCTACAGCTCGAGGTGTAATTGAACTATTTGGAAGAAAAACCACCTGGGGGCTGAGGGATCAGTAGAGCAGGACAGTCTGCAGAAAAATCCTTATTTATGGAGAAAAGGGTGTGACAGAGGTTAGTTAAGGCCCACTTTGGCAGCAAATGAAGCAAAATGGTGCTCTAAAGAGTGAGTAAAGGAGATGCTAATGAAATATTAAATCATTGCCAGAAAATAGGATACATCAGTGTATACAGTATTTATGGCACAGATAAATTATATATCCTTCTAGAAAATAGAATGAAAAAGTAGCAATTGAAAGAGATGCCTGGAGGATTCCAGATACAGATAGTGTCAGTAGAAATTGGATAGTATCTGGTGTATGGATAATTAGCATCAGTGCATTTCGCACAGAAGTACATTTACTGTTAATCAAATAAAGACTGTCTCTGGCATTCAATTTTAGCTATTTCTTCATCTGCTTGAGAATTATTTACAAAGTACAGGCTGGTATTTCATGCAGAGGTTGAATATTACAGGAATTTCAGTACTGGTCTTGGTATGAGCAAGACACAAGATCTCTTTAAAACACATATTCAAGAAGCCAGGGAACAGTTATCACATTCACTGTCCCTTAAAAAGAACAATTCTGTGAATAATACTTAAAATCCTCCTTTATAAAACAGTCACTTCTCTTGGGTAAACAGTTCTGTGAGTCTAGCTGCATGTAATTCACCAGGAGATACATAATTATAACTATACATCACATGATGACTTTGTGTGTGGTAAACGTCATGCAGGAAATGAACAAAGAAATAGAATTATATTAGAAATGAGGTGTAACTACAGCATCTTAAAATCACTTTCTGAAATTATGACTCCCCGGCATGTACATTACAGGAGTTTGACAGTCCAGGTTATAACTTTTTGAAAAATGATTTCTAAGTCTTTGTTTTATGTAAATTACATCCTTTTCTGAGCTCAGTAGCTTTGGCACATTTTATCACCCTGAGTAGGTTGGAGTTTGTTAGCTTTCTTTGCTTAAACTAGAGGCTGGAGGTTTTGATGAGTGCTGCAGCAGTACATTAGGTTTTTCTTTTCCTGCTCATTTTAAAATTACTTCATAACAAACACAGAATTGAGGTAGGTCTCCTGTGACTGTGGGAGGACTCCTCAGGACTAGGAAGTCTTATCAAATAACTTCTGATAATCAGTTACATTCTCAATTATAAAGAAGTAGCAGGTACAAACGCCCTATCTATGAGCCTAATGGTTTAGTTTTTAGAGGCATTGACTAGTTTGGTGCACTGAGAATCAATTCATACCACCAGTTCTGGCAATGAGCAGTGGAGAATGCTTTAAATGTTTGCATCTTAAGGCAATCAATGGCAGCAAAAACTTAAGCTAGGTAGCCAGCTCCCAAAGGATAGTCCCTTTAGAAACAATGCTAGGCTTGTGGGTGGGGTACATTTTTGGAAGTGATTTGTAGTCCACTGGTAATAGGGAGAGCCTTCAAAATCACAAGTTAGGAGGTAACATAAAGGAGTTAACCCTTTAAGGTTGTGTCATTAATTTTCAAGTCCTTCTTAACCAGCCTTCCCAGAGAGAAGCTGGTTTGGAACTCTACTGCAGTAGACATTGCAGAGCTAAAGACTCTTAGTAAAGATGTAATAGGGTGAGGGATGTGCTGTATCGAGGATGGAAGATAGTTTCCATACCCTTCCACTAATTCCTGGAAGGCACGAACAACTTTGATAGATTTGTAGAAGTGTAAGAACTGCCTGAAAATGTGGAGACATCTCCAGTAGTAAATAAAGCAGGCCAAGGACTGCTCTCTGTCCGAGGCCACCTGGCACAGCATGTCCACAGGGCTGAATTCCCTTACATCCCAGAACAAAGTGGCAGCACCCATAATGCTTACAGGACGCGGTCACTGGCTGATGCTAAACCTAAAAACACAGCTGGGAGGAATGCAAGTTGGCCTGGGACAAAACCATGGAGCATGCTAATAAATTAATGGTGTGAACAATTGCATGCCAATGCCCAGACAGATCCCCTGGTCCTGTTTATTAGTACAGATGTAGCCAAAGACTAAGCAAGTGGAGCAGATGCCTGGAAATGACAGAGTTACAGACAACAAAGAGGGCCTCTAAGGCAGCAGATACATTCAGGTTTGGGTTGGATAAATCACTTCCACACTGAGGTTCAGTGGATTAGGCATAGGTTTCAGATTTGGAAAATAGGGTTCACACCTTAGATGGATGTTCAAGAAGCCTTAGAAAAGTTGCTAAACTCCAAGTGTTCAGACATATTCTCCTTTTTAGTCAGAATGATGGATTTTGTGAATTGTTAATGACATCTAAAGTGTCAGATGACTGCTGCACTTTCTTTCTCAGTTTGTGCTGTAGATCTGCTGAGATATACGGTGATAATTAGCAAAAGCAAGGTGGTATCCAAATATATGTGAATCACCAACCCACATGCGATCTATCAACAGGATAGTGCTGTGTTGTATCATTTTTCAAAAACTACTGTATTTCACAGATATCAAATGATCATGACAGCTTATGGGTTAAAAAAGGTTTGATCAAGGTTGTGACCATTTTCAAATATGCCTTTTGCTCCAAAAGTTTTCTTTGTATATGATTGTAAACTGCAATAAAATCTGTAGAAAGATCAGTCTGCAAATGGAATCATGAAATCTTCACTCCAACAAACACTTATGGGATTTAGTGGGAGTGAATCAAAGGAGATGACCAGCTAATATGATGTTCCTCAAGACTTTGACAGTCTTTTTAATAAATAATGGATATTCTGCATGGAATACTTAAGAGCAAACCTAAGGAAAGTTAAACAATTTATTTTTACAGTAGCCAATGTTTTGTTGTATTTTCAGTCCTACAGAACCTACTGAACTTCATTAGAATGTTGTTACAAGGGAAAAGTTCAAGAGCAGACATTTTGTGAAAGCCGAAAGCCAAATGCCCTCTGTTGTCACAGTACAAGAAACGAATCTATAGTGCTGAAACATTTTCTTTTATTTAAAAAAAAAAAAAAAAGAGAGATTGGGAGAGATCAGTGCACTTGAAAGGTTTATATGTTTATCTGAGACTTTAGATGTTTAAATGTTTGCAGGTGATCAAAATTAAATCTCAGAGTGGCATGAGCTTCTGTAACAGACCAAATCTTTAATTCGTCATGACAGTGAAGTGGGTGCTTGTGCATTATGCCAAAACGAAATCCAGACTGATATGTCTGACTATCCAAAGACATGGTCATTCAAACTTCTTTGCAGTGAGCCAGAGATAAATTCCCAGTGTATTGCTTTCATTGAATTAGTGCCTTATTAGACAAATTCAGATGTCTTCTGGTGCTGAGTATCTTAATAGCTTTTATTTGTTTCTACAAAGAATGAGAATCATCAATGAATTTCATAAAGCTTTCAAAAATGAGCCTGTTCTGTTGTCTATATCAGTTCCAAATGTGATTGATGGATAGAAATAAACCTTCCAGTACATTCACCTCCTCATGACCATGTGTTATGAGTTGTTTATTGAAAAAAGTTCTTAGTATTGCTGCACTTCAGCTATTGAGAAGGACAACACTACTCAAATTGGCATAGCATCTGTCGGGTTGTGCAAAACCCTACATACTTTTATTTTTGTCATAGAGCTTCCTGCAAAATGTTGATTTTATTTGCATATAAAAACATGACAAGTGTTGTTTCATGAAGTGGTGATGTTTTTAATGTTGATTTGTATCCTTCTGCCTGTGTGAATTGTGTGTGTGTGAACAGGTTACTGAAGATACGCAAAAATAAAAGTTACATGTACTGAATACACACACACACGTGTGTGTGTGTATATATATAAATAAATCACAGAAACGTAATTGCTGTGGCCAGGTCTGATAGGACAAAGCACTAGTTTCTGTTTTGCCTAAGATGGAAGCTGGCACGTTTTTGGTACATTTGCTACAGAAGCATCCAACAACATTGCATTCACAGGCTTCCAGAGAGTGATGCCACCTCCACAAGCTGACAACAAATTCCGGTGAGATATTATCAGCAGCACATACCTCTTTGGTATGCTTGCTCTGCTCGGTAGCTCTCCAAGACAAGTAAGAGAGTGCAAGGAAGGTGTTGCTTTGTAACTTATCAATTGCAGCGAGCAGTCACAGCACACTCTGAAACTTGGCTTCACCAGAAGCCTTTTATAATTAATCAGGTACTTCAAATGTCTTGAGTGTGGAAAGATGCAGTTTACTTCTAGAACATTTGATTTCTTGCTGCTTACCATATTTTTAATGTAGTTAGAATAGAATAGAATAGAATAGAATCATTAAGGTTGGAAGTGACCTCAAGGATCATCTAGTCCAACCATCCCCCCACCACCTATTACCCACTAAACCACATCCCTAAGTACCATATCTAACCTTTCCTTAAACACCCTCAGGGATGGTGACTCCACCACCTCCCTGGGCAACCCGTTCCAATGCCCGACCACCCTTTCAGAGAAGAATTTTCTCCTCATCTCCAACCTGAACCTTCCCTGGCGCAACTTGCAGCCATTTCCCCTTGTCCTGTCACTAGTTATCTGCGAGAAGAGGCCAACCCCCAGCTCACCACAACTCCCTTTCAGGTAGTTGTAGAGGGCAATAAGGTCTGCCCTGAGCCTCCTCTTCTCCAGACTAAACAAGCCCAGTTCCTTCAGCCGCTCCTCATAAGACCTGTGCTCCAGCCCCTTCACCAGTTTCGTTGCCCTTCTCTGGACACGCTCCAGGGCTTCGATATCTTTCTTGTGGTGAGGGGCCCAAAACTGGACACAGTACTCGAGGTGTGGCCTCACCAGGGCTGAGTACAGGGGGACAATCACCTCCCTGTTCCTGCTGGCTACACTATTCCTGATACAGGCCAGGATGCCGTTGGCCTTCCTGGCCACCTGTTGCTAGTGTCTGGTGAATAAAACGTGCATTGAATCTTCTGAGGCTATTTTAGCAATATTTATATTTCAAATTTATCTCTAAAATAAATAATTCAATCCAGTATGATAGTATGTTTTGGGTTGTTTCTGGTAGATAGTTTGGAAAGACACAGTAAGACTGGTGAGCAGCAATTTCAAGCTATCACTAGTTTATAGAAGACTTTATTTATATTTTGCCAGGTATACATACTGAATTATTATAAACATTACAGAATTAAAAATGTCTTTTAAATATTATTTTAAAATCAGCACCGTCAAAGAATGAAGAGCACCTATTTGCTTTCTAAAACACTAAAAAAATTTCAAAACTGTCACTGGAAGGCACAATGCAAGCTTTTCTGTATACACATCTGTATTTCTTTAACAATGAAAAAAATTCTCAAATTTATCTTTAAGACAAAGTGATTAGTAGCAGTTTCTCATGCAAAATATTCCAGATAATGTTACTTGTAAAAAATTATGTAAAATCTGACAAACAATATTTAGAATAGTTAAAATGTGTATTTCTTTTGATATCATCTTTTGGTGATATTCCAGTATTCCAGAATGGAAGGTGACCCCTTTCTCGGCTGTTGAAGACTGAGCTTTGCAAGGGAATTCCTCTCCAAAAATCCTTGAAAGAAAATGTAACCCCTCCGTCTCCCTGAGTCACTGGATGTTTGTCAAGCCGATAACCTCCTTTTCCCTCAGCGCTAGGGGTCACCACGTGACACTAAGTGCTCTAACTGCGATACTGATCTGCAAGTCTGATTTGCACAGTCTAGATCTGATTTCGGTCTCAGAGCGGTTTTGTGCTGTTGGATCTCTTCACTCTATTAATGTCACTGGAATGACTCCCACATTACACCAGATTATGTCAGTAGGTGAAGTCAAGTGGCTGGTCAGCTTCTGTTCACAGTGATCATGTTGCGAATCTAGAACTGATCTGGTAGAACCCTCTTTTGATTTACAAGAGTGTTCTGGTCATTAATGTGTCTTTTTCATACATGTACATAAGAGAGACACCTAACAGTCAGTGCTGTAGTTGCTTTGTATCCATTTTTCAATCCTGCTTCTTTTCCATTATTATACTTACACCAGTTGCAGACTCCTAAACTGTAAGTATGGTTGCCATCTCATCAATCTTTCCTGTGCAATGTTAATACTCTGAATCACTGAGATTTATCTAATATTCTGGGATTTATTATAAATTAACACCAGAAACTTTTCAGGTTACCAGATGGTCCAACACTTTCAGGGATTTGAGACTAGTTTTATAGTGTTTATCTCCAGGAGATGTTCCACATTGTTCTTGCCATAAAATATGGCAATAGGTATTGAATCTGTATGTGGAGCTGTTTGTATCAGGTTCTGCTTCAGATGCTGCCATTTGGCTGCAGCCAGGCTGGGTTCTGCTTAGACTGAATGAATGGAGACTGTCCAGGAGCCTAAATGGTGGTTTCTTCCACACATACTGAATACAAGGGAGTCCTACCTACCAGACACATTCTTCTGTGTGTCTCTTAGAGACAGATGTCTACTATTCTCTAGGAGTCTCAATCTGTCTTCTGTATTCAGGTTCATTTTTCTGTCCCTGGGATGTCTGAACACCAGCTGCATGAGGAACAAGCAAGAGGAAGTAGCAGTATAAATACATTTCAAAATTATGATTTAATAGATCTAATAAAGACCGGATGGGTTGATTCATCTACTAGGAACATTAGTACAAACAGTATAACTTGTTCAGGACAGGTAGACACAGAAAAGGGTGTAGGTGTTGCCTTATGTTACCTTACACGCAGGCGTCGCTTGCGCTGAGGTTAAGAATAAAGAGGGACATAGGCTGCCTCACAGTTCCTGAGTAACAGCTGAAGGAGAAGTAGTACTGACATTCTGATGGGGATCAGTAGTGGGCCACCTATCAAGGAAATCACGGGTGTTTTGTAAGCAGAATTATCCAAATCCCAGTACTCATTGCCATCACCCTACTTTGGTTACAAAAAATCTCCACATTGGGGAAGGAATGAGCTGCCCTCAAGGCAGTCTGGCTAACTTCTGGAAAATTTTAGTGGAAATTTTTTGTTACAGAAGTTAGGGAAAGGGAACAGAGATGACATTTTCCAGATTTGATCCTCATATTTTGGTAAAGCCTAAAGGAAAAAGTAACAGTTAAAAACAACTCGGGCATTTCATGAGCGATCATGAAGCAGCAGAATTCATGACAAACAGTAAGAGCTGCAATGTGCTTCAGCAGAGCGGATTATAGAAATTCAGAGAACTAGTAAGTGAGATCCTGTGGGAGACAATTCTGAGAGAGAGTTAAGCACAGTAGGCAGTTCTTTAAAGGAACTATGTTAAATGCAACTTTATGCAAAACTATGCAAAAGAAACTATGCAAAATTGCAAGCTATGACAGTGCGGAGGAAGGATAGGAGCTGTATCCTTCTCACCAAGGAAAAGAGTTTAAAGAAAGATGAATGGATGAACATTTGAGGCCAGAGAGAGAAAGTAAAACGCAGAGAGTGAAACCATATGATGCATAGGTGACGTTTCCCTCTCAGTGTAATAGTGCACTAACAGGTAGAGGAAGCTAAGGAAAGACTTGGTCCACTTCTCCGTAGAATGAAAGTTATTGACAAACAATGCCTGGAAAGCTAGTAGGTTTAGTTCCTTCTTTGTTTCACTCAAAAGGTCAGTCATGAGCAGATGGTATCATGAAACTAGCACCATAACAAAAAGGGGCAAGAACTTGAAAGGGGAAAGAAAACATTGAAAGTTTTGCAAGTAAATGAGATGTTTTCTGACCAGCTAGTCCAAAATAACATTCCAAAAGTCTAGAAAAGGGTAGAAAGAATACCTGTCCTTAAAAAGAAATAGAAGTGAGAGGTAAAAATTATAAAACAGAGTTAATTTAAATTTCTGTAGAAATAGTGGAAAAAAATAATTAATATACTGGCTGTGAACACTGAGAAAATAAGACATAAAGAGAAAGGAACAATCAGTAAAAGCCATGTTAAGCCAAAATAATTCCATTCTGTCATGGAATAACACTTCATGTGGCTACAGAAAACCAGCTGATGGTACATCTTAGTTAGTCTCTGGACACGGTCTCCTAGAACACTCTCGTAAGTAAGCTAGGAACATATGGACTAGATAAATGTGCTGCAGGGGAAAGAAATCAAACTACGGCAATACGTTGAGTGGGTTTTTTTCACGAATCTGTCCTTGTTACAGAATTAGTTCGCATTTTCTTCAATGACTTGGCTGATGGAAAAGTAAGGGTGGTTATTATATTTGCAAATGATACGTGGCTAGGAGAAATTGCAGACAGAGGATAAAATCTCAAAATACTCGTGATAACTTAGAGAAAAGATCTGACACAAACCAGGACGTAATTCAATAAGAAAAATTATGTAGCTCTGTACTTCATAGAAGCAGAGAATCAGAGAAACATGGAATGGTTTGGGTTGGAAGGGACCACAAGGATCATTTAGTTCCAACCCCTCTGCCATGGGCAGGGACACCCTACACTAGACCGGGTTGCCCAAAGCCCCATTCAACCTGGCCTTGAACTTTTCCAGGGATGGGGCCTCCACAGCCTCTCTGGGCAACCTGTTCCAGTGCCTCACCACCCTCATAGTAAATAATTTCATCCTAATATATAAACTAAATCTCCCCTCTTTTAGGTTATACCCATTACCCCTTGTCCTCTCCCTACAAGCCCTTGCAAACAGTCTCTCTCCAGCTTTCTTACAGGCCCTTGCTATAAGGTCTCCCTGGAGCCTTCTCTTCTCCAGGCTGAACAAGCCCAACTCCCTCAGCCTGTCCTCATAGCAGAGGTGCTCCAGCCCTCTGATCAGCTTCATGGCCTTCCTCTGGACTCCAACAGCTCCATGTCCTTCTCATGCTGGGGGCCCCAGAGCTGGATGCAGTATTACAAGTGGGGTCTCACAAGAGCAGAGTAGAGGGAGAGAATCACCTCCCTTGACCTGCTGGTCACTCCTGTTTTGATGCAGCCCAGGACACAGTTCGCTTTCTGGGCTACAAATGCACATTGCTGTCTCATGTTGAGATTTTCATCAACCAGCACCCCCCAAGTCCTTCTCGTCAGGGCTGCTCTCAATCCATTCTCCACTCAGCCTGTAGTTGTGCTTGGGATTGCCCTGACCCACATGCAGGACCTTGCACTTGGCCTTGTTGAACTTCATGCAGTTCGCACAAGCCCACCTCTCAAGCCTGTCAAGGTCCCTCTGGATGGCACCCCTTCCCTCCAGTGTGTCAACTGCATCACACAGCCTCGTGTTGTCGGCAAACTTGCTGAGGGTGCACTCAATTCCACTGTCCATGTCATTGACAAAGATGTTAAACAGTGCCGGTCCCAGTATCGACCATTGAGGAATGCCACTCCTCACTGGCCTCCACTTGGACATTGAATCATTGACCACAACTCTTTGGGTGTGGCCACCTATTCAATTCCTTATCCACCTAGTGGTCCACCCATCCAATCCGTGTCTCTCCAATTTAGAGACAAGGATGTCATGCTGGACAGTGTCAAAACCAAGACAGCCACCAAATTTGTCAGGCACAATCTGCCCTTAGTGAAGACATGTTGGCTGTCACCAGTTGTGTCCTTATTTTCCATGTGCCTGAGCATAGTTTCCAGGAGGATCTGCTCCATGATCTTACTTAGACAACAGTACCCATTTACCCAAGCACAGGCACTAGAGTGCCTATGTAGCTGTTTGGGTTTTTTTCCAGGAAAGGAATGAGGAGGTTATAGAAGATCATGAGATTAATAGGAGTTGGTAAGGCCATGCAGCTGTGGAAAAGCACCTTCCATCCTGCATTGTGGTGATAATCCTGGCAAAAAGGTAATCTATTTCCAGCTTCCTGGGCTCTCAGAGTGCCCTGGTATGACCCAACCTTCCATTGCCCCTTGCAGTTTGGTGCTGGGCAGTGGTGATCTCTTGTGACACCTCACAGTGAGGTGTTGGAATGGACTGCCCAGAGAGGTGGTTGAATCGTCGTCCCTGGAGATGTCCAAAAAATGCATAGACGTGGCGCTCCAGGACATGGTCTAGTAGGCATGGTGGTGTTAGGTTGACGGTTGGACTTGGTGATCTTAGAGGTCCTTTCCAACCTTGGTGATTCTATGATTCTATGATTCTCAGACTGTAGATATCTTCATGAGCAACCTGTACACTTACCTCTTTTTGCCTCTGATCCACTAAAGCCATGAATTTTTTTACTTCAAAACTGCTAACTCAATGGAAAATATGCCATCCTATATTTATGCAAGAGCTTATTCCTTCCTGGGAGTGACAGCATCCCATAACTGTCCTTCTGAGTAGCAACACCACTAGCATGTGTGACAAAATATCTGTGTAACAAAGAAGGCTTTAGAATTGGATTCAGATTTGCTGAAAAGCACATAGAATTTTGTAAGAAGTGTATAATTTCACTTAGAGAACTACCTGAAACATTTCATAAGGTTCTTACTTTTTTTCTGTTTCAGACTTGTTCTTGAGCAGTTGATTACCCTCTCACAGACACACACACACCCCCATAGCTATCTTCATTATCCAGAATTGTGCATTAGGTAGTTTCTGGAACCAGTTCCTAGCTTGAAGACTATTTCAGTCCCCCAAATACCACCATGGCTGAATGTTATTTTCAGGGGGAGGGTGAAAGAACCAATAATAGAGGGATACAGAGCAGTTCAATAACAGATACCAAGCTGTTGCTGGGGCTGACTGCTCCAAACTCCAGCAAAGTCTTTCATCAGGTAGATACACTTAAGAACATATGAGAGATTTTGACAGATTCTGCCACTGTCATTTCCCATCTATATCATAGTAACAGAAGTGAGATAAGCTTTCACAGTACTGCTGATATCTGGAGGGTTACTGTACCAAACCTGACTGGCACATGTTCTGTTTGTGAAATACAATGTGCAGTAAATGTTTTCAGGAAAATCTTAAATGTATGTATGAATTACATTGGAATTATTTTGGATTTCCTTTCCGTCTCTCAAAAAGATGGTTTAGTTGCAGCGCAGCTAAACAAGTCCATTTCTGAGAGGGAATTACAAAAGTGTTGAAATGATAGAAAGCACTTCTAATATGTGACCAAGTCACTGTATTATGCATTACCTTATCCATCCCCGACCTCAAAAGTCAGTGCTAAGCCCCACTACAGAAATGGATCTGGCTTCTAATACTGACGAATTAAGGCCTTACAAATGGATTTTGCAATAATAAATCACATTAAAACCTTCATTTTAAGTCCCCAAGCTGATGTCATGTCTTTGGAAAAAATGTATATTTGATAAGAAAATGAGAAATACATTTTCTGGCAAACTACTCTTCTACATTTGTCTTATCGTTTTAAATCTGGAAGCATTCGGAAACTGTTTAAGAGGTTGGGACATTAAATTAATCAGAAATGACGGATTAGTGGACAGGTGAGATCAAGTGCTATCATTAATTGTTGTCATGTGACTCTGAAATTTAAGGTAATGTCAAGTTGTGTAGTTAGTATATCTAAAAGACCTACATATAAACCAGTATTTCTAAAGGAAGGATGTGATATAATCTTCTTGGTTTCGATGTTCTATTTGTAGAAGGGGAATCAGAAGCATTCAGTAACTGTATGAAAACCTTTGAGGAACTCTATCAATCTGTCACGACTGTGAAAATCTACATATCGTTTCAGCAGGTGCTTGGAAGCAGCACGCCCACCAAAGCTTTTCTGACCTCCAAGAATCTGCAGCCTGCCAGGCTGGTCACTGAGGTGGAGTCCTTGTAATGAACCTGCCACCCAGGGCCAACATAAAGATTTGTGCGACCGGCTTGAATCTTCCTTCTGCTGTTTTACCAGTGTGTCGCTGTGCATATCTCCAACTAGAAGGATAATGAAGAATTGGATACGGTGTATGGGACTGAACTAACTTGCTTACGGAAAAAAACTACACCAAGGTATTTTTACACTTTTGAGACAGGTTGCCAATAGTCAAAACCAATAAAAAGTACTATGCTGTTATTCCAGTGATGATGAAATTTATAATAACAGTTTCATTTGTCAAGGAAGGTCTGATTATTTTTGGCTTTTAGATGAAGATGAATAAGAACTTGAGTTACACATTTGATTAAATAGAGAAACGTAATTGTTTTGTTCTCTGGTTTAGGAGAACAGATGGAGTGTAACAGGGCAGGTGAAGGAGGCTCAAACACAAATTTGTAACAATAACTTCAAAGTCAGGTTCCAACATGTAAGTAAGAACCATGTGATATAAATAAATCGTAGCTGTGTGGCACATCTAAGCTAGATATTTGTTAAAAAACAGCAATTAAATGGCTGGAAAGCAGCTGCTTACCTGTCTATAAGACATCTGGCTTTTTTCCTCAGCTGAGGAAGAACTTGCTGCTACAGCCAACTGTTGTGTTTCAGGGATCTGTTTTATTTCCCAGAATAAAATGTAAGTGCAATGTAACACAAAGCAATTTCCCCTTTTAAATTACCTAGAATTTTTAAGGTTAGAGTGGGGGTTTGGGGGTTTTTTTTTGTTTGTTTGGGTTTTGTTTTGTTTTGTTTTGTTTTGTTTTTAAAATTTTATTTTATTTTTTATTTCTTCTAACAGAAATTTCTCCTTCTGCTACCATTTTCTGCTGCCTTTCCTGTTTGCCCCTGATCTACTAGTCAGGCTGGTTTGATCATTATATTTGGCATAGACTCCCTGACTTTAAAAGGCCCACTACTTTGTCTTAATGGTGTTTTTATTATTTAACGCAGGCCAGGGAAAAATCATGTTACATGTTGCTGTACGAGCCATATACCACCTCTGAATGTCGTGGAGTCAGGAGGCTGCAGCCAGCACTGCGTGTATGGCACTGTAGTGCTGTCCCCTGGTGCCCCCTGCTAGCCTCAAGTCATGGGGCAGTTTTCTTTATATCTTTGCTGATTTCTCACTCTCCTGAGGAAGGCTGAAGTGTTGAGAAAGACAGCATGGAGACATTCATTTGTCTGAGAGACACACAGTACAACAGAGCTATAGCTGAACAAGCTAAAATTCTTCTTTCCTTTATAAACAACATAGGAAGTACTATTTCCTTTCTCATATGAGATTAATAGAATTCACTTCTGTCTTTCTGAAAACCACAGAGCTAGCTGGAAAGTCAAAAAGCCTTCCACTTCTATTTTCTGTTTTTCTTTTCCTGTTTTCAAATGTTTCACGAAGCACTCACCGACAGAAAATGAAGCTGAACCTAAAGATCGCTCTTTACTGCTTGTTTGTTCCGGGCTGGTTGGTACATACAGGTTAATTTTTCTAGTTGGATGAAATACCCATATATTTTTCTTGTGATTTTTTAGGAGCTAACTGAGGTATAATCTGAGATTCTGTTCATCCACATAAGAATCAAACTAGGTTTTGTATGCATTTGAAGGCTTTTTTCTTTTGTTCAGAACAAACTATGGAAAAAGTGTTGTTACATACAATTCTGGTAACACAGAATGGACCATTTTGGGGTGGAGTGAGTAAGAGCGCTGCTGACCAACCGAGAAACATATGTGTGTGCACGCACGCATGTGTGTGTGCGCGCACACATCTAAAATAGCACTTACGGAAAAGAAAGCTCAATCATTGTCATCTACGGATGATTTTTTACCTAAGACGTGATATTTTACCTTTGCTGTCCACTGCTGGGTTACAAGGTTTGATTTAATCACAACACGGATAAGCAGACCATGCATTTGCAAAGCGATACCCTGGGGATGTATCACAGAACATGTGCCAAACTCACTTTTAGCAATGCTAAAATGAAGACCACTGCAGATCTTAATAAATTCACTCAAGTTATCGCTTTAAATTTTCCATGAAGTTATAATAGCAAATGAATTCACAAACTGAGATAACAGATTATATAAGGAGTTATTCAACTATGTTCTATTAGTCTGTAAGGGCTCCTTCAGCGTGAGAAAGAAGCTGTGGCAGAAAAGAAGTTTCTCCTTTCACAGCGTTTAGTCTGAAGCATGTTTACTTTGGAAACTCGCTCCTTGGTTGTGGTGCAATGGGAGGAGTTTTCACAGTGGGCAGTTAATTTTAATCAAAATCATCATCCATTTTAGCTAAGAACTATGCATGTTCAAGTAGTTATGAGGAAAGTATGCACCCTTTTGTCCTTTAAAAATTACATAATCTGATTTAGCAGAGCACATTTGTGGTGTCTCTGTGGTATATTTTCTATTAAATTTATTTAAAAATCCTCATTGGTGAGGAAATAAGCTCGATGAGTTGGTTTGAGACATTCATTAAAGCCTACTCCAAAACATGTTTTATATGAAAAATGGCTTTGCTACTGAGAATGATTGGTATGTCAAGAATTTCATTTCAGGCAACATTTTTGTTATTAGAACAAGCTTCTGTTGTCTACGCAGGGGTTTTGTTCAGAAAGATATAATGCAAGATAGGAATAAAGCATCCTTCCAGTGTTCTTATCTACTATGCAATACTTCTATTGTAAGCATAGATAATAACAATTCTAATATTTTTTTCATTTCCTTGGGTGCTGCTTCTTACTCACATCTTATAATGGTCCTCATGATTTTACTGCTGCTTTTCTGGGGGCTAGAAAAATAATCAAAGAGCTTGTTTTTCAGTGAACAGTGTACTTGTTTATTGAAACCTTAGAACTGGATACCTTAAAGGTGATCTTTTAAATCCCTTTTTGCCTTTTTGTACTTCCTGTGTAAAATACAAATACTATCACATTAAAACATGTTTTCCTTATTGTTTTCTGCATCATTAAAGCTTGACAGGCCCATTTCTCTCCTGTTTCCTTTTGAAAGAATACCAGTTTCCGAAAAGAGAGGAAGGAGGGAGGATTGAAGTGGGTCACAGCCTTTGGTGACATCACCATGCCAGGCCTCTCAAACTGCCTCAAGAGCTAAATCGTCCATAAATGGGGAGGAAAATGAGAATCCGATTAAAGCCAAAAGAAACAAAACAGACCTATAGTTTGTTCAGTAGGTTTCTGTGGTTTCTGTTTTGTTTTGTTCATGTTTATATCCTGTCCCACCCTTGCCCTTCTGGAGACATTGTCATTCCTCTCTTATTTTGGTACACTGAGAAGCAAGTTTTAAAATTCTCTCAAATCAATACAACTCTACGGGGATCAGCTCTGTAGGACCATAGGTTTCTCGAGGTAGCAGATACATATTTCTATCTTGGTTGACATGTACCAAATTTTATTACTACAGTGACTATTTTTACACAACCCTTGCTTCCTGAACAGTAACCACATTTCCAGAGACTGTTTGCATATGCCTGCAGCAGATAAAGTTAGCATGTTAAGTAACTGAGGCAGCTAAGGAATGGGGGTAATGCACTGGATGGTGCTTGCTCTTTTCTATTTTGCCTTGCTATCCCATTCTGACCAAAAAAAAAAAAAAGAAAA
>VWZZ01005028.1:91309-137600 GCA_013399095.1 Psophia crepitans
TGATTCTGTAACATCCCTGGACAACCTGTGCCAGTGCTCAGTCACCCTCACAGTCAAAAAGTGTTTCCAGAAGTTTAGATGAAATCTTCTGTGTTTCAGTTTGTGCCCATTGCCTCTCATTCTGTCACTTAAAGAAGATGTAATAGCCTGCAGTGCACCAAGCAGATGGAAGCTACTTCATGTATTTCATTCTAGTGTCCAGCTGAAGAATGTAGCACATGACAGTCTCCGGGAAAATTTTTGGTTCATTTCTGGGAAAGAAATGAAATTGCATGATGAAACTTCCTCAGCACTGTCAGCCACTCATGGATGCAGGATTTGGCATTGGATGTCTTTAATTCAAAAGGTGTGAAATATTACCTTCAGTCAACTTAACAAGCATCTTTTTTCCAGCATTCAGCCTTCAAACCCACAAATCTCAGCAGCAAGTACCACATAAATCTTTAAAACTGGGCAGTAGGTAGAACCTCCTGCTTTTAATTCTCTTTCAACCTTTGCTGAGCTGCTGTCCTTTAAATTGCTGGTACAGCTACTTAATTTTCCTCCCCAGCATTACCAGTTGTTCAGGCTTTATTATCATTATTATTCATCAATTTTTTCTTCTCGCTTGAATAGTTGGAAATAATAACCGTGTAGAGTGATGCAGCACTAACTCCAGGCACCAGCTCTTGCGATGTCATGACTGCAGGTAGAACGCCAGTGGTGGCCATGTCACAGAGGGATTGGTGATGTGAGACCCAGGATGGGTATAAAAAGGGGCTGCATCAGCCCAGGCTGGCAGGCAAACATCCAGGTGAGCAAGAGCTGAGAAGGCAGGGATGGGAGGGCAGGGACTGCTGCCCATAGCAATGAAGGCTGGCTGCTCCTCCTTTGTTGCTTCTCTTGTCTATCACAGCTGGATGCTTGGACAGAAGTGTGACCAGATCAAGGCACAGTCCTGTCCTCTCCCTCCATTGCCACTCTGATGAAGAACATTGCAATTTTCTGCAAGAATATTGACCTAAGGATAAGAAAACATACACAGCCCCAGTCTGTACTCTATCATGGTCTTACAGGCACCTGGAAAGTCCTTGCAAACCCAGACATGTGAAGTTCCAGATCACTCTCTCTCTCTGTACCCATCATGATCTTGCAAGGACCTTGAGGGTCCCCAGCACCATGGATAAATGGAGTTCCTAACTGCCATCTTCTCTGCATGAAACTTATCTCAGTATAAAGTTTCTGGTTCATGAACTCATTGGCTGCTTCTGGTCTGTGCTGTCTTTTTTTTTTTTTTAAATCTTTTGGGGCTTTTCCACTTGCATAAAGATTGTGCAAGGCTGACTTTCTTAAGAAAGGAAAAGATCCCCCACTGTTAGGCTTTTCCGCTTGTATCAGGAATAGTGTAGCCAGCAGGAGCAGGGAGGTGATCGTCCCCCTGTACTCAGCCCTGGTGAGGCTGCAGCTCAAGTACTGTGCCCAGTTTTGGGCCCCTCACCACCAGAAAGATATCGAGGCCCTGGAGTGTGTCCAGAGAAGGGCAACAAAACTGGTGAAGGGTCTGGAGCACAGGTCTTATGAGGAGCGGCTGAGGGAACTGGGCTTGTTTAGTCTGGAGAAGAGGAGGCTCAGGGGAGACCTTGTTGCCCTCTACAACTACCTGAAAGGAAGTTGTGGTGAGCTGGGGGTCGGCCTCTTCTCACAGATAACTAGTGACAGGACAGGGGAGAATGGCTGCAAGTTGCGCCAGGGGACGTTTAGGTTGGAGATTAGGACAAATTTCTTCTTGGAAAGGGTGGTCGGGCATTGGAACAGGTTGCCCAGGGAGGTGGTGGAGTCACCGTCCCTGGGGGCATTTAAAGAAAGGTTGGATGTCCTACTTAGGGACATGGTTTAGTGGGTAATACGTGGTAGGGGGACGGTTGGACTAGATCCAACCAGGTCTCTTCCAACCTTAATGATTCTATGGTTCCATATAGACCAACTCCTTGAGAGCAAGGATTCATCTTTCAGCATCTCTCACCTCAGTTCCAATTCTCCTTTTGGGTCACATCTTTCCAAGTGGATGAAGGAACTTTGTTACTTGGTAGCAAAATTGCTTCTTCTCCCATAAGGCCAGAGTCTCTTTTGCCATTCCCTTTTTTTCACAGTCTTTGTTTACTGAGAAAGGCAGGGTAGAGACTCTGGCCTAACTCGAGGCTATTTTTGGAAAATCTGCCTGAAGATAGGAAATGGGCAGGATGTTTTGTTCTTGCATGAATCCAGACAAAAAATTCCTTTCTCACATGAGAAAGCACTGGAGTGGAACTGGAAATCACTTAGGATACAGTTGTATCATGAGGATCTCTTTTCCCCTTGGTTAAAAAAGGTTGGTTGTTAAATAGTGTAAGGTAGGTAACATAACCGAAAACAGATGCTGTAACAGAGGCAGGGAGGTAAGATTTCCTAAGGCATATTAACTTGACCTGATTATTATTGTAGTTTTATCATCCTTTTTTTTTTTAAAGGCTATTTCAATAGTATGGAAATATAGTACCTCTATAGTACCCTTAGAGGTTCCAACTAAGGGTAGGGTTTCACTGCTTTTTATACCACAAAAAGTGTAAAATAAGATTGTCCCTTCTCACTCATTGCAAGTTTATATGGTATTTAAACACAGCACTGACATTAGTGATAACATCACAGAAACATGTTCGCAGTGGTCCATAAAACCAACCCCTACCATGGCACACTGCAGTCTTAAATTCTGGTGGAAGAAGATGGCTTTAAAAAAAAACGGTCCTTATGTGGGACTATCATTGCTCTAAATTAACGAAGATTCCTGGCTGTAAACACCGAGAGCTTCACCTGTTTCTTCCTTTGGCAACTACTACTGGGAGTAATGTGTAGTTCAAGATATAGAATTAGAAGAAACATCAATCAAAATATTTGAAGTGTAAGGTTTTCATTTCACCAGTACTGCTAATTCTCTCTGCCTTTATGCCTTTATGCAAAAAAAAGTTTATCAAAAGAAACCATTTGGTGGTTTTCAGATGGTGTTTGGAAGATAATGATTGCCCTTTTATGGAGAAAAAGGAATAAAGCTAATTTAGATAGACTAAAGCTGCTGTCGTCTTTTGCTCTTGTAGTCATGTCCTGTTTCTATGAAACCAAAGCAATAAAAATCTACACACAAAAGAAAAGAAAAAATACCTTCAAAGGAAGAAAATGTAACCCATCTTTTCTAGTGTCTCAGAGAGAATATCTGTATTAAAAAAAAAATCTCAGGCTACCTCTAAGCAGCCAGCACAGGATGCTAGAATTGCTTTAATTGTGTTAGCATCGTACTCTTCTGGGTCTATTCATCTGTCTGAGAAGCACCATTAGCCCAGGGAAAGAACCTTATTAATACCACTGTAATTCTTCAGTGCCTGAGCTAGCCCGTCTGTATTTAGATGACATACTACACAATCCTGGCTTAGACTGACTTTGTCTTGCTGTCAGAGAAGAACAAGTGCAGGCTCATGGACTGAGTGTTGAAAAACCTTTGCAGTAGAGTAAATGGGTGAGAAAAACAAATCTCACAAGCAAGCAGGCTGTTTGCAGTCTGGGTGGCAATGAGAGTCACTTTTGAAAGTAGGACCTTCAACTGGATCTGCAGACACTCTCCAAACTGCTGTTCTGTTCAATTCTTAAAGCCAGCTGGACTATGGTCCTGGATGACCACTCCATGATATGCGTGATGCATCACTACTGCATACCTTAAACTAAACAAAAAGCATATCCTAACTACCTTAGCTATGTGCATAAAATTGTCCTAGACAACAATTTCAACACCTGAAGGAACAGTTTGTACTGACCATTGCCAAGTATCTTATCTTGAACCACCTGGAGAGTCTCTGGGATGGCCAGATTCTCCACTAAGGATATTAATCTGCACACTGAACGTGTGTGCAGACTAACAAAATGGTTAATACAAACGGATGCTGTCACAAAGGGAATTTTGATCTCAGTATTTTAGTTGCTAGTTTGTTTTTTGATCCTCTCATATCACTCTTAGTTTCTTCATATCTTATCCAAAATATATCTGGGTCTGCCAGAAGTCAGTCTCTGTCCTCTAGAAGGCTCTAGAAGACTCTTTAAAAAAACAAAACAAAACAACTTGAATTTGGAAAGCACTATGTATTCTATGTAACACACTGTGTTATGACCTAAGTTGTCTACGACAACAAAGCCTAGGTCTCTGTTTAACAGGATTTACTGCTCCTTACCCCGAGTCCTGTGTGGCAGAAATGACCTATCCACCTGAATATGAACATTGGATTCTCAAAGTTAGCAGTAGTTAGTAGTCAAACCAGAAAGTGGGAAAACGGGTCTCAACAATTCCTCTGCTTGAGTGACTGAACAGAGCAAGGAGGTATCATGTTCAAATACCGGTTGCCTGTCAGCTTGCACTGTGTCCCACTTTCCCTCCAGACAGAGGAAATCCGCTCACTTGCTAATTTTTAATTTGGTATTATTTATTGTTTTTGATAATTTTATCTGAATTTGGACCTTTAAGTCTTAGTTTGGATATGGATTTTTGATATCTTCATCATGGCCAACTTTGTAGGAGATTTTCGCTTAAAAGACTCGTTGATACGTATTTGATGCAAATGTATTGACAAACTACAGTGAAACACCCGCACTGGATTGAAATGGCCTTTGAAATGCTGATGTTCTCCAAAATACACAAATATACTACAAGGTGCTCTTTCCTGTATCTCTCTATCTGGGTGTACTAGGTCAGGCTGAGCTGGAGTTAATTTCCCCGTAGCAGCCCTCACAGTGCTGTGCATGGGTAGCAGCAAGGTGCTGATAACACACCGGTGTTTTGGCTACTGCCGAGCAGTGCCGGCACACATCAAGGCTGTGTCTCCAACCCTTCTTCCACCCCCTCAGCAGTAGGCTGGGGCTGGGCAAGATCCTGGGAGGGGACACAGGCAGGGCAGCTGGCCCAGACTGGCCAAACGGATATTCCATACCAGATGACATCTGCTCAGCAATGGGAAGCTGAGGGAGAGGGGGAGGAACGGAAGGCATTCGGTTTTTTCAATGTTTTGTCTTCCAGGGTAACCACTATGCCTTTGGAAGCCCTGCTTCCCAGGAAGTGGCCGGACATCGCCTGCTGATGGGAAGTAGAGAATAATATTTTGTTTTTCCTTTGCTTTGCTTCCGTGCGCGGCCTTGCTTTTTGCCATATTAAAACTGCCTTTATCCAAACCCACGATTTTGGAGTTGTCTTTTCCATCTTATTTTTTCCCTCTCCCCTCCCTGGCCTGCTGAGGAGGGGAGTGATAGAGCAGCTTGGTGGACACCTGGCATTTAGCCGAGGTGAAACCACTACACTGGGACATACTCATGATGTCATCTTAAAGAACGTACATGCATAATAGCAGAGAACTGGAGAATCTTAAAGGTCCTTTCCAATCTAAATGATAATATGATTCTATGAAACTTCCCTAATCACTATATATGATATCACTAATGTTACTTTTTTCTTCTCCTGATTTACTTTAGCCTTGCCCTGAAGGAACAAGAAGGTTACAGTCTCCACATACCTGGCACTTTTGCTGAGGAGTCCCAGCTGGATCCTCCCTATACCTTTCGTTTTGTCTGTCACATGGCAGTAGATGTGGATGGTACCCAGCTGAGATTAAAATTACCTTTTCTTATATAGTGAATCACTCAGCATTTCCATTTAACATGCAGAATTGTCATTAAAGAATATTAACTATGCAATATCCCTATGAAAAATTTCAGAAGATAATGTACCTCCTGCCAATTCTGAAAATGAAAAGAAAATTCGATACTTCTGTTTCCACTGTTACTTAGCAGCTGTGTATGGTAGAAATCAGACATGAGCAGATGCACAGAAGAGTTTTATTTGTAGTTGCCTTTCAAAGGTAATCTTAGACAAAAGGGGTGAGATGTACTAAACAAGGTGATATTCAGCGTCATTTTAGACATCTCAGGCCATCCTTCCTGTCTTCTTGCTCCAGAAGGACAGAAGTCTCCCATAGGTCTTATATTGTCTGGTAAACTATGTGCAGGTGTCTCAGATACGCCCAGATGTCTAAAATGCCACTAAATGCCCATTAACTCAATTCCAAGTGCCCCTTGTACTCTTGATATTATACTACAACACAATCAAGTTTTAATTGAAATTTAAATTAAAATAATGTCATTGGTTATATTTTAAATTTTGTCCTCATTTTCTCACAATACTTTGTTGTTTTAAGCTTCTTGAGAGACAGCACTTTACGGAAAAATAAAAAAAGATAAATGTGTATATTGTATGCACTGGTGAGGCAGAAGAGACTGGTGCGTGAAGCCCACAGAGCCGGGGTGTAATGCTGGCAGCAGACCATGCATTTGAATTCCTAGCCTCTTGCAGTAATCATTATTGAACTTTGTTCTGTTCAACAAACTTCAGGCATCATGATGTATTTTAAAAGGCCTATTGAAAAGCTTTTCAAGAAGCTTTACACATTTTTAATGATATCTTTTCAGATTTTCTTCCTTGAATTGAACTGCTTGCCTTTCTTCCCCAAGCAGGTAAATAATAATATAGGTTCTTACTTGTTCATGGTGTACCCAATCTGCTGACCTGTACTCACTTTCTTTACAAAATTACATTGTTACCAAATAGTGAATTATTAATAATAAGTTCCAAGATTTCTATCCATCCATCCAAATCAGCAAGCAGTTACCTTTCCTTGATTTTGCCATAGTGGGTTGGTGTCTGGAGGAAGAGATGGTACTCATCTGCTCGGAATTCCTTTAATTCCTTATCATCTTTGAGCAGTTTCCTGTGGTTCTTGAACAAGAATGAAATGAGGCATCTAATTGCAGTGTAGAATTCATTATCCGCTCTTTCTACAAATTAGCCAGGAACAGCCAATATCAAATCATCTGGGCAACTCAAAAGAACACCAAGAGTAAGAACAATAATCTGACTTGGAGTTATCAGTAAGAAGTTTGCTGAATGAAGAACGCATTACATTAAATCAATTTTAATACTCTTGTCTGTAAACAGAATTTTAGGTAGTACTACTGAGTGCATATAGTCACAAAACAATGATTTTCAAATTAAATTCACTCATTAATATTTGAGGTTTTGCACAAGCCGTCAATAAAAGAGCATTTTCCTACAGGATTTTTAAGTTCCCCTTGAAGTGTGGATAAGCTCTAGTGTGTGCAGGTACTGCATATAAATTAGCCAGCACATCTAAAAGCAGTGCAGTGAAAGAGAACCTATTAAAAAGTGACATTTATTTTATCAGGAAAGTATTATCTCAATTGTCAATAAGTTCATAGTTTTACTAATAATTTTGTCTTTGGTATATTTTTCTTGTACTTTTTGAAGAGAAAAACTGAAATAAGAGTTCCTTCCATACAGCCAGGATGGATCCATTTTAAATAAGAGGAAGGCAAAGAGCATGAAACTTTTGCTTGTTTCTGTTTTATAGACCATTATGCACTTCACGATGTCCCATATGTAGCAAAATAAGTACAAAGACAGAGAAGCTGCAATGTGTTTATTGCCAGGTAGTGGTGAGCCACTCCCAGGAAATTAGATGTAGCTTGATGCTTTCACATCTGCTAGTTGCTTGCACCTTTTTTCACACCCACCACCCCACTCCTCCCCAGACAATTGAAGAAACAAAGAAGAGTGCTGGAACTGAACAGATGAAAATGCATTTGGGATTGTCCAGGAGAACAAACTCACAACTGTGGCTTCACGGTTCGCTCATTTGGTACATGCTGTTGATATGGTAAAAGTGCTTGGCTACGTGGGTGGACACGGACAGATCCTGAGCTGAGTGCTGGCTTGCCCATGGCACTGTTATACAAAACTTGTGGGTCTGCATTGAGTCTTCTGCAAGCACCTCACATGTTTGTGTGTCATACGGACAAACTTGCAATAGCCAAACTAGAAGAGTGGTGGGAAAGTGTGAAAGTCTGGCTGAAACACACACTTAACACAAGTTAGCTCACTGGAGAGAAAGATTGCTTATGGTTCTTGTCTTCTTCACAAGGCTTGAGAAGAAGAAATGGGCATGCCATCAGCAGGGAGTACAGGCAGCCTGAGCTAGTATAGATTAAGAAACAAATGTCAAGATATGAATTTGCCGGTCAGCACGTGCATGGTTTGGGCGGGCCATTCAGACTTCCTGAACGTCATCCTTGCTAAGCCCATAGCAAATCAGAAACATGCCTCAGGATGTGGCATACAGCAATTACAAAAGTGTGAATAAAAGGGCTACATTTATGTGTCTTCTATGTTGTATGGTTCTGTATTGTAGAAGCTGCCCTTTTCTATGGGAATCCTATATTCAGTTCATATACAAGCACTATATGAGCAAGCAGTAGCCACAATTAAGCATGTAAATCTATTTAAATTTGAATAACATTTCAGAACATCAAAGGAAATAATATTTCATAAGTAAAGTTTGTCATGGTTTAAAATACAGCAAAAGTCTACAACAAGATTTCCAGTTTGATTGTTCTGCTTTCAATCATCAGAAGACATGTTTTTCAACTTGTAGAAGTGTCTTAAAATTTATGTTATGAAAGTAAAATGACTTTGTTACACTTTGCATGCTTTTTTTCCTTATCCAAGCGTCTTCTGACAGCAACCAAATATCAACTACATTTTGAAATGTCCCTTCTTCTCCTTATTACAGATAATTGGAAGCATCTGCTCCATTCTCAGAGTGCACACTCCTATGCTTATAGCTGAAAACTGTGATCGCAGCATTTCCAAGCATCTCATCTTCCCAGTTGCAACATTATTTTCTAGTTCTGATCATGTACCGGAGTAAGGAGTTGGTTATTTAAAGTAGTCATTCCTTGAATTATGTCAATTTGAAGAAATTGCAGAACTGCTGGAACTGTCAAGTCAATTCTTTCTCTGCATGCCACCTGTGAACTAAAAGGGATGTGCTTTCCGAAAGAAATTCAGTGACTGGTGCTCAGTGATAGGCTCCTCAGCCATTCCTCAAATTTTCTGTGTGTTGCAACTTGGCTGACACGCCAGCAGCAGTTCGGTGCTACAAAAGACGCCGAGTGCCAGAGGTCTGGTTATGGAAATGATCAGTCTAGGCGTGCCTTTCCCTTTGGTTTGTGAGGAACCTCTCAGGCTGACTGCCCTACAGGCAATCAAAGAAAAGAGATTCTTACATGTTGAAAGGACCCAGTAGGTCTATTTCCAGTACTTTCTGCAGTTCTTTCTCATTACAAGGGCCAAAAATTCTTGTCAGTGGGGACTGTCTCCATGAGTATGTTCAGCTTGTGTCAGGTTTAGTCACACAGGTAGGAGCGAAACAGGGTCTGCAGGTTTGCAGCAGAGGTTGACATTCTGTCTGTGGAGGAGACTATGTTTGCCTATAGGTGATAGTCCCTATTCAGAAGAGTTCAGACACAAAATATGCAGGCTGCTGGTGCATGGCAGCATTGCCCAAAGAAGGCAGAGTTAAAGAAGCTTGGAGATTAGCTTAACTCTTACTTGCCCACTTTTGATAAGTTTTGCACATGTTCTAAGGAATTTCAACATCTTTCAAGAAATAGATATCTTGAGTCTTAAATTGATAATGCATTTTTTAGATAGAGAATAATTTAGATCTTTAATTTATGTCTACAGACAAGTTAGGTGTCCTGTTTCCCATAATAGTCAATGAGATCCAACCTGCAAAACCAATGAGTCTAGTAAGTGACTCACCTCACCCTGATGTAGAGATTCACTCCCTGGGTTCTCTCCACTGATTCTGAAGAGAACTCAGACACTTGCCTCTGAAATAATAACACCTATAAGTAGATGATTAGGAGTGGTTGTCTGCAATTGCAGATTGAACATGTCCCTGAATGTCCTGTTATCTTTGCCCTGAAAGGGCCCTGCTTTTGTAGGAGTTAATGGTACTGTGCATGAGTTCTTGGGGTACAGTTACGCAAAGTAGGGGATTCTGTGGGATTTCTACACCCTTCTTCCCACTTCTGGTCACTTATTTACAAAGCAAAGAAAGAAAATGCTTTTTTCTTTCTCTTTCCGATGATCCTGTTACAACATATACCCCTTTCTACCATCCTCTCTTTCTCTTTGAATCATTATAATTTTGAAGCTACTAGCACATACAGAGTTATCTTTCCTTGTCTGCTTATGGTCTTGTGTGTTCCAAGTAGCAGAAGTAGCAGTTTAAAGGGTAACTGAGAACACACTGGTATTATAGCCTGGACTTCAATCAGAACCCTTTTTGGCAAGCTTTCAAGCCTAACTTCCCATCCCTCTACTTTCCTGGAGGTCCTCACTGCTTCCTCCACCACTTTTGTGCTATCTCTCTCCCTTTAACTTCTTTCTTCATCTTACACACTTCCACAATTCCCTTCATGACTACCACTACCCATCTTCGAATTCCCTTCTCCTTAAAACCCTTCCCTTGTAGATAGCATTTGCTGACAGAGTTTTTCTTTTCTTTGAAAATAGTGTGACCCCCTTGTGAACTTCTTCCTGCTGAGAACATTTCTACAAAATAATATTTGTGAAAAGCTTCAACCAGCTGACAGATTGCAGCAAGCAGCTTCTTTCTCTGGAGATTTTTGCCTACAGTCATGCTCAAGTGCCTGGGGCTGGGCAATGTTGGCTCAATGGCTGCTGTACATATCCAAGAACTGCCTGATTGATGGAAATCAGGTGGGGCAAAAGGCTTTCTGATGAGGAAGGATATGTCTACACAAGCAGATGCCTACAGGTGCAGCACATGTCTAGTCTGGAAGCTTTGTACTCTGTCTGATGTATTCTGTTTCTTAAGAAGGTCTGACATTGTACCAGCTTGGTTATCTGATGTCCACTAAAGGAAGGGGTTTCTGTCAAAACAAACTACATCAGTCTACAGAGTGAATAGAAAACTAGATTGATCTTAGCATCATTTTTATTTCATATTATTTCTGTATTGCCCACTGTCCTGTTGTCCATCTCCAGCTCTTGCTTTCCTTGCTGGGCATTCAATAAGACTTCTAAGTCTGAATTTTGTCTGCTATTGGACACTTTTTTCTCAAAAGCATAGAATGGCTTGGGTTGGAAGGGGCCTCAAAGATCATCTGGTTCCAAACCCCCTGCCATAAGCAGGGATGCCACCCACTAGACCAGATTGCCCAAAACCCCATCCAACCTGGCCTTGAACACTTCTAGGGAGGGAGCATACACAGCTTCTCTGGGCAACCTGTGCCAATGCCTTATCACTCTCACAGGAAAGAATTTCCTCCTAATGTTTAATGTAAATCTCCCCTCTTTTAGTTTATACCCATTCCCCCTTGTCCTATCATTATCTACCCAAGCAAAGAGTCCTTCTCCATCCTTTTTATAAGACCCCTTTAAGTATAGAAAGGCCACAATTTGGTGTCCCTGGAGCTTTCTCTTCTTCAGCCTGAACATCCCCAGTTCTGGGGATAAGCATAAGCAGGTCTAGCAGCAACTCCTCTGAGAAGCTGGCTAGCACTCAATTAAGATACTTTAAATTTCAGTGCACCAGACTCTCTAATGGTCTCTGCAGTTTGAATACAGAAGAAGCGGTTAAGACAAGATACCAGGCTGCTTGGACCCAGTATCAGATCAGTTCAAAGGTGATGGAGAAAAAGGGAAGAGTCAGAAGATCCAGAATTGCAATCCTTACCAATTCCCAAGCATGCTAATCACTCCCAGTTTCTTTTTTCACAGCTTTTGTCTTCACTAATGGTTGGCAAGATCAGACCACAGGTCATCAACTTAGTGTGAAGAAAATGTCAGTATAACCCAAGCAGAGCACTTAATAGCTAAATGGCTTTTCTTGACTAAAAACTCACAATTGTAAATTAATCATGCTGCAACAGTCTCAATCTAGGCTAACTCAACATACCAATTTAACTTATTTTCCATGTTCTGAATGTGGAAACATTAAATCTAGGTCAATATTTTCAGTGAATTCAATAAATTATTCACTGAGTCAATTATTTTCTTGAGATCTTTTGTACCACAATTTTTCTACCTCATGCCACGGAACCATTTTAGCATTCAAGGAAAGAAAATATTCTTATCTGCAAAGGAACTGTGCAAACATGCATCTTAATTCTGAATTTAACATAGCTAGGCATAGCATAGCAGGAGGTAAGCAAATTTCACCCCACCACATATACGATTATCTTCAGACTGAGACATACTTGTGTCAATATCAGCTTATTCACAAAGTCAAGAAGGTGAAAATCCTCCATTAATGCAATAAAATTTGTGCATTCCTAGAAACAAGTCATTAAGCAACTTGTCTAACTTTGGCTGAAAACTGTAATACAGCTTCAGATCATTTCCCTGATCTTTTAAATCAAAATATGCTCATTATTATTTAGCAAATCATATTTTTAACTTATTTCCATTTTGATTTTTTGCAGCTTACATGTAGGATTATCAAAATCACACCAAAGTAAAAAATAGAATTAAAAATTGGAAGTAAAAATGGAATATAGTCTCCTGTCTTAGTTAGATTTATAGGCTTTTGACATAAGCGAACTGTAAGAAAAAGTTGAATGAAAGGTATGTACATCTGACACGCAAAGCTGAATAAGCATTTCTAAAAATAAGGGCCGGGCAGATGAAAGAAAGGGAAGAATACAAGTAGAATGCAAAAGGATGGCTTGGAGGGCATACTGGGAGTCCCGCCAACATGAGGAGGGGCAAATTTAGACACACTGTCATAAAAAATTCACAGAGCTCAACCGCAGTAGATCAAAAGTTAAAAGGAAATCTTCCAGTAAAATCCTGTCAAAACTGACACGCTCAACATGCCGCTCTTCATAAAGCCAACCCCAGCAGCCGTACTGTAATGGATGGCTTGAACTGAGATGCTGCCGCAGAAGTTTGTCACGTTGGCCAGCTGATGCTCATTGGCTGTGGCAGGTGCTGCTGAAACTGGCAAAGGTGTCCCACTCTGCCAAATTTACCTTCCCTTCTCCCCTAAGTGCTTTTTTTTTTTTTATTTTGCTTTTTGTCACTGTCACAGCCATCCTCTGAAACAGGCCCTCTGCCTCAGTTGCACTTTCAGTGAAACCTCGAGAGTGTCAGGCATGCAGGACCATGCAGTCAGAACCTCTGCTCCCACTTGCTTCCAAAATTTAAACCTTTCTCCCTCTCTGCAGCCTTGACCTGCTGATGGTGGTGGTGCTAGGAGGAAACTGTTAGTGCTGCCCCACTGAGTTTGGATTTGAAATGTTCAGCACGCCGTTCATTAAAGCTGTAATTATTAATAGGTCGGGTTTTTTTAAAGGCATTGGTGTCATGTATTATTTTTTTCACAGCTTTAGTTCTGATGACTAAGGAACTGCTAGAAAGAAGAGAGAGACTTTTTTCACAGTGTCACACTTAGACGTGTTTAACTAGAACTTTTTATCTTTGAGTTGAACAAACCCTTCTGAAGAGCCCTGCTTTTAATGTGTTTTCCAGTTGTATTGACTAATGGAAGGGAGGTCAAGTAGCAACTACGTCCAAATAAAATTAGACGCTGATGAAACCAGAATCTCTGACTTCCTTAGTTCTGAGTCTTTTTCCCAAGCCATTCATTATCAGGGGTTATCTAATTACATAATATTTTACACAATAAATGCAGCATTGTGCTTTGTTGGCATATCTCTATTAGAAGAAGCTAATTAGACCATATTTTTCATGTACAGGATGAATATGCACTATCTGAACCCAGATACATGGTGTTGAACGTTATGGTGATTAACAGTGGTGCAATGTACAGTTATACATTTTGGGTTTGAACTTCACTGGTAACAACACTAATGATACACAATGTTTTCCACTAACCCACTGAGGTTTTGGGACAGTGAGCCTTTAACTCAAAGGGATTTCCATTCTGAAGACCTAAGGCAATGACTACATAAGCTGATCCTAGTGTGGCCTCAATCCTGATTGCCACCCATAATGCAAATATTAATCTCTAGAACAAGTCAGCAGATGTATCACGTACAAATTCTTTCTGAAGCTTGGACACATCATGAACCACATGGCCAATACGTAATAAGGTTTCAAATACGTTTGCAAAGCAGACACTTAGAAGCAGTTTGTTGCATTTAAATGGCATGAAAGATTAAGTTTATTCTAAGCTCTATATTACGTTTGACATTTCGAATTTAATACAAAACAACAGGAACAAACTAGCAGATAGCTCTGGTACCTGTTTTTAGCTGGAAGAAGTCCTTAACACAGTGCAGCTTACATGACAGGCCCATTTCCTGTCGCAGGACACTCCCGTCCATAAACGGAGAGAGACTGGGAAATCCAGGGATGAGAAATTAAATCCATGAAACACTTCTTTTTGAGAGCAGGACAGGAAGCAGTGAGAACAGACGTTTATTTTTATTCCGAGTGTCTTAGTTCTAGGGAAATGTGCAAACGTAGTGTGAGTTTTATTGGCAAGTAGTGAGTCATTGATCCATTTTGTTGATAAAAGTATGGAAAAAGTATCCCTCCAGGAGGAAATAAACTGTTGAATTCAGAGCTTTACCTTCAGCTGGGGCAAAATTCTTTTTCTACAGCTCTATTTTTGCACCTCAACATGTGAACCACTGTAAAAATTATGAATTTAATTAGAAAATGGAAAATAAATAGTCAAGGAATGACAGTTAATCAACTTCATTTTCTCAATAGCCCCTTTTACTTTATCTTTATGATGTCTGATTTGGTGTTACTAGTAAAGGCTGTATATGGTCTCCTGTTTTCACAGACTCATTCCACTGAGTGCTGCAAATATTTGCTGAATATTTTGTATTTTAGAAACATAAAAAAGCTATAGGCACAGTTCCCTGATACTTGCATGTAAAGATGCCTCTTATGTGATTTTTGTGCCACTACTTGAATCCCCTAACGCACCCTACTACCCTAAGGTAGTGCTTCCTACGCCAGGAGCTCAACTGCGGGCCTGCTGATGACAAGTTTTATGGCCAAAAGAGGGGACATCAGGACTCAACCTGCTCCCTAGTGCCATGGATTTGAAACAGGGAGGCCCAGTGTGGAAGAGGAACTGCTGGTATTTCCCAAAGAAACATGAAAGGTGGCTACCAAATTGTACCATTGCCTTCCTGACCTCCTCTTGGACTTGCATGGTATGCCTCCCTCCAGGTGGCTGAAAAGGGGCTGTGCTAGTTCTGTCTCTGCAGCCTGGGGTCCCACTAACATTTCATTAATCTTATTTGCAGCCTTGAAGTCCAGACCAGGCCACTAGATGATCCAATTTGACCTTTCTCAGGCTATTGAACACACACCAAAAAAAAAAAAACAAACCAAAAACCAAAAAAACCCCCCCCAAAAAAAAAACCAACCACCAAACCAAAAAAAATAGATTCTGGTCCATCTCAGACTGAGTTGGGTGGTATTTTTGTACGTGATTTCAGAACGATGCAGGATTCGAAATTTGCCATGGGGTTTATTTCTTCCTCAAAAGAGTGTTTAATGTTTCTGCTTGAGCCTTCCCTTACCACTGAAAAATAGTGAAAAAGTAACTAGAAACAGGTAAAGAGAAAAACATTCTGGAGAGAGGAGAGGGAAGGAGCAGAGGAGGAAAAGGAAATGTCAATATAATCAGCACTGCAGAGATGGAGCTGTTCCAAGCCTGTATCAGGGCAAGTGGTCATTCAGTTTGATCTTGGATTTGTCAGGAGCGCAGAGCCTAACCCATCATTCACTGAGAATACACTGTGCCTCCTACATTGACTGCATTTTTAGGAAAGTCAGCATTTTCCTTGAGAAAACTTTTACAGATGCTCTTGGGTATTGAAGACTACCAGCCTTGCCAAAAGAGGAGCCTTAGGTTTCTTGTTATTCCCAGCCTCTGTCTCCTCAGAGTGTCATCTCTCATCTTTCAATTTTTTTTTTTAATTTTTTTTTTTTTTTGTCGGAATGTGACTTTTTGATCAGGGTTTTTTCCCCTTCTGTCCAGTTGCTTTTACATTTTCCTCCTTCATATTGAAGTAAAAAGTTTTCCCTTGTTGTTTCAGCACAGCTCCCTTTATGTTTCACTTTCTATTTCAGCAGTGTGTTGTATTTAATAGGAGACATTTCCAAAAGGGCTGAGGGTCAGACTTTCAAGTTCGCAAGCACTTAACGGCTGCGAACGTTTGAACTGAACATCCATTCAAAGTGCTATAAAGGTTCCCTGTTTCATAGCACTTCAGCAGACTGAGCATGGCCACGCAACACAATGCATTGCTGCCTTACAGATTCCCGAAGCAAATCCTGGTGAGCAGGAACAACCATCTGAGCCTCAAAATCAGGATTTTGGTGTCAATGTCTAGGTAACACGATCTTGCCTCTTCCAAAGCAATTCAGCTTGGTATTGCACTAATGTGGTGGCATTGTCCCTTCCAAGGGGGGAACCTGAATTGTGTCTTAAGGCTGACATGGAAAAGACACTTTCCCTTCTCAGCTTGCTGCACATTTTGAAAGAGTGTGACTTTTGTAACAACGTCCACTTTCCAGTCCCTTATTCTGGTCTTGAAGTTTGTGGTCTTTGAAGATGCCTGATCAGTTTTTAGGCACAATATCTCTTATATATGACTGTAGTATCTGTTAAGGTCACTATACTTCACCAGAAACCTAACTCTAAATGCCCAGTTCATGAGTCTTGACTGCTTTTATTATTATTTTGCTTATTTAAATGAAAAAAATCAATTGGTAGATCAGAATCAAAATCATGACCTTTAAAGTAAAAAGAGATTTTGAGTCCTGTATTCAGTGCTTGAATGAAGTTCAGCTTTGGGAAGTTTTCTTTGCCATTTCCTGAAAAATATGCCAAGTATTTTGTATGTTTTGCAGTGGATATTTTTTCCATGACAGATTTGTTATCAGGTATTCTGATTTTTTCTGCATTTTTGCTGCTACCCATGTAAAATGATCAACTTATTTTGCATAATGTGTCCACAAATATAAACAAAACCTAAGTGTTTTAGAAATCATCTGACATTCTAACAATATGCTGTTTTCTGATTTCAGATGACTCATTGTCATATTCATTTGTTAGCTTGTTCATCTATTAAATGCAACATGCTCTGTAACAAGTGACCCATTTCATTTTCAATTCTAATTTTGCCTTTTTGGAGCCTTCTAGTCCAATTTTTTTCTAATGTCACTGCCAAAGGTTAATATCTTACAGTTAGACTTCTAAACAGAAGTGGACCATAGTGACTGCCAAATGAGCAAAGCAATTATAATTGTGCAGCTTTAAGCATTTATTCTACTAACTTCCTATAAATAAAAACTTTCCTCAAAGATTTCAATACAGCTCAATTCTGAGCTAATACTAACTATGAAAGCTATTCCCAAATTCAAATAATTTTGAAGTTATGACTAGCAAGACAGTTACCATAGAACTTTATAGAAATGTAAATTTTTTAGATATTTTGCTCAAATCAGAAGACCTTCTGATTACATACAGCCACAGAATAAAAGCACAAAGGACACTTTATAGCAGATATTTTTGCTGATTAGCACATCTTCATTAGCACATGTTGATGGAATGTGATCATTGGAAGCCATTACAAAACATACACCTTAATAGTGTTCAAGATTGTTGGTGTCCGCAAGCTGTACAACCACTTTAATATTTTATAGCAATAGTTTTGCATTGATTTCTTCTAGGCATTTTTCTGTCTTTATCAGGCTTGTGGATCCACTACAGGTTCTTTGCTATTTGTGTCCAATGCCTTTCAAAATCTGTATGCCTTTCCTCTCATTCTACACATTTGTTTGTAGGCTCTTCCCCCTCTCTTCCAAGAAGGCCAGTGTAAATAAACGATTTCTGAGGCCGTAAAGGCTGTGTAAAATGTCTGAATGACAAAGTAATGAACACTCTTTGTGACTGGAGTCAGCACGAGTATTTATTGCTAAGCAACAAAGACTGATGTCAACGAGTTTTGCCAAATGCAGATGGTGAGTAGGTTTGTTGAAAAAATGAAATCACTCTAACATAACTCTTTACAGCGGATTCTAATATAATAGAAACAAAATGCACTCAACTGGTCAGAGTGAAGGGCTCCACAGAGAGGAATGAGGTTAATTTAATAATAGATTCTCCTGGCTTTGCTTGTATTTTAGGGAGTTGCTCATATGTGAGAGTATTCTTAATCTGTCTCAGCAAGGCTTAAAGAAGGAAAAACATCTGCAAAGCTTCCCTAAAGTGCCTGCCCTCTCAAAAGCTGCCGTTCAGAATGTTATTGAGAGCAAAGGAAGGACACAATACATCGCACCTGGTGGACGGAGAGACGGTGTTTGGAATACACAAGTACAACCTTCCTGGTCACTTTATTCTCTTACAGCATAAAAAATTTTTAGTCCTGTTCAGCAAATGCCTTTGTGTTCTCTCTCTGAACAACTCACCAGGTGTGACTTGTGTGCTAAGATTGATTGTTATGTCACTGCAAAGTTGAATGTGTGCCCTACAGGGAATGTCCACCAAACTCCTTTATCCCTGTTTGAGACCAGATCTGCCACCACGGAGAACACACTCATTTATCTGCTTTGAGCATACTGACAAAAACACAGTAATCCTTATGCATATCCTTTACGCAGAGCTTACTGTCAAAATCAGATGCAAATTTTCCTTATTCCCATAGAGAGAGGACAAAAGCAGACCTTAGTCCCAACCCTTAAGAAGTCCTGTCTCTCTGCAGGGGCAGTGTGCTTGGTCAGAAGAACACAAAACTAAATGGCTGTTGGTTAGCATTTAATGACTATGCTGGAGGCAATCTGTTCTGGTTCAGTCAGTCAAACTGCTAAAATAATTCACTGTAACTCACCTCGGGTGCAAGCTGCTCCAGAGAGCAGCTACCTCCTTCCCTGAAAGTCATCTCACCCACATACCTTGCTCACCCTCCCAGAAACAACATGCTTGTACCAGTACCTAAAGGAGGTCTACAGGAAAGCTGGAGAGGGGCTGTTTATCAGAGCGTGTAGTGACAGGACAAGGGGGAATGGGTTTAAACTAAAAGAGGGGAGATTTAGATCGGACATTAGAAAGAAATTCTTTCCTGTGAGGGTGGTAAAGGCACTGGAACAGGTTGCCCAGAGAAGTTGTGGAGGCCCCATCCCTGGCAGTGTTCAAAGCCATGTTGGATGTGGCTTTGGGCAACCTGGTCTAGTGTAGGGTGTCCCTGCCGATGGCAGAGGGGTTGGAACTAGATGGTCTTTGAGGTTCCTTCCAACCCTAACCATGCTATGATTCTACTCAGCTTGGGAGATCAGTTCTGCTGCCCAGCCCCAAGATGTCCCTCATCTTCTGTGTACAGAGACCCAGTGCTCATCCCAGAGTTCCTGCTCCTTGGCCCTAAACTAGAAAGACAGGCACATTCCCATGTTCTCAGCCTCTACAGTGAGTCACCCTTGCTGGCCTGTACCAGTAGTTACGCTGGTGCAGGACCTGGAATAGTACCCTGTAGTGGGATAAGTACACAAAATAGTGTGATGATGGCAGTATACACACACACACACCCCCCCTAGTCCCGTATCTTGTTATAGAAAGTGGCTTAATTTGCTTCCAAGTAAAGATGTTGCACCTCGGGCAACTCATTAAACAAGTCTCTTGCGTCTAAATGAAAAAAGTAACTCTTTTTAAAATTACTATCTTACCTTGAGTGAAAGAAAGATCAGTCAGAGCTCATGTGGAGCTCAGCTGGGAAAAATTATTTTACTTGAAATTATTTTTATTTCTTTTAGTTATGTTAGGCAATGAACCATATTATATACATACACCCATAGCAGAAAAACACGAGTGGCAGCTTAGAATTAGGTAAATTCACCTAATAAAAACATTAATCAGATCTGAATAGTGGTTGTATTTGGAACAGCGTTTAGGAAACGCTGTAATTTCTTCTGGCCACTTAGTTCACTGCCTTGATGTGTTGTCAGTGTTTTGGGCATTTGGGGGGGTTTGGATCTAGTTGTTCAAGTTCAATTCTGCTATTTGTAAATGTTCGTAAGCCACTGAGTGAGAATAAAGGGTTTTTCAGAGCTTGAGTTATTCACAGATTTTTCACTTTTGCAGCTCACTATTGGATATTTGCCCACATTATATGTTTCTGGCATCTGATGAGGCAAAAAATAATCCTAAACAGAGAAAATCATGAACTGGTGAAAGCAGTAGTGACAAAGGCGTACTGAGCACTGATTTCTTCGTGGTTTGGGTTTTTTTATTTGAAGATATTTTCAGGAACACCCAGCCATTCAAATATTTAGGATACACTGAGAAATATCAGATGGCCAATGCAAATTTAATTTGAATTTCAGCTGCTTAATCACAAATTTCTCTATGAATCTGTTTAGACTGGGGGAGAACTGATTTTTCAAACAGTCCTGCTCACTATGCTTTTCCTCCTGATCACCAGGCATATACACAAAACCACAAAATTCTATTTTCTCCATCTCTAATGCACTGCTGAGATATCTAGCACTCATGTCATTTAGTCTTAAAAGCTATTAATGCACTTGGTAAGGATGAAAAGTGAAATACGAAATCTTGTCAAGCCTACTGAAAGCTGTAGTCAGTATTTTTTCCATAATTGTTTTTCAGAAACTCAGTTTTGTCTATGATAAATGCACTTTTTGAAGTGTACCACTGTAGATTTAGTATTTGGAAAAATCTGTTGACAGCAGCTAGATTCTGAACTCTTTATTTGTCTGTAAAGCATCCAGAGTAGACACAGAGACAGCATAAACTTTTCAACCCCATCAAAGTTCTTTGCCCTTGAACTGGTCAGATCATCTGTAGACTTGAGAGGACACTTCCTTTTCCATGTCCGTTTGGCTGTCAGGTTTTCTGCTGAGCCTGGCAACAAGGGTTTGAATTAGTGTCAAAATATGATGATGGGTATTAAATATTTAGCATTGTGAGCTGGGATCTTGAGTTGCCACACAACACCGAAGCTGCTAGACCATAGAGTGTCCTTTGACCCAACAAGTAGTTGCTGGTTGTTCTTAAGGAAAGCAATGTCTCCACCAAGCCAGGACTGAGACAGACTGTCCAGCCACCAGCAGCCTTGGGCATCCCCACTTGGCTGCTGGGGGACACACACTCGTGACCCTGAAGTGGGCAGAACTTCCTCAGCCTGAGTCTCCACTTCTTAAATCCCAGACAGTTTCTGCTGCCACAGGGTTCCTTGCAACGCTTGGGTTTCTCACCCAGCATGCCTAGTGTACTCTCCAGTTTCAGCTCCTTCTGTGAGAGGGCAGCAGGCAAAAGGGACACCCAGCATCAGCAAACTCTTTGCAACCAAGGACTTGCAAAGCCTGTTGTCACACAGGGTGCCTCATAATGTCCCACTGAGTATAGTTCTTCTCTAAAACAATTTTATCACAGCAAGTGCACAGTATCTTGCTCTACCTTTCTTCCCGGGCACATTCTCCTACAATCTGAAGCCTGCACCTCATGCATCTCAGTTGTAACGGACATGAAATTCATACTCTTAGGAGAACATTATCTAGCATTTTACATACAGTCTGCCTCTGAATTTTGATTGCAGTAAACTTGAATTAGAATATCAAAGGACCTTAACAACTTTATGGAATATAGAAGTTTACTGTCATTGTGCTCTGAACTCGGAAATAATGGATTTCATTTCAATTTTGTCGTGAGATTTTTAAAAGGCAAACCCTTCAGTCCTTGGGAAAAACTCCATAAACAGAGATGGACAGTAGTATTGATCTTTATGGTGATGAAAATTAGGCTACTGAAATGCCAAAATTTTGATTGATTTTAAAAAACAAATTCCGGGGCTTTAAAACTTTTTCATTCAATCACATAAAAAGGTCAACAGAATTTAGCTGCTTTTTAAAGAAAGAAAAAGGACAAAAAATGTCAATGGGTCTTTTATACCTCCATAAGATCAGCCTTTAAAAATATGCATCTTGCTTAATAATTAGGCAGCTATATCATACTTTCTAAGTTTTTCATATGCTGGAGAGCACAAATGGATTTAACGTTGACCTCTGAGTGTGCATGTATGATTTTTCTGTGTGTCTTCTCTACTTTCTCAGCACCCAGAACTTGGTTTCTTTGAAGCTGGGGCACGGGGCCACTCTCACTGCAAGAATCAGAAAGCGGGGAGCCAGGGTTTCTGTCACAGGAAAGTAACTGCTGCTGCAGGAAGGAGGTCCCGTGAAATCACCACCAGCCCTTCCCTGGGGGCAGCAGCCAGTTGGTTTTGCAAAGCTTATGGTGACAGGGACAGACGGGCCACGGCTGCTTGGCTATCCAGGCACTGCCTGCTCTGCCTATAGTCAGAGTGACCCCTGCTACCAAACGGGGACTCCGGGTGGCTTGCCGCATAGTTCTGCTAGTTCAGGCAGAAATCACTTCAGTACTTTGTGAAAAGCAAAGGCAAATATTCTACTTTCTTTTAAGATTTCTATTGTTGTGCTGCTTACATTGCAGAAGCTGGTAAGAGTGTAAAGATAAAAGCTTCAAAGCTTCAGCACAGGAAGGAATCAGAGAAATCCAAGGCAAGGGTAATTTGCTATCCAAAACCAGCACGGATGAATACGGATATGCTAGGGTACACAATTTATTAAGACAAGATCTATTTTTTCCATTCATGTTAGAAAAAAATATGGAGGAAAAAATTATAATATTAATATTCCTTTAATAATCTGAACTTCCCTATGACAATACCATGTAGACAGAAACAGCACGTAGATGATGGTACAAAGTTCTTAACAGCGTCGTTAAACTCCCAGCACAAAAAAAAACAACCCACCAACTCTATTAATAATGAGCACTATTCAATGTGATAGTTCCAGTAACACATTTCTGGAACTGCAATGCTTGCTAATTCTGAAAAACACCTCCATACGACAGAAGAATAAAAGACATGACAAAAAGTGCCTAGTTTACACCAAAGTTTTTACAGAGGAATCATAGAATCACTAAGGTTGGAAAGGACCTCCGAGATCATCAAGTCGAACCATAAAGGAGTAGTTGCTTCTATACTTGCCTGGTATTGTCTCAGCTTACAAAGCTTGGTAAGGTGCTATAATGCTGTTTGCTGAGACCAGTTATGGTTTACATAATGATATAACCTTATGTCTGAATTTTCGACTCTTGTTATGGTGCCACAACAATAGCTAATTGTCTGCCTTCACAGACTCACTGAAATATCAAAATCTCTTGAGTCCATCACTGCTCTTTATCCTCCTTGGATGTAACTGTGCAATGGGAGTCTGCTACACATGCTTGTTGGGGTTTCATCACCCCAAAGCGATTAATCACCATTGTATCTGCTTTCACTCAAGACCCCATGGTTAGATATTTGTGTCGGAAATGTTTATCATATACCTAGTGTTAGAGAATATAAAGTAAGTTTAAGATACACTTCACAATGTCAGAGTCAAACAGAGAGGAAGAATAGGGTGAGGTTTCCCCACTCATAGAAGCAAGGAAATATTAATTATCTAGTCAAGGATTTTGCTCTAGCAAGAGGCATTTGCATCTCCAAGGAGATGAAGTAAAAACACTTATTTTAATTGAGAAGAATAATCAGATGGTCTTTTACATAATGAAGCAAAAGTATAAGTTTCAGGAAGAAAGGTTAGATATGTCTGGGCTCCAGAGAATATTTCAAAGGAGGAATTTCATATAAGAGAGAAAACTTTGTCCCAAGGGAGGAAAAAGTAAGTATATGCCATAGGACTATCTCACTCATCAGAGTATGCTGCAGGCCTGCTCTGTTGGGTATGCCCTCGCCATCTTTCAGCTCTGTGTTGAGAGACCTAGGTACCACGCTGGTCCTCTTCAGAGCTGTGGGGATGTCCCCTCAGACTCAGACAGATTAAGTAGTTTCTGAGGGCAGCACAGAGAAGGTCACCAAAAAGGCAATAGTGTGACAGACATCAACATTTACATGTCCAGGACCATGTAAACCCACCAAGTTTCTGCCTCCCCTGAGGAAAGAAATCATTTGTGGCATAACAAATGCTGGTGGGATGAGAAAAGGCCCCTTTCTGGAGCAGCAGTCATCAGACCCGTTGCTCCTGTCCTCCAGAAGCAGACGAACCAGCCCAAACCCCAGAGCTATCTTGCTATTGCTGCTCAGACTCCACCTAACTTCCACAGTGGAAGAAACCAGGCTCCGCTCACTCAGCCTTGGGATGTCAAAATTAACGTCTGTCTATTCGACTAATGAGCCTTGAGCTGGTGATTGAAAATGTACCAAGCATCCGTAGTTTCTCATTTAAAATCCTGCTTTTGCAGATCTCAAACCATTTATGCAGCTCTTGTCTGGTTTTCTTCAGTTCTAAACCATGTTTTTGAAGCCCAGTCTTTCAGTAGCAGCATCACTAATTCTGCAGAGAGGGTCATTACTGCCCCTCTGTCTCTCCTCTGCCCACATAACAAAAGGCCCTTTGCCTTTACCTTAAAAGAGGATTAATCCCTTTTTCTTCACTATCAGACAGGGCAATCATGCTTATTTTGGTAATTTATTGATACCTCGCTTTCTTAAGTGTCACCTCAATCTGGGATACAGATGTATCCTATTTAAAAAGCCTTTTGGCTTTGTTTTGTTCTCCTGGTGAAGCTAATGCTGCCGATCTCTTCCACCAGGGAGACAGAGAAGTGGCCTGCATATAGAAGACCAAAGCAGTGTAAAGGCTCAGCAGCTTTCAAGTGGGGCTGGTAGCTCCACAACAGCTGTACAGAGGCTGTTGCAGTGCCCGTTAGAACAGCAATTCAGCTACTGTAGAGCTGCTTGCTGACTACAGTATGGTCAGAATTCCATCCCATCCAAATAAAAATACAGATATTTATAGTGGGGGCAAAAAGAGGAACCGCAACAGGAATTCTTTTTATCTGTAGTTCTATAAATAGCTAAGAAGTAAGACACCAGGAGGTGGAGCTTGAGAATATGTGGCTTGGTTCTTCAGGTTAAGATGAATAAAGCATGTACACTGCAAATAGCACTGTCTGTGGAGATCTTTGTATCAGCTCCAGTGCTTCCTCTGAGAGGTGAGAGACTCTTCAGAATATCTCAGGAGTCAAAAGCAGAGAAAAGGTAACAAAGCAGAGGGGAGGACAGAGATGGTTAAAAGCAATTAGGAACTTCCCCACTATTCAGGAACCAGACAAAAGTTTCTTCGAGCTCAGCAAAACTCCCAGTAGGAACTGCTCTTTTCTACCTGGGAATGGATTTCTGAAAAGTTGAATAGCTCTGTGAAGGTGGCTTCACAAGGTCAGAGGAATGAGATATCTCTAAGGAGAGCCCTGATGTTGTCTTATCTTTACCTACAGTACTTTGTGCTCAGGCACTGTCTTTCCAAAACACTGCATGACAACCCCAGAAAAGCAGCTCTGAAGACTGTAGGAAGGATATGCTTTTGAAGCTCTCCTGACACATGCTGAATTCAGCATCTGCATATAGCTTTTTTTTTTCTCTCCAGTCTAATTATCCATGAATTGTAAATTTAATCACCGTCAAATATTTTCAGATTCTGATTAGGTCTCCTTCAAAACAATTTAAATTAAAAATGAGCCTAAGCACATACCCCTAGGGCCTGGGCAGGTGTCCTCCCACATAATTGGTTTAAGAATAACCTTCCTTGGTGATTTAAGCTGACCCAGATGGCTTTTTGCTGAAATAGGCACTCACATCATCCGTTGTGGCATCTTGACTTTAGGAGAGTCAACTTTACCTGAGGGCAGTACTTCCTACAGTGCTTCAAAAAGATCCCCAAGAGAAATGCCTCACTGAGTGCTCTGAAACAAGTCATAGCCTCTCCACAAACCACTGTTTAAATGAAAAATCACAGTTAAAAAAAAACAAAACAAAACAAAACAAAACAAAAAATACCACAAAAAAAGACATTTAAAAAACCCACTGAAAAATCTTGTGTCTAGATCCAGAAACACAGGACTTGAGGGCCAGAAGCATGCATAGGATCAGACAATCTAGTAATTCAAAATCTATACTTGAAAAGGTGGGTTCCTCAAAAATAGTATTTTAATCCTTCTAAATCTGGCTTATGGCTCTGCCATCTTTGTTAATGGTGCTTTAAATATTACAAACTTAAGCTACAGTCTTGGTTTGTTCCAGTGGAAGAGACATACAAAAGCTCCTGTTCATTTAAACATGAAACAGGATTGGGCCATGTATGTCTTTATAGACATGATTCTGTAGAGATGTGCAAGGAATCGGTTTTTAAAGGGGAACAGATTAATTTAGGATGCCAGTTGTTCTTTGTAGTTCAGTTTGGGTCAGAGTTAACATAACATATGGAGTTGATGTCCAGTTTCCAGTTCACTTCATTGCTCCTCCTTATGCACTGGCAGCACATTTGGATGTCAGATGGGATGCCAGATTGTGTTTAGAAATCATGGTGAAGAGGGTGCATAAGGAATCCTGCTGTCACCACCGTGAACAGTCAGGCACAACAGCAGTCCAGGTTGCAGTCCTCCACAGGGACTTTACAGGAATAGGCACCATGTGATGCCCTTTTCACTTCTCTTCGGTCCCCTGATGTTGTGGTCCAGGTGATCATGCTGTAGGTCTGTGCTGCCAGTCCCAATAGATGCAGCTGGCAGGTAATGCGTGTCATCCCCAAAGACAAAACACAACGGGCAGGAGCTGCAAGAGGAACACCACCTTTTTTGGATAAGCTAGTGCTGTTCAGCCTCCAAGCTGTAGATCCTTGTAGCTGTGGTGATTAATTCTAATGGTTTCACACACACACAAAAAATATACTTCAGAAAGACAAGCTTGTTGCCAATAGGTTTAAACTCAGTATACACAAATGAGAAAATTTGTACTGTCTCCACTCAAAAGAAAAAAAAAAAAGAATCACTGAGCTAGGACTCCTCTTCAGGCAGAAAATCATTTCACTCTTTCATGACTTCAATCCAAAAAGAAGAAAAAGGTATTACAACTTTCCTGACACTATTGAACTTTCTGAAAAAGTGATCAATAGGGTTTCAGACAGCTTCCCTGCCAATCTGATCTCGCTGGGGAAGTAGGAGGAACTGCTGTTCCCACAGGCCTTTGACCCAATACTGAAGGTCACAAGCAGAAGGACTGAATCTGCTGTTCCCATCCCCATAGGGTTCCCTGCGCCAGCACAAGCTGCTCCTCTTCTGAACACTGCTCCTCAGCAATACCTCGAGCTCTGTGCAGAGGAGAGGTAGGGGCATTCTCAGGGAGCAAGGAAAGCACGGCCAGCTTGCGGCTCTTGCTCATAGCCTCATGAAGCAGAGAGACCTTGCAGATACTGCTTACCTATCTCTGACAGAGTAGGATAGTGGCAAAGGTAGGCAAAAGTGTCTCTGTGCAGAATAGGCACAAGGCTGTCATTGCACATACCAAAATCCACCACAGTATTGCCTCTCAGCTCTGGTATCGTTTGAAGTTCCATGTCTTTGATACCATGGTACTACTGCGATATGTCCGTCACACAGCTAGGAGATGTCATTGATGAAATGATACAACAGAACTCTAGGAATTAAATATTTATTTTGAAAAAACAGTGAAATATCTTTGTGGTTTTTTAATTTGGAGGCTACTCTGTGAGATGACAGCATGTATGGATACAAAGTAGAGAGTTTCTTGAGGTATGAAACAGAATTTTGGTAGCCTTACTGTTAAGTGTATTAGAGTATTATTTAAGATCTCCATTTAAGAGACATACATGCATAAGGAAAGAAAAAATTGCCAAACAAGCATATGTGCAACAGCAACAAGACAGGTCAGAGAAAAGTTCTATTGCCTCCATACTTTAGACTGTTCCATTTTAGTGAAACTTACTGTTTACTCCAACATTTTCATCATTAGTGGTCCATCTTCCAGTTCTGCCTACAGTATCTAACTGAGATTCCTCTTCCCTGCAATTTCATGTGTGCCTTTTGTGCTTCCCTCAAAAATCCCTCAAGACAACCTCTAATAATTTTCTTAGTCAAATTTAACCCACCCTATTGTCTTCTCATCAGCAGCAGTATTCTCACTTGGTGTCTGTAATTTGATCTTCTCCCAGTTAGCCTCCTCCCCCCACAATTGCTCCTGTAGCAGAGCTCTGAAGGTGCTTATTCATCTTCTCCATGACCCAGCACTCAGCAGAAATTTTGCAGCCTTATTCCTTCTGTGCTTTTTGCCTGTAAATGAGCCATATTGGTAAATAAAAAAACCATTTACCCTCTATTGGTCAGTGGCCAACAGATTTATTACCCATCCATAGGCATCTCTCATTTAACTTGAACTAAATTAGTAGACTGTTGCACTGACATTTCGTCTTAGTGCTTTGACTTAAGACTTTAAGCCTAAGTGCAACATGTCCAAAGCAAAATCCTGTCTTTCTTCCCATTACCTTTAGCTTTATCACTGTGGGAAATGCCGCAAAGACTTATGATCAGGAATCATCTCAGATTTGCCCTCCTTATCCTTGTCTACCTTGCAATTCTCTCTGCATAACACTGCTTCATAGTTGAAACTTATAACCGCATCACTCACTATCTCATTACTTGCTTCCCACAATATTCTTTTCTCTGGCTTTGACAAATACCATCTTGCGTTTCTTCTAGCCTGTCAGCTGCAAAGTTAGTTTTCTTAGCTCACTGTTTTGACTGTGCCATTCTTCTCCTTGTATTCTGTAACAACAAACATAAGCTACTCAGAGTGCTTTCAAGGCTTTGTGACTGATCTATCCTCTCTCGTTTACTGTATTTTCACACTTAAAGGCCACATTGAAGTAAACAACCTTAGCTCAGATTTCCCCCCACACCCCTCATCTAAATATGTCAAATATCCTGCAATATCTGCAGCCATATTGCTACCAGCTGAACATCAAAACCCAGCTTGCTTGCTTGGTCTTTTCTGCAGGCTGAGGTTTGGAACCATCTTTTCCACCTCTAATACAAGCCCTGTGATATCAAACTGCCCAAGCCAAAGGCTGTGATAAGGATTATTAATGAATGATACAAATGTTTCAGTAGGTCAGCCATAATATAAATTTGCTGATCTAATCTCAAAGAAAACTCCTATATTTCTGATATTTACAGGTGTGACACATATCATCACCCAGGTCACCCAGGATATGGAGAAGGCTGAGGTACTCAATGACTTCTTTGCCTCAGTCTTCACTGGCAAGGGTCCTAGCCACACTGCACAAGTCACAGAAGGCAAAGGCAGGGACTGGGAGAATGAAGAACCACCCATTGTAGGAGAAGATCAGGTTTGAGAATACCTAAGGAACCTGAAGGTGCACAAGTCCATGGGACCTGATGAGGTGCCTCTGCAGGTCCTGAGGGAACTGGCGGATGAAGTGGCCAAACCATTGTCCATCATATTTGAGAAGTTGTGGCAGTCTGGTGAAGTTCCCACTGACTGGAAAAGGGAAAACATAACCCTCATTTTCAAAAAGGGAAAGAAGGAAGACCTGGGGAACTATAGGCCAGTCAACCTCACCTTCGTGCTGAGCAAGATCATGGAGCAGATTCTCCTGCAAACTATGCTCAGGCACATTGAAAGTAAGGAGGTAACTGATGACAGTTTTCACTAAGGGCAAATCGTGCCTGACAAATTTGGTGGCCTTCTACAATGGGGTCACACCGTGAACTGGAGAGACATGGATTTGATGGATGGACCACTCACTGGATAAGGAACTGGCTGGATGGCTGCACTCAAAGAGTTGTGGTCACAGCTCCGTGTCCAAGTGGACATTGGTGACGAGTGCTGTTCCTCAGGAATTGATACTGGGACCAGTACTCTTTAACATCTTTGTCAATGACATGGATAGTGGGATCAATTGCACCCTCAGCAAGTTTGCTGATGACACCAAGCTGTGTGGCGCAGTAGACACACTGGAGGGAAGGAGTGCCATCCAGAGGGACCTTGACAGACTTGAGAGGTGGACTTGTGAGAACTGCATGAAGTTCAACAAGGCCAAATGCAGGGTACTGCACATGGGTCAGGGCAATCTCAAGTGCAACTACAGGCTGGGTGGAGAATGGATGGAAAGCAGCCCTGACGAGAAGGACTTGGGGGGTGTTAGTTGATGAAAAGCTCAATGTGAGCCAGCAGTGTGCACTTGCAGCCCAGAAAGCCAACTGTGTCCTGGGCTGCATCAGAAACAGTGTGGTCAGCAGGGTGAGGGAGGTGATTCTCCCCTCTACTTCATTCTTATGAGACCCTACCTGGAGTACTGCATCCAGCTCTGGTGTCCTCAGTACAGGAAAGACATGGAGCTGTTGAAGCAGGTCCAGGGGAGGGCCACAAAGTTGATCAGAGCACTGAAGCACCTCTGCTATGAGGACAGGCTGAGGGAGTTGGGCTTGTTCAGCCTAGAGAAGAGAATGCTCTGGAGAGACCTAATCGTGGCCCTCCAATACCTAAAGAGGACCTACAGGAAAGCTGGCAAGGGGCTGTTTATTAGGGAGTGCAGTGATAGAACAAAGGGTAATGGGTTTAAATTAAAAGAGGGGGGATTTAGATTGGACATTAGAAAGAAATTCTTCACTGTGAGGTGGTGAGGCACTGAAACAGGTTGCCCAGAGAAGTTGTGGACGCCCCCTCCCTGGAAGTGTTCAAGGCCAGGTTGGATGGGGCTTTGGGCAGCCTGGTCTAGTGTAGGGTGTCCCTGCCCATGGCAGAGGGATTGGAACTAGATGATCCTTGTGGTCCCTTCCAACCCTAACCATTTTGTGATTCTATGATACTATATTTCCTTGTTGTTGCCTAAAGGAGAGTCAGACGTATTCTTACCTGAGAAACCTACTTTGTACCATGCAAGTGGGTGAGAGTTTCACCATTGACCTCAATAGGACTAAAATGGATTTATATATTTAAAACTTGGTTTAAGATTAAAATTGTGCAAGAAAAGGCAGCCTTTCTGCTAGAATCAGGTCTTCCTGACAGTGACAAGTCTTCTTCTATTGTCATTTTCTATTATATGGCACATAATAGCTGTCACATTCAACTCTTTGAGGCATAGAGGTCTAGACGTCTCGCAGAGCCAATAACCATCAGATTGTCCCCCACTTTAAGGCTTCTCTTACTACTTCTCTTCACTGGAACAGATTCACCCCAGTCATCAGAGTTCCGTTCCTCTCCATCAGCTAACAGTTTTCAGTATTTTCCCTGGTTTAAGCACATGACGTCTTTCCCGTGATACAAATCAAACCTTCCATTGACTCAGGGGGAGTAGCTGTTTCTCTAGTTGATAATTAGAAAATCAAATGGTGAATGCAGAAATGAGACAAAAAGTTAAAATAATCTTATGTTAGATGGGAAAAAAATAAGAAAAGCAAGAGCTCAACTGAAAGAGGGTTCTTTATTAATAGGCATAGTTTTAAATAAAATTAAGATTTAATTTAAGGACTGTATAAAGACAGAAAGGACTGGCCAGGGCTAAACGAAATCAAACAGAGATCAGAAAGCGTAAACTATAAGTACTGATACTAAAAAAAAACCCAGCCAAAATTGTGTAAGCCATCTGTTGCTTGCACCTACTCAGTGTTTGATTCATGGTCAGAGGTACATTCAGTCAAACATTGTCACTCTTTCCTGTCTGTATCATGCTCTTCTAGAACAGGAATTCTTCACTATACATTTTTTATCTTCCATAGATCTTCTATTGTAGTTTTTGAGGTGCATGTAGCATCTAGCAAAATCTGAGTTCTGTCAATGAATTCCCAAAGAATATGTTCTACTCACTGCTAAAATATTTCCTCTTTTGATTTTGGTGCGTGTCTGTAGTCTGGCTGCAATGTGTTGTTGTCCAAGTAATTATTTTCAGATAACACCCTGAATGATTCTTTAAACTGTCATTTCTTCTTCTTTTTTTTACCAAAAGATAGAAAATATCTTCTTTTTTTATTTCTTTCAACCTTCATACTCCTCACAGATTGTTACTAACACTGCTCTTTTATTAATGAGAAGGAAAAGCCCTTTTGGCTTCTTTCTGTGGCTCCATATTCCTGAGTCTGGCTCTTCCCAAGAACGCACACTGTGATTCCAGCTGACAACAGGCATGCGTACATGTGGCCTGTGCAGTCAGGGCGAGTCTAAATACGATTCTGGCATAACACTCTGTCATCAATACTGACTGCAAAAACTGGTACACTAGATCAACAACGTTTCGATGGATGGACCTTTGACCTCATACTACTATGGCTCTTAAAATCTCCACTTGAAATTTTGCGCCCCGCTGGGCTAATCTCTGTGATAATGTACTGAAGAGGACTGGACATGTGAAAAGATTTTTCAGCCATAATAAATAAAGTGTTGGAGGGAAAGAAGACATAGAAAGATCAAAGGTGACATTGTGACTCTTACAATATTCCTCAAAGATGAGTTTGGGTGCGCCATTAACCCCAAATGCACCATTACCCAAAAGTTACAGGTTACTGTCATGTCTGATCTCAGTTAAAAGCCTTTAAGGAGCCCAACAATCATACTACCAGCTTTTTACTGCCAGTCAGAGAATTTTGCTAGTCATCACTGGTCCCAAGAAGATACTCCTTCCTCCCCTTAACCTCGTGATAAACTGCCATGTAACATCTATGGGGATTTATCTTACTGCTCTTTAGATTAAAGAAACGTAATGTACTGGATAACTCAGTAATTTTTCAAGGTGTCCAGTGCCACAGTTTTAAGATTTGTAACAGGCTGGGGTAAGGGATGCTTGGCTATATGCCAGATGACTAGCCAGATTTATTGCTAGACAAGATCACAGATAAAAAGAAAGTTACTTGAGAAGCATAGGTTTACAGTCACGGAATAAAGTTACAAAAGATAAAATTACAAAGGCATAATTAAGATTATACTTGATGATACATGTTCTCCCTGACTGAATTCAGCAGCTGCTATGCCGTACCTCATTTTATCTTAGATTTAGTTGGAAACCTAGCTGCCGCTGTTAAAATGGGATGATTTTGTCATGGCGACTCTTGCATTTGTCACAGGCCTTCCTTCCCCACGCTCACACCCGTTTGGGCATGGAAGAACACAGGACAAAGGCTGAGAACCCTTTTGTGACTCATCTCAAAGCAGAATGTCTCATCTCTGGAAGAAAGCTTTCCTTCGCTTTGCTTGTAAGTGATGCCACACCGTACTGAGGAACAAGGAATTACTTTACTCTCTCCCTACCTCTCCTCCCAAAGCTTCCATGATGAAGATAGCCACTGTATCTCTCAATTAGAACATTCATCCTGCTTGTTTAACAATCACCTTAAAACATACATGTAAACCAATGAATACAGGTGATATTATAGGTACTATTTCTTTTTAGATCTATTAGTCTTATTCTTGATGAATAAAAACAGGTAGAAATTTGAGTAATGCAGACCCATTTGCATGCTTTTGGTTGCGTACATTTTATTCTACCCTACCAAGTTGTATTTGTATCGCTGTGTACAGTATGATGGTTAATGTGTATGTATGAAAAATATGGATCAATGGATGAAAAGGCTTCCTTCTCAAGACTACCGTATTGAATAGGGGTACTCTCAGTGGATTCAAGCTAACCGTTCAGTCAAACACAGAAATCCCAGTGAACTGTCTTTACTTACTGCCTAGACAAAATGCAGAACTACACCAGCTCAACACCCAAAGGAGAAGCTAGAGGTCCCAGTTTTGTCAGGAAGTACCAAGGGAGTCAGGACTCTTTCCTGGCTGAGTTGGGAATGAAGAAACTGCTAGGAATGACAGGCACTTGTCTAAATCCAAAGGCTTGACTGCAAAGTCCAGATCCATGTCTGGAATGCAAAGAAAAGAGTGGCGCATTCTGGAGTTCTGGAGTTTGACGAAAGGCAAGTGGATCCCAGCCCTCAGCAAGGCTGGTTGTGAGTTTCCTGGCTGAAATGTGCAGGGTAAGGAAGAGTGTTAAAGCTAATCTGTGACCAGTAAGTGTGGAGCTATTTCCTTGCACTTCTGCACATGTGGATTGTTGTAAAGCTTCTTCCACTCTGTTGTTTAAAGTTGACATACGTATAAAATTCTTCTGTTTATTCTAACTTAACTTAAGAGGTCTTAAAGGTAACTTTTTCATGGCAACATATTTTGTCCTTCCAGCTTTGACATTCCTCGAAATCAGGATCCTGGGACACTTAAGGAATTATATGAGTGTTGGTAACAGAGAAAACATACTTAAGAAAGCTCTGTAGCATACAGTAATGTAGAGAAGAGCCCTGAGACAAAATCTGGCACTCGTACCTGCAGATCAGTGGCAGCACTATGGAGCTGCAAGCTAGAGGACCAGTAGACTCATCTGCCTGGTAATGAAGCAGGCCTGAACTTTCCATCACTTTATGCATGAAAGATACAGATTTCTGCAGATTTGGGTCCTGATATCAGCTGTATTTTGCTGTTTTTCTGTCAGACTGTAGGTAAATCACCAGCTGCTCTCAGCATAATTTTGCACTGTGTGCTGAAACAAAAGAAAGAGGTAGCTCACGGCAGACAATTCACTTTGAGGTACACAGAAGAGGGATGTGACAGGAACTGGAAGGAGCACTGTGGATTCTGAACCTTTAGGTCTGGCCTGCAACAGGCCAGAAAACAACATCATCTGAAAGCCAAGAGGATTAAAAATCCAGTCTGTCATCCTATATCACGTTTTCTGCAGTTGTGGATGGGGTGGGAGGCTGCAACTGTCATCACTTTTGTTTCTGCAACACTAAGGGCCAAATCACGTGAATACGCTGATAAATTCCTACTCCCTTGGAAATCAGCTCTCCTAGGACTGGCACAAACGTATTCTGAAAAATACAGGATGATAATAATGCTTACTTCCCCAAAGAAAGAAGACTGGTATCACTGTCTTCCTTAACAGAGGGGACGTAAGGCACAGAGTTACTCAGGGACACTCAGCAGGTCAAAACCAGCCCAGTCTTTCTTCTGCTCCCACATCCACTGACAGTCTCTCTTGGGCAGCACAGTGCCACAGGGGCCCAGGGCACCCAAGACGTGAGGCAGTGCCCATGAGACACAAGCTGTGGTGGGTGACAGGGCCTCGGTGCAGGGGAGGAGCATTGTGAAATACAGCTTGGGCAACCACTGGGGCTAGTGAAGCCTCAGGTCCCCTTGTGAAGGTGAAGAGTGGTAAAACACGGGGAGCAGAACAACAATTATTTTCTCTGGGGCAGGAGGTTTCAGCAGTTATGTTGAGAGATTGCCTTGCCCTGAATTTCAGCATTTCAAGGAAAAATTAAATTCATTAAATATCTTCTTATATGCAGTGAGAATGGGAAAATGAGCTGTTAAGCTGCTCACAGAGGTCAGGTAACAAAAATGTATTTATCTATCTATCGTTTATTTTGATCAAAACATCCTGAAATAAGTCTCCAACGGCTCAAACACATGGTTGGTACTAAACTCAAGTTGTCCTTCAGACAGGCATTCTGACCTGCCTCTGCCAGATGCTGACTAAATGAAGGAAAAAGCATTTTTCTTTATCTTCCTTATTCCTGGGCTGCTTGCCAAGTCCTTTCCCAAATTCCTGCGCCTCTCTCTTGGGAAACGAGACACGGTCATATCTCTTCTCCAGAAGCAGCAGGAGCTACCTTGGGCACCCAGGCTGACCTGAGATGGGCTACCATGGCAGGGGGCAGGAGAACAGTCCCTTTGGTCCCACTTCTGCCCCCACCAGCATTTCACAGGACCTTCGCAGCCCTGGCTGTGATCTGTGGGCCAGATCTTGAACTTCAGCAGTGCCGCTCAGCAACGCGAGCTCACTGGCTGAGCAGTCACATCATCCCCTTCATGACGTGTAACCTATAGCCCAAGGGTAATGAATTGACATGGAGTTTACTCCTGAAGGTCCACAGCTTTCTGGCCAGAGAGCTGACCGATTTACAGCTGTAGTATCACTGTCTGCTGGCAGTCATGCTCCCTCAGTCAGAAGGAGTGGTATTGCCTCTACTGCCTCCAGCAGCCTTTTATGCATTACGTAAAAGCAAAATTGCAGTAATCTCAGAAATTAAAGGAAATCAATACTTGCCAACATGAACTGAGTAATGGTACTGAAAACTGGACTTCAGAGAATGTAAAGTCTTGAGCTAAATGAGTCTTTTAGCCCTGAAAGTTTTCCTTGGGACTTAAAAGTGCCCCTGTTGATAATGCAGGTCCCTCAGATAAAGAGCTGCTGCCACATTCAGGCAACCATTAAATAATATATCATTTTCCTTGCTAGTATTGATGCTTCTTTTTGATATTCCTTTCTACCATTTCCAGGTTTGTAAGTCTTTTTTTTTTTTTTTTAAATACATGAGACATTCAGAGAGGGAAGGACACAAAGCTCGGGTCTGAAAAAATCTGGATTTGAAAACTTCAACTTTTCAAGTAATTGAAGAGAACTCAGGATTACTTTAAAAGCATTAAAAATCTCCTTTTTTTTTTTCTTATAAAACTAATATGCAGTTATACAAACTCCAGTGTTTCTCCACTGCTTAGGGACAACTGCTTCATTAAGTGCAATAGGAAACACTGCATTGTTCTTTCTACTGCCTTTTAATGATGGGTCTGAATTTTTACCCTTTAAGCAGGAGGATTGTCTCTAGCCAACTCAAGGATTTAATCCCATATATTCCTCAGGCAAAAATCCCATATGTAAAGGAAGTTGAAAGAATGTGAAGAACTTCCTTCTATTAAATGAACTAGTAACCATACAGCTTGGAAAAGGCTTGGTGGAATCCCTTTAGGATCTTACCCTAAGCCTGATTAAAGGAACTCAATTATATCTGCTGACAAAACTTAGAATATTTTGTGTACTGTAACTGAAGTGTGACTGAAACCTGCCATTCAGACACAAATCAATTCACTGTTCCTATAGCAAAATGTAAAACTCCCAGTACTACTAACTCTTCTTTAATTGAAATAAATACTGCGGTTTAAAAGACTAGTTGGGAAAGAGTTTCCTACAGGCTGTTGACATCCAACAGTTTTCTGTGGGAGCTGTGCTATAGCACTGCCAATTTATGAACTAGTGAGAAAGTCTGTGATTTAATTAAAGACAGAAGAGATAAAATCCTTCCTTCATAAATGAAAGCTAATGCCCTCTAATTGTGTATAGATGGGGAAGAATACAGACAAGTGTGCGTGAGCCTTCTTTCCTTATAACACCCTGGAGTCCCCAGTTATGGGAAATCACAGGATGATTATTTTTTCAAATATTCAGTTCTTCTGTATGTGTAGAGACCCATTAAAACCCCAGAGCATCAGGAACTGGGCCCTAGATTTTCAAAGCTGTGTGCCAGCTCCAGAAATCTCATTCATTGGATGCCTGCTCTGAAAGACCCAAGGTGATGCTTCCTTTGAAAGCATTGTACTATTCAATGTCCATTTTTAGCTGAAACTTAACCCCTAATAGAGGGGTCATGACAGGTAAACTGGCAGAATAGTCAAGGGTCTTAATTCCTCTCTGCCTAGTGCAGAAGCAGGGCAGGCTGGGCTGGGGAGGGGAATCGGCTTTCCTCAGGATGGCTAGAGACAAGAGAAGGGTCAGAAATCCTTCCTTCGGATTGTCAGGCACAGTGGAATCAGACTGAGCAGAACTGCATTTAGAAATGTGTTTTTTTCCTATAATAATGGTTGTACTCTGAATGTGCCTGCTTTCCCTTGCCTTGCTGCCGAGTTGTCCTTGCGTGGTACAAAGAGGAAGCCTCAAGCACCGTCTCAGCTACCTTGATAGCTAGAGTGCAGGATTGCTTGTGTCCATCAGACACATCCTGATGATACTCTGTTTTCCTGAATGTTTTCTAGTTCTACTACATCGTTTCTGAGCTAGGTTGGACCTTCTTGTAGTACGCAGGGTACAGGACACAGGAATTTACGAGGTGAAACAATGCTGTCTTCTGCCTTGCTTTCTGTATGCAATCTTTTGTCTGCTCTTTTGACTGCAGTTGTTTTTACAGAACAGTGTCCCCGGTGTGTCTAAAAGAAGCTTTTTTCTGATTTCATTGTGCATTCATAGGCAGGTTTTTTGGGTTTTTTGCCATGTTACATTATTTTGCCCTTCTCAGCATCACTTTGCTCACTGATTTTCCAGCCTCTCTAGTGAAAATGTTGAACAGTGTATGTCTCATACACATCTGTGGGACTCGGCTGTTGCCCAAGAGGAGGACAGTGCCTCTCACCAAGGTTCCTGTGAGGGCCCGCATCACAGACTTTATAGATCACCTCTTATTTGAAAAAAAAAAAAAAAAAAGTTGTTGGTCTCTTGATTTACTTGCATGAAAATATACTGCTCAGAAGTACATTTAAGTGTGTGAGTACATTGCCCAGGCACCAATACTTGTCCAGTGCCTTACTGGCAATCTCGTAAGGAACTAATGGTAGCTCCTGTTAAAATTTTAGCCAAAGTACAAGTATACAAATGAAAGAGACTGATTAACTTCTCATGATGACTCCTTCAATTATCTTGTCCATTATTCTGGAATTCATCAAAGTAATGCAAGCTTGCACAAAGGTCCTTCAGATGTAGCTGTCTGATATGTAAGATCTAAACCTGCGATATGCAAGATCTAGCCCTGAACTGACACACAAAGACTGTTACTCTTCAAGGTCCCGAAACAGAGAATAGCTCTAAAATACTCATTCGCGAGCAGTTCAAGACTGCTTAGTGGCCATCTACATAATCATGCTTTATGTATGATGTCTATACATTCTTTCAGCATAAAGACTTCACAATAGATTTTTTTTTAATGCTCTGACTGTATTTTGGTAGGTAGTTTCTGACATTCTAATTAGTTCAATCTATAGTAGACACTTAGTCTTCTGATACCTGGAGCTGTGGCAGCCAGCTATTTCCCTTCTCAGTTTTTACTGAAAGAGAGAAAATGTTAGGTTACAGGTAAGAACTCATCTGCACCCCCACAGAGAGACAGTGGCAGAGGGGGGAAGCTGAGAAATACCCTCTCTCAGCTCCTCCCAGGCCCATCATGGAGACACCAAAGGGCCATCAAAGGCCCATCTCCATAAGCCCAGAAGAGAACAGGGGCAGAATGGCAGGTGGTCCTAGGAAACAGAAATTAAGGACTTAGGGGAAGGTACAGCCTGGCTGGGGCCTTCCCAGAGCTGTCCCTAAGGAGTTTCACCCCTGTGTCCAGGCATGAAATCCACCTATGAGTCAACAGGATCATCTTCTGGACTGAGGGGGATTGCTGCCTGGGGATGCATTATGACCTGCAAGGGAAGAACATTTGGGGAAAACACAAGACTATGGGATGTTTAGTGAAGAAACCAAAAGTGGAGAAATGGAGGATTCAAGGTCATTTGGGGAGGAAGTGTAGGAAAAAACATGATGGAGTGTTAACGGAATGAAAGGGATAAATGGTTGCCTGGCTGTCCTTTGTGCCTGATCAGTGCAGTCTGTCATGTTTCCTTATTCAACTCTGTTTCTAACTCTTTTCCTGGGCGAGGATCTCTATTTTGTGTGCATGTGTGTGGCTGTAAGTCTAAGAGCCAGTAACTGCAGTGGGATTGTAGGTGGGAGGGGCTGTGTGTTGGTGGTGCAAAAGCTGGAGAGACCAGCATGAGTAAGTGTGTGATCACTCACAAAGATCAAGCCAGAGTAGCTGGAGAGTGGGTGCAGTGCCCTGGGAACCAGGGGGGTGGGTGTGTGTGCTCCCACGCATTATTGTGGCATCCTTAATGGATGTATGTGCATACATGCATGCAAGTGTGTGTGTGTGCGCGCACGCGTGCGTGTGTAATGGTCTGTACCAGCAGCTGGAGTGGGGCTACAGCACTGGGGGCTTATATGTCCAGATGCAAACTGTGGACACTGAGATCCAGTATCTGAGCCCAGCTGCTGGAGGGATCCACCTTATATATTTATATACATACACACACACATATATATATATGGTCTTACTAGTGAACCTCCATCCTGATTAGCTAGAGAGGCGAGCACTGTGAGGTCATCGGTGCTGTTTGTGTTGGTGTGAGCACTGAGTGTGTCTGTCTGTGTTGGTCTGTGTGGCTGGCAATCAATATACCTGTATTGGCCATGTACCTGAGAATACACACTCAGCTCACTACTGGTTGGACCTCGGGCATGGTGCTGTGCAGCCTCACCTCTACCAGGCTACTGGATTCAGCTCCCCTAACACATTTTCTCCCAATAGCCAAATTTGTGGCCATGTGGATGCACCTTGTCAGAGCTACCCTCAGACAAGGCCACCCAACTCCAAGGGAGAAATAGCCCATGGGCACGCAAGCTTCTTCACCATCTTTTACCTATTAATTACATTTCAGTCTCTCTCTGCCCTTCGCTCCCTGATGGATCCTTCGAAACTTTATGGACTCAGCTAAATGCAGGGGTTTTTTTGGGATGTCTCTTGAGGGTCAGAGAGACCCATCCCTGTACGAGCTTAGCACTGATGCCCAAACAACTGGCTGCTTTGTATGTCTGCACTGGTTTATGGTCCAGATTATGTCATATCTGCGTCCTTCAATTCTACAGTAGATTTATCTAGGAACCAAGTTCAGGGAAGGGCTATACATAGGAAATAGGAAACTTGCTTTCTTTTGCACTAATTCTCTTAAATATACTGATCCTAATATTGCTTTTGAAAACAATGTTTCATATCATTTGAGGGACTGGATTTTAGAGGGCTGGATCCACATGAGATTCACGTCCTAAATACAGCGGGCAGATAGAAAGTGGCACAAAGTAATTGAAATTTCAAATCTACAGTAAAAAGAGTGAATGAGCTTGGGAAGTATGTGCCTTAACAAAAAAGCAGGTATGAATGTGTTAAGGAATGTTAATTTCAACATATCAGGGAATACTGAGATTTTTTAGAAACTATATTATGAAACTAATATAAGGATAGTGAGACCCCTGAGGTACCTGGATGGAAGGAAACATCTAATATAATTTCCATTTCTCTGAATTCTGGAAACGTGTTTATTATTTTTACCCCATTCTACCCTAAACATGTTCCTGAAATCTAATGTAACCTCATTAATGCCAAACTTTTCCAGATCTCATTTTTTTCCTGTTATTCTAGTTTTTGCCTTAGTTCCAAATAAGGAAAAAAATGCCAAAAAGGGGTTATTTTACATAATCACACCCTGTTCCTGTCTCTCTTATTTTTCTATGACCATTCAGTCTAAAAGACAGAACATATGATTACTCAGTGAAAGCCCTGCAGCCATGAACTCTGTCTGTTTTGTAGCTTTCAAAGTATTATTTGTATAAAGACAATAAAAGAGTCTTGTTCCTTTGTAAGGATGACTGCAAGGAGTTTGATCTCTGAGAAGAACAGCAAAGATTTTCTCTCTCCAGCTCTTGAAAATGACTCAGTAAGAGATTTTGATCTCTACATTGTAAATTTGATATCCTGTGGATCTCCTCTTCACCTCACCTATTGAGTTGTCTGTTATATTACATCTTTCAAGTTTAATATGTGATTGATTAAAAAGCTTCATTTTCTGCTTGCTTTTCTATATGGTCATTCTAAGCTTCATGCACATGGTCATTCTAAGCTTCATGCACATTCTAAGTTTCATGCACATTATTATTATCAGCCAGATTTACTGCTGTAGGAGGGTTCACTTAAAATCTGTTTTGGTTTACATACTAATTGTTGGAATATGTAAAAACCCTCTTAATAAGAACCACAAACCTTTCTGTCCTGATGTAGACAGGTTTTTAAGGATATACTCAAATGTGTGGTTCCCCTCAAGACAAAAATGTTCCCAACACATGAAAATAAGTTAGTGTCTATTTTATTCAATAAGTGCACACCTATTTTCCTACATATCTCCGGCTATGGTTCTTCTCTCTGAAACTGTTGGCTCACCTGTCTGCTGGGGTCCTGAGACCCAAGAGTAATAACCTTGGGGTTTTTTCCCTTGTCCCCAGGTCAAGGCTTGCTGATTTTGGAAGACTTGCTTGCCCTCTTTCTTTGCTACAGGCTCTGTTTGGTGGAGAAACTTGTTCTTTAATCTCTGCTACATTTCAATTTGAATGGGATTTCACCATTTGAATACAGAATTGCCTTCAGCCACCCTGAACAGCCTTATTTGCCACTGCAAATCACCGTGCTTGTTCTCCAGTGTTACCACTACTATTTTTTCCCCTCACTTTGTTCCCTGAAAGAATAGCTTTAGACTGATCTGGATTTTCAGGTAAAAGTGCTTACCTCTGACAATATGCAGTCCTTTCTGACCACGGGAGCAGCAACTGTGAATCAGAAAGCCATGGGAGTGCTCTGCTAATGGAAAGCAGCTTGGCTTTTTGCAGGCAGAAAGTGGAAATTGGCTGCTCCAAATAGAGTATTAACTGACATCCCTACTCTACATGGCCCTGCTGGAAGCTGAAGGCCAGGCCAGCTTCCTCAAATGTTGAGGCAATGAATATGGGATGAATGTCCAGAGAATTAGTTGAAATACCTCTTGTCCGTTGAGGCCTTGACACGTTAGTCATTTTCTTTTTCTTACGCATGCAGAAGAGGTAGAACTTGGCAGGCTGCTGCACGGCTGCATGAAGGTTCATTGCAAGGGATTTCCTCCTCTCAGTTTCTATATTCTGTAATTGTATTTTATTAATGGGAAGATAAATGTCTCTTAAGAAAGAAATGAGAAATACCAGGGAAATAGTACAGCTGTGGGGCTGCAAACAACTGCTCCGATGACTGCAGCTACTCTTGCACAGTCAGAGCGTCTCACAGCGCCTGCAGTCAGCATCACTGTCATGCACATACCCCTCACCATGAAACGTGGGAAGCATGGGGTTTGCGAATGTGTGATCAACTTCAAACCTCAGTGCCCACCAGAGGTATGTCTCAACGACATCATTTGGCAGTGTTTGAACCCAATGCAGCAAATAAATAGATAAGAGGGAGGCATGCTGCTTTTGTAATGAAAGACTGAAACAGCATGGGCTTAAGGGCCTTTGGAGTTTACCCGCAGGATCATGAAGAGGCTCTTGTGACAAAATAATGCCAAGAGGTGGGGTCCTCTGAGCTCCTTCCACAGGAGTACAGGGTGGATGGAAACGACAGCCTCTCCTGCTGACAATGTCAGATGCTCCATCCTTCCAGAGGCAGAGCACAAGTGTCCAGGCACAGCAAGGGAGTGGAGAAGCAGGAGAGCAACATCCTCAGACCTCTCCAGAGAATCAGACCTTTACCACCACATCCCTGAACCCTAACATCTTTTAAAACCTAGGTTCAACCAGGACACACTCTGCCAGTCACAAGGAAGTGAAGCTCGTGTGGGCCACCCTTCCTGTCCTAAAACACACTACATGAATCTTGGAAAGTGTTTTACATATTTATATGTTCTGGCACTGAGCGACGTTTGCTCTACATTTCTGCTCTTTCACTGTGAAGAGATGCATGTCCTCACTCTACCTATCTCCCTGCAGGAATGGTTTTCTGAACTCGATGAGGCTGCTCAGCTAGTGCAAGGCCTTCAACTAGCATGTATCTCAGGAGGGCTCCGGCTGCCTTCCTCTCCTCTGGCCCCAAGTCACTCCGTGCAGCTTTCACACTGACTGTCTTTCCAAAAACGAGCGTGGCTATCTGAAATGTTTGCTTGTGCAGCAAGTTTGGCTTCGACATAAACTTGGAAGGATAGTTTCTTGATGAACTAGCTACACCGCTTTCTCAGCAAAATCCTCACATCCCAACAGGGAGCTGGGAGGGTTTGCTGCCAGCTGCTGAAGAGGAAGGTATGCTCTAGCAGTGTGAGGACTGGGAAAGTCCAGCTCCTGAACCTCATGCTTCAAAGTCACGTAACTTTGTGAAACTGACAAAAGACTTGGTGGAAATGCTGAATATATTCATTTTACAGTCTCATTTTCCATTTTTTAGACATATAAGAAGCCTGGTGATTTCACCGAGAATTTGGGGTAAAATAAATTCATTCTACAAGACTGGAACATGACAAATGAGAATAGGTTAAGCATTATTTGACGCTATCCTCCTTGCTGTTATCACCCCATGCATGCAAAAAAAAATTAAATTTAAAAGAAATATAGGCACTTCAATCAAATAAGTGTTTTAGAAAATTCCTCTAATCACATTTGTCTTTAATAATTTAAAAGGGTACTTTCTAAGTATAGTAGTTCTCTTTTTTTTTTCTAAGAGGTACGCAATTTTCAGGTAAGTCTTCTGGATTTCTTCAAATTACTGAAAATGTTTATTTTCCATTACTTTATTTTGTATCTTGCAGACATCTTTCCTCTCCACGACCACATCTTCCTCTTTACAGTTAATGGGAGTTTCAGAGGCATAGAGGGTCAGGTTCTTTCTTTACTATTCAATTAGGTAGATAAATCCTTATTACGTGAATGACTCTCTGAAGATTAACAGGTAGAAAAATCATGTAAGATTTTTCCAGTCTTTATAACAGTCCCCATCTAGAATACATATTTACAGTTTTAAAAGGACATTAATTACAATATCCACTAGGTGCTAAAGTAAGTTTCATTTGCTTTTAATGGAGTAAAAAATATTTGTAAAAACATACCTAAAAAATTAATCTGGGATTATATGAAAATAGTAAGAATTATACCTAACAGTATTGGTTAGGATGAAAGAAAAGCTGCCTGTTAAAAATCTGACCACTGATCGAACCTTGCAATTTCAGCCTTCATAATTGCTTTCTTGAGTGACTCATCAAATCAGCATTACCTAAAAAGTCAATATTGAGAAACCAGGTAAACCAACGAATACTCCTTCCAGTCACACAATTGCTACAAACACTCTTGAGAACACAGTAAAGCGTTTTATTGTTTATGCTCATTTTCATTTACACATAGGAGGAACAATCAATGCAGTTCTATCACAGCAGGTGGACCATATCCTGAAACTCTAACTTTGCTGAATACGCATAGACCTGTCTTAAGGTCTGATCAAAAAAAAAAAAAAAGGAAAAAATAGGGGGAAAGTAGGGAGGAGAGTAATTTCACTAACATCAGTTAATTCATGATTCACGGGTATTTATTTTGCAGGTGATATAGCTCTTCTGGAAGAGCAAACTGCTTCACTTCTTTACAAAATACACTAAATAATGTATACTTAGAGAATTCTAAATTTCGCAGTGGTTCATGCGGTAAGGGTGTGCAACTGACACAAAATGGAAAACATGGTTACAACATCAAACTGCTGCTTCTATTCCCAGCTGGTTTATGGGAAAGGTCATTGGACTTCTTGTTTTCTGCTCTTCAGTTATGGAGTAGAAGCAAGAAGTATTTACTTTCTAAAGGCAACTATGAGGACAGACTATAGATTTGCAGTACAGTTGAACAGGTCTACAACTCTTGTTTCTACAGCATTTGCATTTTCTCTTGTTTTGAAATACAAATACAACTTTTGCACACCGTCACTTCTCACACATATTCAGCTGAAGGAGTCATGTACAGAATTTACTGTGATGCTCCTATTTTAAATGCTGCTTATTTTTTTCTCCTGTTGGCCTCATAAGAGAAGCGAGCAACTCTTCCCACTGAAAGAAAGAAATTACAGGTGTGCAGAAGTACAACTACGCTACCAACACAGACAGAGACAACTGTGCTCTTGTGCACACCCCTACAACCGGCCGGAGAACAAATTAAGAAGTTAAGCCTGCAAAATAAATGGAGTTTACTCTCAAACTTTTTCTTCAGTCCAGATGAATTATAGACCTTGATTCGAGGCTGCCCTCTTTTTTTTTTTTGCAACTGATCTGCGTGCCTATTGGAACAGCATCTCTGCCAGAGTCATTACACTGAAATGCAGAGCTGAGCAGTTTGGTGGCAGTATGTACTGACGTTTTTGCAGCATCATGAGTCTGGCAACTGGGCTTGGGGAAGTTTCAAGCAGTGGGTCTTTACAATAGCAACTTGATTCTGCAGACAAAAAGCAAAAGATTGGCAGAATTATTACAGTATCACAATAAAGGCAAATACGTATTCTGCAGAACGTGGCGCTGAGTTTAGCAAGTAGCTGGCAGCCACTTTGGTCAGAAGCGCAGAAAGGCACAGCTTTTCCGCGTGTGAAGAGAAACACAAAGGTGTCGAGCCTCCCACGGGGGCTGAAGGGCAGCTCTCCTCTCAGGATGCCTGCTCCCAGCCGGCTCCGCTCCCAGCAGCAGCGCCCGGAGCCGTAAGGAGGCCAAAAAGTAGGCTGAACTTTACAAGCAGCCTTAATCTGGGGCCTGTCCTACCTTCCTTCCTTTCCAAAAAAAAAACCCAAAAGCACCCAAACCAACCCAACGCTGGCACCGGGGCTGCATCCGACTCCCTGTCCTGCATCCCCGGGCGCCCAGCGATGCCTCCAGCTGCCGGCGGGGGCCGAGAGGTGGCACCGGGGATCAC